>JAVJIF010003172.1:0-423391 GCA_038442645.1 Agave tequilana | reverse complement strand
CGTCATTCACCGCATGGAAGGCCTTCTTGATTTGGTTCACATGGATGTTTGGGGACCGACTAAGACTGCATCGCTTGGAGGTCATTGGTACTTTATCTCTTTTGTAGATAAATCTTTATCTCTTTTGTTGGTAATTTATCTAAGTATTATGGGGTATACTTTATAAGACAAAGGTTTAAAGTCCTAGATTTATTCATGAAGTAAAAAAAGTTGATCGAGAAACAGGCTGCAGGTAGATCAAAGTTCTTCAATTTAATAATATTGGGGAGTACAAGGGGATTAGTTCTTGCGATTTGTCCAGAACAATAGTATTGATATACACTTCACAATTCAGAAACAAACTGGGATAGCTAAAGAGATGAATCGTGCCTTGTTGGAGAAGGTTCGGTGATTGTTGTCTAATGCACAATTAGACAAGTGATTTTGGGTTGAGGTTTTGGTATATGCGAATATGTTGTCATCGTCTGCGATATGAAATAAAACTCTATTGGAAATTTGGTCAGGTGGAGCTGCTTAAGACTATGGTTTACTGAGGTTATTTGGATGCCTTGTCGACTTTCGTGTCAAAGAATGTAAATTGGATCCTCGAGTAAAAAGTTTGTATTTTTGGGTGTCAAAAGAAATTTAAAAGGCTACAAGTTGCGGACAATAAAAACAAGAAGTTTGTGTTGAACAGATGTCACACTTGATGAGGCTTTAATATTAAGGCCTAACTCTTAGCAGGTGGAGAGTATAAATACCAAAGAGGTATCGCAGCGGGTGAAGGATGATACTACTCCACATTCTTCAGTTGGTTCAGTGTCTCACTGGATGTGACCCTGGGTGGAGATCATGTAGCGTTTTGGATGTTGAACATTTTACCGAGTGATTCTCTGAGATTTAATAGAGAGTTGACTCTAACTTTGAATGCCTAGAGGTCGACTACCCAGTCGACTAACAGTCGTATTTGGCAATTGGAGTTGAATTCGGATTAGATTTTTTATTAGGATTTTGATACCCATTTTGGGTTTTCTTATATTGGTTTTTTCCTCTGGCTATATAAGTAGGGTTTCTGTACTTGTATGAGAGAATTTGAGAGTTCTACTTTGAGTTTATTTTGAGAAAATTCTAAGACAAATTGTGTGGTTTTTTTTTATTTTGGATCAGTTTGATTAGTTAGATCATCTGATCAATTTGTAACCTTTATAACTCAGTTGATTGAATAGATCTCTCTCCCTTCTGCTCTTAGAACGTAGGCAAATTATCGAACCTTGTTAAAGTCGATTTTCGTGTTCATGCCATATTTGTGTTGGTGATTGACGTATGACGTTTGGTACTATGATATTCATCAGAGATTTGGTGATTTCTCTGGAGGCCGAGCGTGACAAGCTGTGGTGCTTCCGCGTAGCGCACAACAATATATATATCATAAACTAGGAATATAATTTAAATAACTTCACCTGCCCCTGACCAGTGCACTTTTCTAATACCTGTTAAAATTGATTAAATGTGTTGCTTTCGAAAATGAGAATCATATTATCTCCTCAGGAATCATGCTAGAATTTATTCATATTCATAAAACTTAAAAGGTATCTTGCATGTGCATCTTCGCCGGCCAAAAAATCTAGTTACAATAATATTAAAGTAGGTACATTGCTACATGCTGTACAAGGTTGGCCAATATTTAATATTATGACTTGAAACTATTTCACTTGTTCACCGAGAAAGGAAAGATTTCATTGGTATATTGCTACATCGTCTCTCTCGAGTCTTGAGGTATGATACAGATAGCGAATGCCATGTTCTAATCTTGTGGTCTCTTTTTATCTCTATTGGGTTTGTTGTTTCAAAGTTATTATATATGTATTTCGTTACTTGTATCACTTTGCCTGATATGATATAATGCCTCAAAGGATTCGTAAAGCAGAATAGTCTTTGCACTGCCGATTTCTTATAAGAATTCGTAAAGTTTGTGATATGATTTCCTTTCAATTGAAGCCATGGACAACTATGATTGATTACCAAGCTCCGGACAACTAGGATTTTTCTTTTAGAAAAATACCTTGAGGCCACGGAGGCCCTCCCGGTTTTCCACTAATATTTATTAATGAAACATCTCAAACTAGAAGGTTACAAAAAAATAGAACCCTTTAAGAAAAAAGAAAAAAAATACAACGAGGTCAACTGAAACCACCAAAGCCATATCAATGACGAAGCCGCGAAGTCCAATGTCCACCAAACCGTTGTAAACCTCCATCCCAGCTCTTCGCCCTTCTCAACCACAACCGCGCAGTTTAAAAAAAAAAAAAAAAAAAAAAAATTCCCTCCTTTCATCCTAGCCCTCTAACTCTAGGGTAGGGCATCTATCATTAAGCAACTCCTCTAACCGCTCTTCCCTTACTCTTCTTCTTTTTCTTTTTCGAATTGCTCGATGGAACATTCCCCAAAAAAAAAAAAAAAAAATCTCAAACTCGCTCAGAAAATACTCGTAAGCCGCCTTCTCCAGCAAGACCTCTTCGTTTGAATCTCCAAGAGTCATCTCATCAAAATAAAACTCATCTATCAAACGATCCAACCCATGGTCGTAGTCTTCATCAGAATTCCCAACGCCGCCGCCTGAAAACTGTCTACGATGGGCAATATCTGATTTTTTTTTTTGGGGGGGGGGGTGCTCACCGACTGACACTAGAGCTACACCAGAAGATGCCTCCTCCGACAAGGCATTGCTTGTCCAGAATAGAAAAGACCTTTGGCTACCATCGTTGTTTTGATCTCGACTCAGCTCTTTCCCATCTTTGACTGGACATTTCTCTTCTTGAGACACAAATTTGTCGAATTATCATTCATATGCTTGTCCCTTCACGTGACTTTGTAGAGTGCGGATAAAGGCACCCAAAAAATTAATTAAAGCACCTAAAAAAACATTGTTCATTTATTATTTGGTTGGACAGATCTACCCTCATGAAAAAAATCTAAAATATTCCTACTTCTTGATGAAAATTACAAGATTGTTCCTCATCCTTCCCCCTCCTCCTCACCCGACGAGCCTCCTCTCCCCCTGCCTCCCTCCCCCTCCTCCGCGGTGAGCCCTGCGTCGACCTCCTCTGCCCTCCTCACCCGCCTCCCCCTCCCACCCCCCATCTGTTCGGCCAAGTCCGCCGAATAGATACATACGAAGAAGAGGAGAAGAAGAAGAAGGGTCATGTTTTTGGAATTTTGAAAATTTTGAGGTGGTGCCTTCATCTAGTTGGTAGGTGCCTTGATCCGGTGCTGGGTGCTGATATCCGTTCCCGACTTTGCGACATAAATTAGTGAATTAGCATAGGAGAAAGTCATTGCTCGTGCAAGCAGCATGAAACATAGACTGAGAGAAAAGGAAAAGGTGAGCTGGCTTCATAGGAACTCACTGAGGTGATAGTGCTGAAAAATTAAATAGGATGTTGTTGTGTAGTTTAGCCGAAATGAAACAAGAAACAGAAGAAAGAAGAAGGCGATTAGCAAGGGGATGAGGTTGATGGTTACAGGTTCTAAACTCAGACCAATATATATAAAGGGATTTTCTTCTTAGTATTGGTGATTACTAGTCTTAGGGAGTGGTATTTTGAGAAACTTTTTCCCTGAATGGTGGAGAGCGTGGGAGTTATTCACCTCGCTCATTCAAACTTAGTCTAAATTAAATGAAGAAGAGTAAGAAGAGACCAAATTAGTTTTGGAGCAAGTTGGTAAAGAGACTAGTGTGAGCTATTATTGATTCAAAGCCTAAGAAGTGCAAAATGTGAACAAACTTGTGCCCAAGGGAGAGCCTTTATGTTAAAAAAGAAGACTAAGATGAGGAACTTGCATAGTGTTGGAGGGGAGAGAGTACAGTAGAGGAGGTGAATTCATGCCAGGTGCTGTTGAAGATTGCCAAGGAGTCTACGACGAAAGGCAAAGGAACAGCGGGCAGGAAAAAGCAGCAGCAGCAGAAAAAGACAGAGGTCGGTCGACCGGCCCGGTCGACCGACGTGCACAGGATTTGAGCGGTCGACCGGCCCGGTCGACCGCAACACTCTATCTGCAAGACAGAGCTCTCGGGTTTGCGCGGTCGACCGGCCCAGTCGACCGGAAGCCCTTGACTGACAAACCCCAACTCTCGGGTTTTTTCGGTCGACCGGCCCGGTCGACCGGTATTGGAGAATTGGGAGGTCGGTCGACCGTCCCGGTCGACCGACATGCGGGTTCTGGGTTTATTTCTGCTGATCCGTTGTATGAGGTATTTAAGCCTAAAGGATTTCTAGGGTTTAGAATCTCTGCGAAAATTGTATCAGCTCTGAGTACTCTTGCATTCAAAGAGACTTAGAGTCATTGTAATCATCTTCCATATAGAAAACTCTCTCCATAGATTGCCCCGAGGACGTAGGCATTGAGGCCGAACCTCGTTAGATCTGTTGTTTGCGATTGGGTGACTCTCTTCTTGGTTGTGATTGATTTCATTGTGCTAGGAGATCTGAGGATTCTCTGTTGGTTTGTTGTTGTGATTTGTCTGCGCGCACAACACATAGCTGTGTGTTAATGTCAATATTAATGGTTCCATTTTTTGAGGAAATTTTAGTGTGGGAGGTGAGTTGGATATGGAAAAGGCTTGTTTGACAAGTTCCCATATATGTGTGGAGAATGAGGCTAAGCAAAGAGTAATGTTATTTGTACTGCTTTTTTATATTATATTATATTATTACTTTATGAATTGAAGGTGGTGGTTGTCTATCTCTCTCTCTCTTAAGTGCAAAGTACACACATAAGAAAGGACACTTACAGTAAGAAAGGACTGAAATCTCTCCCTCTCAGGAATAAATGAAACTCTTGTGGAAGTTAATCTTAAATCCAGACCACAATTCAAAGTTACAGGGATAGCTTTGCGAGATATTGCTTGTCCAAAATCACATTTACAGAAGATTAGAGTATCGTGGGCTTATTGAATGTGCGTAAAAGAGTTGGGTGTTCTTACCCACGTCAAGGCCTTCTACAAGACCTTGTTCTGCAATTATTAATTATCATGTTGACTCCAGAGAGTTTCTAATAGTTTCATTAATCCTTGAAAAGAGACACGGATGGATGCAATCCATTTTTTTTTTTCTTAAATAGAAATAAAAAATGAAAGAGAGAGTAAACTAATATTAAGATGAATAATGACCCGTGAAAAATATATTCTCTTAGAAGACTTCCTGTAATGGTTATTGTACAAAAAAGAGAAGGAAAAAAAGGGGTAAAATGCATCTCTTTTCATTGTTTGCCAACACTTCATCCCACTCGCCTGGGCTTCTCACGCCTTCAGGTTCATTCTTCCTGCCCGAAGGAAGAACCCTACTAGGACTCTTGCATGCTGAGTGCAAAAATCAAGACAGTTCAAAAGCCACAACAAACTGTAACTTTAATTTTTATAAAGGAAAATAAGGAGCACAAGACCTGACAGAATCCGCATTATTCACTCCTTTCGCGATCAAACCTCACTGATTTCTTTCACCACTACACTGCAAACAAAATCCTGGTAACCTCATTATCACTCCTTTCACGATCAAACCTCACTGATGTCTTTCACCACTCCACTGCAAACAAAAGCAGAATCCATGAAGGAGAGTACCATTTGAGACCATTGTCGTCCACTACACAAGGAAATGATGACAACTTTAGTAAGCCTGTACGAGGACTACAGCTAGCATGAGTCCATAAACTAGTCTCCGGATCTCAATTTAGTATAAGAGAGACATGATCGCGTGAAGATACGCTCTTCGTCTTGCATGCATTTCCATATTAAGGGGTAAAGGGAGACAGGTGACGACTCTTTGGTTCCCCACTAGAAGAAGAAAAAGGCACGGATACGCCCATGTGTTCTTCATAGGCTAAAGGATTGCCTATAAACTAAGCCTGATGTGTTCATTACAATACCCACAATCAAATCAAATCCACAACAAATGAAGTTTGCATCCAATTAATAGCTTTCTATTTGATACCTTATGTGCAAAAATGCAGCATTTTTATTAGTAATCTCTTTCTTTTCTTTTCATTGGCCGACAAATTTGCTCCATACTCACCGCTAGATAGATGTCATGACAGCGTCGTAAAAATTGACTCTCTTTAGATTCGTGCTTCATAGCTGAGCCCATTCTGATAGGAAAGGCAGACGATAATACAATGCCTGATAAAGGACACCATGAAGACCACTATCTGCAAAAAGGCATATACATAAAGTGTGGACTTCCATTAATTAAGCAGTATTTACAAGCGCAATAACTCTTGGCTTGGTAGCTATCATCCTTGTCGTGGGTGGGGCGAGTTCTCCATGAAGACCACCTTCTATTTTTCCTCATCCTTTACATGGGTGGGTTATAATCTGTTCTGCCCATCAACAGTAGAAAAATTCATCCATACATCATCTCTTTTTTCCCTTCTTTTTTCTTAATCTTTTTTCAATTTTTTTTCCTAACAAAATCTGTATCGTAGACTCAAATCTAGCTGTTTATCACCCAAGCTAGGCCTTAGAGAAATTAATGATCGCCCAAAGTGGATAAGCGAGATGGCCAAGATACTACTCTCCTAAATAGGTGTTTTTTGTTAAATTTTATTTCCTGATAATTGACCGGTGTGAAGAAAAGATATGTGATGCGTTAATCATCTTCGGCGCTGATTTGGACCGCCATCATCACTAATGCGTTAGGTTTTACGTCGCATCCAGAGGTTGATGAGGTTGTAGCAGTCAGTGTCAGAGTCATCAGATTGCAAACAAGGAGAGGAGGAGGAAGGTCCAGTGATCAGATTGCCAAAAAGGAAAGAAAGAAGGTCAAAGTGAGAAAAGCATGGGGGGAGCACTTCCAAATTATGCGCACTTTCAAATTAAATTAAAGAAAGTTGACTTTACAGTCTCTGTCACAAAAAGAGAGAGAGAGAGAGAGAGAGAGAGCACTTCCAAATTATACTAAAAGAAGTTGACTTTGGGCAACAGAATTAAGGAAACGAGAAACGATAATTGCTCGCTTCTTATCTATTCAAATATCGAAAAAAAAAATAAGAAAATTATTTTCTCTTTTCTCTTTTACACAACTGTTTTCTCACTTTCAGAGTGTTACAGTTAATTTTGTGGTCATATAAATCTCATTTGTAATAAGTTACAGCACAAAATAGTTAATTTTTTTGATCATGTATATCTCACTTGCATTCTAATTACAGTCCATTTTTTATTTTTCTTAATTAATTTTTATTTAATATTATTTTGTAGTCAACTTTGTGGTCAATTTTATCACTTCCACTTCCATATGACCATCCAAACACCGGAAGAAACATAACATTTTTCAAATCACACTTTCCAACAACATCCAAACACTGAAAAACTTACTAACCAATTCCCCAGTTCTAAAGGGAACTATTACTATTTCCTCACTTCCACCTTAATCAAACAGGCCCTTTAAGAAGTACACAATCTCTCAATTCACGTATATGAGTCACCGACACATATCATAACAGAAGTAATCTCGTGCTGACACGTGAGATTGATCCTCTTAAAATATTATAAAAAATTTAAAGAATTTAAAACTTTGTCTCTTTGAAACTCAACATCTTATCTCACGTGTCAATATGAGAATAGCTCTCTTATAATACGTGTGTGTGACTCGTACGTAAACCGAATCCGTCCTCTTGCTGTACATATAACCCCACCACCCACCGCCCATTATCTTAGCATATCAAGCAAGACTGTTTTCTTCCTTCTTCCTTCTTTAAAACAAAGAGAGACAAATTCAAGAGGGGGGAGAGGGGGGGAAAGAAAGGGCTTGTGAAGGTTTTTAGGCATTTATGGAGATGAAGAAGAATCATGTCTTCTTTCTGTTGCTGATTCTGCTTCTCTTTGTGCCATGCATTCTATCTAGTATGTCGGTTGTTGTTACTTCAATCTCGGAGCTTTTCTGTTCTATTTAGGACGAGAATTTTGGCTAATTTGATTCTTGATTTCTTTCTTCTTCTTTCCATTAGAGAACCAAGAGCCACCAGTTAAACTTGGAGAAAAACAGGTTCTCTCTCTCTCTCTCTCTCTCTCTCTCTCTCTCTCTCTCTCTCGTACATAGGTTGTTTAGAGTAAAACTGGAATTTTACTAGAAAACAAGGAAGATAAACTGTGGGTAAAATCTCACCCTTCTTACAAACTGGCCGTGAGTTTGTTTGATGGTCATTTTAAGTAGTTGGTATTGAGTTTGATTCTTACAGCTTAACAGAAAGGGCGCAATGTTGACATTTCTCCAATGATTCAGCAATATGCGGACTTTGCGTGGAAGGAGATGCCACATGCCCAAAGAATCAATTAGCTAAACCGGTGTTCACCTCCATTATTCATAGCACAAATAATAATAAGAAGAAGAAAAAAGCACCCATCTCCTTGCTAAAATAGGCGCTCTACTAAATCCCCTTTCGTAAACAGTTATACATATTTTGTGCACTTATAACCAATAAGGACAAAAGATCTCCATTTGATATGTCTAATTTGTCACCCTTGGCAGTGGAGAAATAGAGAGCATAATTTTGAGTGTAACTTTAAGAAGGTTTTGAACCAAAGACCTTTTCTTAAAAAAAAAACGGTGAGCCAGTGCAACACCTCGTGCTTCATTAAAAGAATAAATGAAAATAATTTCAGGTAAGTACAAGAAGCTAAAATCTCTCGAAAGCAGAGAAAACCATAAATCTCTTTAATGACCATAACAAGATTTAGCACTAGGGTACAGTAGCACAACGAGATAAGAGTTAACATGGAGACTTGTTTAATATTTGATTATTGATAAATATGCTAGTTGTTGAGCCATGAGTTTTTGACCAACACTGATTTGTTTTAATTATTATTGTTAAAATATAAATATCTCAATTTTCTAACTTCGGAGTTGTGGTGCAGTTGAAGAGACTTAAATATTTTAGAGTAACCAGGTTTAAATCCCACCGGTGCGCATTTAAAGTGAATTTAAAAATAAAAATACCGCTAGCGTTGTAACACCCCGTTTCCGGAATATGCACTTAGATACGTTTTCTAATTTTTGATCGTTTTTTTATTTTCTCCTGGTATTTGTTTTTGATTTGTGCTTATTTATGTGATTGTTTTATATTAGATCCGGATTCCTAGACTCAGGTCAGCTCTAGTCTGAACCATGGATCCGATCCTAATGTATTACTCGATTTGGTCTTTCTGATAATCTGATTTGGCCGATTTCAGTTTCAGATACTGTTTTTCAATATTTTAGATTTTTCATGATTTTCTGGAACTTTTCCTAATTAATTTGCAAAATCTTCAAAACTAGTGTTGAGCAGTATCGCAAACCGATTCCCGGATTTTTAGTTTTTAAAAGGAGTTTAATTTCTAAAAACAGCTTTCGCATAACTTCTTAGAATCTCATTTTCCATCTAAATGCATTTTTGGAGATTTTTCTGAATTTATCGAAATTCGACCGGATTTGGTGTTGACCGGTATCGCCGGTTAATTTTAGAATTTTTAATTTGAAAATCAGATAGAATTTCTTGAACTATTTCACCACGTAGCTTAAAATAATATTTTCTATTTTTGAGAATTTTTGGAACAATTCTGAAACAGTCAATTTTTACCCGATTTAAATAATATTCTTATTTTCTCTTCTTTTCTTTTCTTGCTTTTTCCCTTCTCCCTCATCTATTTAATTCTCTCATTTTTTAATCTATTAAATTTATTATTTAATAATTTGTTTATTACTTATTTTCTCATTTTCCTTTTCTTTTCCTTCATTTTCTTTTTCTTCTTTTCCTTTTTCTTTTCTTTTTCCTTTTCTTTTCTTCCCTTTTCTTTCTCTCCAACCTGCTCCCTGCCTCCCCCATTCCCTACCGACAGAAGCACCCCATTCCCCCCGTTTCCACCGTATCATCCCTCTCCCTCCCCCTTCTCTTTTTTTTTCCTTCGCTCCTTCTTTCTCTCATTCTCTCCATCTCCCCAATCTCTCAATCTCTTCCTCTCCCACCAACTTCCTCCTCTTCCCTTGAGCCGCCGCCAGTGCTACCCAGTTCCTCCGTCAACCCCCTTGGTCGGCCATCTCCTCCCCTAAACTCTTCCTCTCACTTTCTTCCACCAACCACCACCCTTTTAATTTCCCCAAAACCTATCACCACCACTTTCATCTCCTTCTTCAAAATCCACCCACAAATTCTCCACCACCTCCTCTACTTCCACCACCCAACCACCATCACCACCTCCTCTAACTCGCCAGCACCACCACCTCTCCATCACCATTCCCATCTTCAACAACCACAACAACAACATCAATAACAACAACCACAATACCAAATCATCCCACCTCCTCCTTCCCTCCCTTGCCTGGGGTTGCCGGCCCTCTGGTCGCCGCCTGGCCAGCCCCTTGCTGTCGCTAACTCCCCCTTTACTTTTTCCCTGTCCCTTCTCTTTTTCTCTTCCTTCTTCTTTCTTTTTTTCTTTCTTTTCTTCCCCCCTTATTTAGTGTTCTGTACCCCTCTTCTCTCCCTCTCTCACTGTGTTTTCCCTCTCTCTCTCTCCTCTCTAAATCTATTCTCTCCCTCTCTCTGATCCGATTATGGATCTGATACTCATTCTCTCTCTTACACTATTTCTTTCCTCTCTATTACTCTCCCTTAAAATTAATATTTTATATTTTAATATGATGCGTTTCGTGCACGTATTTCTAGTGTTCCGGGATTTTGCATCATTTTTTGAAAATTTAGGTGAGTACTTTTCTGGGATTGCGAATACTACTTCTCTATTTAAGCGAGTACTCTTTTTAGTATTTGAATGAGTACTATATTTTACGTTGGACGAGTGCTTTTTCAATAATTAATTCATGATACATGTTATACTACTTGATACATGCTTGGTGGATGCTATTCTAGCTTTTAATACATGACACGTCGTTATGCAACTTGACATATGATATGCGAGTGATTTTCTAACGTTATACATGCTTTATGAATACTTGTTGGTTGTTATTGCGAGTACTATTATTTCATGTTTGTCATGTACTGTTATATATACATATGTTGCACTAACATTTGTGCAGGTACCTATTTAATCTCCAGATTTTTTATAGCTCCATCGGGAGGCGAGCTTAGCGCTCAGCGCTTTACAGCTAGACCTGTTCAAGTGTAGCTTCGCCGTATGTGATAGTCGGTCATTTATATGTCGCTTCGTCGCGTGCATCTAACTTCATCGCGAGTGTGGCTTCGTCACGTGCGTTAGTTGGGCATTCATACACTGCTTCGCCATATGCGTCTAGCTTCATCGCGAGTGTGATTTCGCCGTGTGCGTTTGTTTGATTTTCATAAGTCTGCTCTGCTGCCAGTGTAGCCTCGTTGAACGCGTTAGCATGTAGAACTGTACGCTAGCTCCACCAGGAGTCAAGCTTTACCGTGACCCGAGCGTTATGCTTACACGGCCTATCTTGCTCCAGCTTAACTAGCCCCGTATGGATAATTAATAGTATAATTAATAATTCTTATTGATATGGTTGTGAAGAGTTTGAAATGTTTGACTATATTATTTTCCTGTATCATGTCGCATGACCTGCTGATTACCTGACACTGATATATTAATACCTGACACCCGATACCTGATGTCAGACATCTGATATACATACCTGACACCGATATGTTAGTTACCTGACACATGATATCTGACATTTGATACTTGACGTGCTATCACTTGACATGTGATATCATGTTATATACAGTTATCATGTATCTCCTATACTCATGTCCCCAGTATTGTTACTCTTGTTAATAGCACGGCCATACCGGCGTCCGACGGAGCATGCCGCTTGGTGTCGGGATGACGAGAATCTATCCCACGATCACGCTAGCGTCCGGAAGATCCTGAATGGAACTAAGTGCCACACAAACCAAAGTATCATGCCACGTACGTGGTGGGGTCCACCTCTTGAATCTGTGGGGCCACCTATAGAATCTATTCCCCACACAGACCAAAGAGCGACACGGACCAAAGGGTCACGCCACACACGTGGTGAGGGCCACCTCTTGAATCTGTAAAGGCCACCTCTAGTATCCATTTTTCACACAGACCAAAGTGCCACGCCTCACACGTGGTCGGGGCCACCTCTTGAATCTGTAGGGTTATCTCCTAAATCAATTCTCCAATGAAAAATAATCCTTCCTCCTGCCTGTGCCGCCTGATGTTAGCGTGATAAGTATTCTCAGTGCATGTTAACAGACACACATTTGTACAATAATAATGCCAGGAACGTATGTTATTCGGTCTCTCCCCTGTTGAATAATGGTACCTGCATATCGGAGTTCAGATGAGTTCTACTAGAAGTGTAGGCTCCAACGTGAACTGTCGGTGTTGTGGGACACCAGTGGGAAAGGGATAAGAATGACAAAAGATACTGATTATTTTTATTATTGCTATTATGACTGAGACCTGGCACTACTCTGCGCTAACTGTAACTAATTTTCAAACAATAATAATCTTAGGAGCGGGTGTTATTGAATCACTTTCTCATTCAAATAATGGCATTAGTATATCAGAATTCAGATTGAGTTCTACTAGAGTACGGACTCAGTATGAGTTACCAGTGGTATGGGACACTAAAAGAAAATGATTATAATAATAGGTGACACTGATTGTTATTATTGCATGATTAAGTTATCCTGCTCGTCACCTGTATATATAATTTGTATAACATTGTAATTAATCTTGGTATTCTTTTTCTGTTACATTGAGGGCAACTCAGGTTGATGAACTCAGACTATGGTGATATGGGATACATAGTATATAGATGAGGGTTTGCTTGTTTGGATTATCCCCTCGATGTATCAATCTCATGAATCCATAATCTGGACTTGTGCAACTAGTTTTGTCCATATTTATATTTATCGCATGCTTGATGTCTCTTCGCATGTTTATATGTGCCTATGCTCTGACACCATTTTCCATGCTTGTTTTTCAATCTAACTTATCGATACACATGTACTTACTTAATTTCGGATTTACTACTGATTCTCTGATTTTCATTTATGTTACTGGTCAATGCCTATACTAGCATGCCTGAAACACATCACTTGATCATGTACACGTGTAACTGCCTGTGCATGCCAATTGGCTTCATCTACGTACTCGTTGGGTTGTTTTCTGATAGCCCTAAACTTTCATGTTCAGATCTAGGAGCCTGGACCATGGTGGCTTTACTGTAGCTGATCAGAGTGGCGCAGCAGAAGCGTGGATTAGCGATTGTTTGTCCAGAGCCCCTTTTCTTCCAGCCCCTTGATCGCCTCGCGAGATTCTCATGAGTATTTTTCAATCTTTTATATTGCAAATCATACTTTTGCGCTTCTTGGCGATCTAATATTCTTAAAATATTGTATCATACTCTGTGATAACTGTACACTTATGTTATTATTACTAGAATGTTTATTATCACTGTGCTTCCATACTTTGATTCTTACTTGTACTAATTCTTAACGCACATATGTGAGGGTATTTCCGCCCTGCGTATATACGTCGCAGTAACGTTTTCATATCTGCAGGATCATGGTGTTACAAGCGCAAAAGCCCAGGTTTCAATCCATAATAAGGGCTCGACATGTAGGGGTGCGTTAAAATATAAATACCTCAACTCTCGCCTTGACTTCGAAGTTGTAGTGCAGTGGAATGATTTTAATAATCACCATTATCATCATATAATGGGCTTTTTCCTAATAATAAGGATTTGGCTATGCAAAATGGAACAAAAAATTAGCAATATTTCTACTTGTCCCTATTGTTAACTTCATAGAAATATATCCACTTTAAATTTGCTTGTAGATCTTGGATCAATCTTGTAAACAACCTTTACAATCCTTTTGCTTAGAAACAAATCGGACCTTATTGTATCCAAGGCATGTTGAAACATTTGCTGAAGAACCTGGGCATTTGTTCCAAGACATAAAGTTTTTAAATTTTGCATGCAACATCACAACAGTCCTCATTCTTATCCTTCTTGCATTTGCATATCCGTGTCGTGTGAGGTGGAGATTTTCCGATAGGACTAATCGAACAATCAATTTCGCACAATAAGGAGTTAGAGTTGTCTCGCTTATAGGACAATAATAAAGATTTCAATACAAAAAACAAGCAAAGATAAGATCAGAATCTGACCACTACACCGTACAAGATCAACATAGTTTTCTTCCATAAAACAACGCCATGATCTTTCCATAGCTTTTTGCTATCAAACAACATATGTCCTTCTAATGATTTTCTGTCATTAATATTGTCATGGTCTTTCTGTCCATCGATCCTTAATAATCTACTGTCACACTTCAACCTTTAGGTTATTTACTATTGCAGTGGGTAATTCCTAGAAAATCAATCACGCACCAAAATAGAAAAGTTGATGTAATCAAATCACAGAAAGTCCAATCGCAAACACAGTGAATTACATAAAAAACCCGAAGAGGGGAAAATCACGAAGAGGGAGAGAAAAGTTTCACTATGTCAATGATGATTGCAATAGGATTATCTAGATTCACGTGAATGTCAGGTCCCCTTTCTCATTAGAAGGGATCTTCTATTTATACAGATCATGTGAAATAGATAGAATTAGGGAGTCCTGCTCAATTTGAATACCTAAATCCCTTATCTGCTTAGGATTGAGCCAAATGCCCCGATTTGAATTGGTGTAGGATAGAATTCATCTCCATCTGGTGATCCGAACTCGACTGTAAATAAGAATAAACTGCTCCCGAGTGGTTCCTATCTTATTGGAATTAAGACTGGACTTAAGGATAGAGATCTCTATAATCGAATCTGACTCTTATGTTAATCTCCTGACCCATTCGTAATCGAAACAAGGTGATAATTTCATATTAGCGGTTCCAGAAGTAACCAGGCATCGCATATCTACGCGAGGCTGGATTGACACACGTCGTGATCTCGAGCGAGTCAGAAAATAACCATTACAGATGCCCCCTCTGCTCCCTTCTTCAGGAAGAGGTCAGGAATGCTCCCTCGGGGGATTTCAGGTTCTCAGAATCTCCGATGTAGATAGCGGAGCAGAATGAAATGAGAAATTTCTGGACCTGAATTCAAGGTGTTCATTATTACTTCGGAATTTGTCGTGTAGTGGAGTATGCAGCGATACAGTCTGGGAAGGCTTTAAATGTGCATTACATCCAGTGTTGTGTCGATCTAGATACCGCATTTCGTGCAACACTGTGTTCGAGGTGGGTGTTGCATATCTCGAGTGGCTATGTTGGGAAGGTAACTGTCTCTTATGAAGGTGGGCGCTTTTTCGAGGAAGGTATGGCGCATCTAGCGCCACAGTTCAAGTCTCTTCTTTTATGACACATGTAGGATCCCAAGTGGGGCGATACTTCATCTTCCTTTGAGATTAGGAGCCTACGAGGTTGGCTCTTGGACTTCTTTCCCCTATATATGTATGATGGGACTCCTCAGGAGGGACCTGGGCTACCTTTTGAAAGTCTTTTGCTGCTTTAAAGGTTTGTTCTGCAAATAGTGATGTCTTCTTTGTCCATTCATTCAGTGGAGGAAGGAGATGGAATGGGTAGTGTTGCCTACTACACTCCTAATATTTAGGAATCTATTCATCGAGGAGTATCAGTTCTTGCGATGGGCTCGTCTAGCAGTCTCAGTTCTTGTTCGAGGCCTAATTGCAGGGATGAAAAGGGAATGAACTATCTTCTGCTTGTTCTATATGTCTGGCCTTTGGTCGAAGCAGACTGGGGTAAAGTTTGTTCTTGTCCCCCTTTTCTTTCCTCGCAGCGAGCATGTAGCAGGGAGCATAAGGGTATTTGACGATGACTCTCATATCAGGGGCCGATCGTTGGTGCCCTTATGAGGTGCTGCCTCCCTGTCCGCCTCCGCTCCGGAGTTACAGTCTTGGTATAGGTACCCCCCGTCGCCTTGCAGGCTTCGGTTTGTAATATGATCGTGATTCGCTTGCTGTGACCTTCCTGAGAGTTTTCGATATCGTCACTCATGCGGTTCTGGGGGGATTGCTCGCTTAGGAGTCATCACTAAGACACGGTTGAGGATGTGACAATGAGTGCCCCTGTTTTTTCTCTCAAGAAGAATATGAACAAGTAAAATCAAAACCTGTATTTACATTACATTTATTAGATGTACCTGCACTTATAAGAGGAGAGATGTAATCCAGCAACTTTGTAATACATAGAAAAGACAATCAATAATAATTTTGTTTGAATCTTGTCTTGTTTATGATTGTGACATTCTTACTCCTCGGGGGCTATCTAGCTCCGTAGCACCAAAAATGACTCAGTGTGTGCCCCTGGTGGGGTCTGCTGGGAGTTCTTAGTTGGGGAAAAGCCCGCCTGTTAAGAGCGAACTCCGTCTTTCAGGGGTTCCTCGGGAAGTTATCCACTAGGGTGTAGAGGATTCGAATGGGTTGATTTTCGAGAAGTTTATCGGGTAAGGCTCTGTCTCTCAGGAGCTTCCCGATGGGTTATCTTCAGGGTGTAGAGGATCCAACGGGCCTACTCAGGCAGTCACAGGGTTTTTAACTCATCGTTGGCTGGACCTGAATAGCCAGCGTGGGCGAGCCTCCATCTCTCAGGAGGTTCCCCGAGAGGGTGTAGAGGACTCGTATAGGATGCGGGCCTGCTCAGGCAGTCATCGGGGTTTCAACCTGTCATTGGCTGGACCTGAACAGCCGGCATGGGCGAGCCTCCATCTCTCAGGAGGTTCTCTGAGAAGTGCCGTAAGGGTGTAGAGGACCCGTATAGGCTACGAGCCTGCTTAGGTAGTCATCGTGGTTTTAACCCATCATTGAATGGAACTGAACAGCCATTGTGGGCGAGCCTCCATCTCTTAGGAGGTTCCCCGAGGGGCGCCATCATGGTATAGAAGACCCATGTAGGCTACGGGCCTGCTCAGACAGTCACCGGGGTTTTAATCCATCATTGGCTGGACTTGAACAGTCAGCGTGGATGAGCCTCCTTCTCTCAGGAGGTTCCCCGAAGGGTGCATCAGGGTGTAGAGGACTCGTGTAGGCTGCGGGTCTGATCAGGCAGTCATCGGGGTTTTAACCCGTCATTGGCTGATCTGAACTGTCGGCGTGGGTGAGCCTCCATCTTTCAGGAGGTTCCCCGAGGGGTGCCGTAAGGGTGTAGAGGACCCATGTAGGCTGTGGGTCTGCTCAGGCAATCATCAGGGTTTTAACCTGTCATTGGCTGGACCTGAGCAGCTTGCGTGGGCGAGCCTCCATCTTTCAGGAGGTTTCCCCAGGGGTACCGTAAGGGTGTAGTGGACCCGTGTAGACTGTGGGCCTGCTCAGACAGTCATCGGGGTTTTAACCCATCACTGGTTGGACCTGAACAACCGACGTGGGCGAGCATCTATCTTTCAGGAGATTCCCCGAGGGGTGTTGTCAGAGTGTAGAGGACCCGTGTATGTTGCGGGCCTGCTCAGGCAGCCATTGGGGTTTTAACCCATTATTGGTTGGACCTGAACAGTCGGCATGAGCGAGCCTCCATCTTTCAGGAGGTTCCTCGATGGGTGTCGTCAGGGTGTAGAGGACCCATGTAGGCTGCGGGCCTGCTCAGGCAGCCATCGGGATTTTAACCGTCATTGGTTGGACCTGAACAGTCCACATGGGCGAGTCTCCATCTTTCAGGAGGTTCCTGAGGGTGTCGTTAGGATGCAGAGGACCCATATAGGCTGCGGGCCTGCTCAAACAGTCATTGGGGTTTTAACTCATCATTGGCTGAACCCGAGCAGCCGACGTGGGCGAGCCTCCATCTTTCAGGAGGTTCCCCGAGGGGGGTACCGTCAGGGCGTAGAGGACCCGTATGGGCTGTGAAGGCTATGTACTATGCTCGAGGTAGATACCTGGGCAGGGAGAAACGTGAGTAGAAAAAGATTCTTTCATTGAAGGTTTACATGACTTACATATAATATCTCTTTAAGTAAAAGAAGTTCAACTACTTATTGAGTTGGCTCCCATCCAGATCGTTTAGGGCGTAGGACCCGTTGCCTCCGCGAGCAATAATGATGTAGGGACCCTTCCAGTTGGGCCCTAACATTCCTTGATCCTTCAGCCGAGTGCTCTGAATCACACACCTCAGGACCAGGTCTCCGATTTGGACTTCCTTGGGCTTCACCTTCTTGTGGTGAGTCGCCTGGATTTGCTGTTGAAATGCCGCGATGCGGATTTGGGCCTGTTAACGTTTTTCCTCTGAGTGATCAAGCATCAGATGGAGCAGGGCGTTGTTCTGATCTGGGACCACTCCTTCTACCTAGAGTGTTGGCATGTTGATGTCGACTGGGATGATAGCCTCCATCCCATATGCCAACGAGAATGGGGTTTCTCCAGTCGGAACGCGTTTGGTGATCTGTAGGCACATAGTATCCCGTTGAGTTTTTTCGCCCATTTTCCCTTAGCTTTTTCCAACCTTTTGCATAGGTTGTCGAGAATGGTGTGGTTGCTGATTTCAACTTGGCCATTGCCTTGAGGGTAGTAAAGTGAGGAGAATCGGTGGGCGATGTTGTATTTGGCACAGAAGCTGGATACTTGGTTGCTGGCGAAGTTGGCTCTATTATCAGAGATGACAGTGTGGGGAATCCCAAAGCGGTATACTATCTGCCAGATGAACTTGACAACTTGCTGCCCGCTGACCTCAGAGAGTGGTATTGCCTCAATCCACTTAGTAAAGTAGTTAGTGGCGACCAGTAAGAAATGTAGCTAGGGTTGTGCTCATAGAAGAGATCTAATTACGTCCAGTCTCCATTGCTTGAAGGACCACGGGCTGCGCAACGTGTGGAGGTCAGAGCTCGGCTAGTTTGATGCAGGAGCAAACATTTAGCATTGTGGGCATTTCCTCACATAATCCTTAGCATCGTCAAACATCTTAGGCCAAGAGTTCCCTTGGTTGATGACCTTGTGGGCGAGGAACCATCCTCTTACGTGGTTCCTACGATCTCCATCATGAATTTCCTGCATCACCTTTCGAGCCTCCTCTTGACCAAGACATCTCAGATATGGATCAGAGTGGAGGTTGAAGTAGGATTTCTTATACAGTATGTATCCAAGAAGTACGCATGTGTTGGAGTTTCCTTACCTCTGCTCTGTCATCTGGAAGTTTCCCATCCTTTAAGTAAAAAATGATGGGACTCCTCCACCCCGGTGAGGTGTCGAGGCCTAGGACCTCTCCCGCTGGTTGCTGAACGCTTGGATTAGTGATGCGCTCGACGGAGATTTTTCGCTGAATTGAAACTCCACAGTTGCCCCAGGTTGGAAAGTGAGTCTGCATGGTTGTTTGCGGACCTGGGGACCCACTTGAAGTCGCATTGGGAAATTTTGAACTTTAATTTAAGAACGAGTTGTAGGTAATCCGCCATCCGAGAATCTCCCGCGACGTATTCGCCACTGACTTGGTTGACTACCAGCGAGGAGTCGTAGCAAATTTTGAGCCTCATAACTCCGAGGGTAATAGCCGCTCAAAGCCCAACTAAGCTTGCATCGTATTCTTCTTCGTTGTTGGATACGGGAAAGCCTAGGGTGAAGCACTGCTGGATGATGGATCCATCCAGAGTGGCGAGAACGATTTTGGTTCCTACCCCCTTGCTGTTTGAGGCTCTATTAACATTCAGGACCCATCCTTCAAGTTGATCAGTATGCCCTGTGATTCTCGGGGTAAAGTTGGCGATGAAGTTGGCTAGTACTTGGGTTTGATCGTTGTCCTCGGCTCGAATTTGAGCCTGTAGAATCTGAGCTCTGAGGCCCATTTGATATCTTTCTCGTCGCTCCAAGTTTTTCATGATGGACCACCAGGGGCACTCGGTGAGAACCATGATCGGAAAAGTTTGAAAGTAGTGCTTGAGCTTCATCAAGGTGATGAAGAAGGCCAACACTAGCTTCTCCAGCCTTTGGTATCTGGTTTGAGGGCCATTCATGGTGTGACTGATGTAGTATACTGGGTTCTGGGTGCCTTCTTCCTCTCAAACCACGGCTTTGCTCACTGTTGACTCTGAGACAGCGAGATAGAGGTACAATGTCTCTCCCGAGGCAAGTTTTGATAGAAAGGGGGTGAGACCAAGTATCTCTTCAACTCTTAGAAGACCACTTCGCATTCCTTGTTCCAGCAGAAGTTCGCTGCCTTTTCTTTCAAGGCTTGGAAGAACGACTTGCATTTGCCTGTGGATCAGCTTATGAACCAATTGAGGACTACAAGATGGCCGTTCAGAATCTGGACCTTCTTTTATACAAATGGGTGATCTCATGTTCAGGGATACCTGATCAGTCTCGATGTCCTGGGGTGACCAGGTATCCTAAGAACTTTTTGGAGGCTACTTTGAATGTACACTTCTCGGGATTGAGTTTTACCTCATATTGTCTGAGGAGATTGAAAGGCATGTCTAGTTGGAGGTGCTCCATGCGCTGTTCACTTTTCACCCGCATATTGTCCACATATATGTAACGCCCCGATCCCACGGGTATGGAGACGTTACTACGACGTATAAACACAGGTCAGAAATACCCTGCATATATATATGCTAAGAATTAGTACAAGCAAGAATCAGAGTACGGAAGCACGTGATGCATTATACATTCCAACATATGGGTATAATTACAAAGTTTTCACCAGATGTGATAAATATTATAAGAATATTACATCACCAATAGGCGCAAATGCGAGAATATAAAGAGATGTACAAGTATAAATAGTACAAAAGGAGGCTCAGAGTCATCACAGGAAAACTCTAGAGCCGAGCAGGGGGGCCTGGAAGGATGAAGATCTGGACAGTCTGCCGATGATCCACGCTACCACTGCGCTTCATAGGTCAGCAACTGAGAGAATCCACAAGCTTCAAGCTCGAAACCTAGACATGAGAATCTAGGGGGATTAGAACTCCCAGGCGAGTGGTGATGCGAATGCCAGATGGCGTGCAAAGATAAGCACACGTGTATCGATAAAACTGAATCATAATCATGCATTGAAAATTGTGTCATGAGCATAAGCATGCAGGAGCAAGAAGATATATAACAAGTGATATCAAGCAGGAAGTACTTATGGCATGATAAGATAAGAATAGGAGACTGGTGGAATAGAATACGAGTGATAAAGCAGGGTATGAGCAGCTCATATGATAATAATCATAAAACCGAAAATCTGATGTAAAATCCGATAGAAGCAAACTCGCAAAGCATACAACGGATCCATAATTGACATCTTATTATTATTATTACTCATCTTATCCAGATGTCTAGATATATGGACTAGCGTCCCAACACACATATATCCACATCTGAGTAAAGCAAGGTTGTTATTGAAAACCAACAGGGGTATCAACGAACAATGTTTACAGTGGGTCCCGTGCATACCCGAGACCATAGCCCAGGATGTTCCATTGCTGGAGAACGGAACCTACCGCAAGGCGATCAGGAGGGTCTTATAGAATGCCTTTTATCAAGATGGTACCAGGAAGAAGGGAGTCAGCACTTTCCTCGGTCGCCTGGAGGCCCACAGGTCAGACCGGAAGTTTTAGTTGCACAACATTCCTAGTACCACTATAAATACGAACATATACTGATAGCCACAAGTTTCCTCCGACCCGACGTAAGTTGTCTCATTTTATGATTTATTAGATAATTATCAGATTCTGAGAATGAGCAAGAACAAGCCAGGAATGTCAAGAGTACAAGTATATCAGGAGTACGGTTTGTACTATAATGTATCAAGATGTAAACATGATGTCAGGTCATCATTCCCGTTATACTGATAATTATAAGAGTCAAGTATATCATGTTGGGTATCAAGTGATAGCATGACAAGAGGGTGATATTAGGCAGGTGACAAGTCATGTCATAACAGGGAGCAATTATCAAGTAGTAGCATGTCGGATGTCAGGTGATAACACATCAGTTGTCAAGTGATACAGACAGGTGTTAGATATTAGCATGCAATTGACAGGTATTAAGTAATAGCATGTCAACTGTTAACATATCAAGTATGCACATGGCATGTGATAAAATAATGCTGAGCACAATCAAGCAGAGCTGAGCAAGCTGGAGGTATGAACAACAAAGAGTGTTTAACACCGCCTGGTGAGGTTACCGGGACGACTCGGCTTAAAGTGCGAGTAGAAAATCTGGCAACATCTCGCCTAGAAGAATCTAGTGATAAAGCGCTGAGCGCTAAGCATACTTACCAGGCGGAGCTAAAAGACTTGATGGTCAGAACCTTCTCTTTCGAGGTAGTGGGCGAGAGTCCAGAGGCTAAAGTACGCTCGGGGTTTAAGCACACTCTCGGTAGCTACCACGAAACCCGTAAGGGTACATGCATAAACCAATTGGATAGCTAGACGGGAGTAGGCAGAAACTCAGAGTTGGTACAGGAGTACCTGCAATGTTAGTACCATGCAAGCATGTTATATTATGATAATAGCTAATCTACCATAGAGTAGTGAAGCCCGAAAGCTGAGTTGAGAGCCCGAAAGTTGAAGGGCCCAGAGGCCAAGTTTGAAGCCCAGAGGCTGAAGGGCCCGGAGGCCAAGTATGAAATCCGAAGACAAACGACCACGAAGGGTCGGCCACGCATGGTATAAGGTACATCACAAGCATGGTATATGTGCAAGAATTAAACTACCCTAATATAAGCAGTCATCACAGGCATATACATATCCAATCATTGGCACTCGGCCACATACAAATACAGGAATATAGCCCAATATAAAATACATTTATATACGAAATAAATACACGTCAACCCGACGAAGCGGAGAAAACCAAATGGAGGCGAGGACACTCGTCTAAGTCTCCGAAAAAGCCGAAAACTCTGAAATCCTGGGAACTCGCGCAATCGCCATAAAACATAATAAAATATTATATAATTAGATAGAGAAAGGGAAGAGGAGAGAGAAGAGAGAGTCTAGAGAGAGAAACTTAGAGAGAGAAGGAGAGATTTTTAGAGAGAGAAAATCTAGATAGAAAGAGGGAGCTAGAGATAGACTAGAGAGAGAAACTGAGAAGAGAGAAAGAGAATTAGTAGAAAGAGGGAGAGAAATTGTAGAGAGAGGAGAGACAGTAGAGAGAGGAAGAGAGAGAACAAAAAAGGGGAGTTGTTGCCCTCTCTCAACTGCCCACGGCCAGGCCAGGAGGCTTGACCGTGGCCTTGCCAGTAGGGGTGCCATTCGGATTCGGATATCCGCGGATATCCGCATCCGAATCCGCCTCCCATGCGAATTCGGATGCATTTTTTTGCATCCGACGGATTCGGATCCGGATTCGGATATTCTTATTCGGATACGAATACGGATTCGAATAGGGTTAATAATATCGGATCCGGATTCGGATATCCGCGAGTGTCAATATGTGCTTTTTTTGGTCAATGAGTTACAGTTGTAATAGTCAATGGGAATGCTGTCTGTTTCCACCCCGATCAACTTTATGAAGTTTGATCAAACGAGGTCACGTGGGCGGACAGAAGAGAAACAACCAGGGTTTTGACTCTTTTGAAGCTTTCAAGGCAAAAAGTTTATCTACTCTAAAAAATTAAAAATAGTTCGATGACGCAAGTTAGTGAGTTACACAAACAAGTTGAACAACTCGTGGACATCCCAATATAAGCCCGCTTGCATTGACAGGGCCAAGGACCAAGGTCCAAGGAGTCAAGACCATTGATTCAAATGAATTAGATCTATTATAAATTTATATTATTATATGATATATAAATATATAATATAATATATATAAGTATAGCCTATGGGGTTTTAGATTTCAGATCTGAGATCCCCTTTCATCCCTCACTGTTTCTCTTCAATCTCCATTGGCGAGCAGCGGTCCAGCGGAGCAGATAATTTATATAAAATTTTTTTATTTTTGGGTCATATGAACAGAGTAGGTTAACCAGATAATTGATGTATTTTTATCTGCTGCTGGTTACGAACCAACCAGTGTTTGATCCATCACCTTGCGGAGATGCGACATGGTTAATCAACTTTTAAGAAATATGTGATACAATGATAACTTTAAGAAATATACTAATCAGTTTTGAAAATAAACTGATATTATTGTTCATATCATGATGTAAAATTCTAAATATGAAAATAAACGGAACTGTATGAACATCTGAAATATACTCTGCATGGTAACTGAATAATATACATCACCAACATCTTGTATTAACAAAATAATCTACATCACTGGGAGCTTGATATATGTACAAGAAAATTCTCATATTATAACAAGAAGATGAAAATAGTTGGTAATGATATAGAGTATCTAAAAGTCCTTGATGCCAAGGGAAAATAAATGAAGTACTTGTATATCGACTTTCGTGAGTATTCAACAAACATCCGATTAGTATCCGCATCCGATCTACTATTATCCGATTTGTATCCGATAAACGATTTTGGCGGATACGGATATCATTTTTTTACATCCGATAATATCCGTATCCGTATCCGTATCCGAAAGTTGGATGCGGATAAGGATGTGGTAAATAGAATATCCGATCCGTATCCGATCCGATGGCACCCCTACTTGCCAGGGCAAGCGCCGGTGGCCCTCCGGTGGCCGCCGGCCAGAGGTGGCTGATTGAGATTTTTCCTGCACACAAAATATAAAATATTAGATCTGAGAATTAAAGGTGCGCAAGTGCTCAATTCGAATCCGCTGTAGCAAAGGCTATGCGGGTCGTGATCCTCAGGGAGGGACTAGCGATGGAAGCGTTTGTAAGATTCTCTAAAATTTTTATTTATTTTATTAGTTATGATGGTATTTACAAGAAAGTGTGGTGAAAAGAATTAAGAGAGATAGAGATAGAAATCTAAACTAAAGAAAGAAAGAAAGAAAGAAACACATACCTCTTAGTCTGCTTACCTTTTGAACCGTTGCGATGATTTACCTTTTCTTGGAAGGCGTAAAGCATGGCGTATAGGATCGTCCGCCTCTTAATCTACACTATGAAATAAAAGACAACTATGAAGACCTGTTCATCGCAATAGGCCATCAAGGGCTCTTCTTCGGCTAGGTAGTCTCGAAGCAGTTGGTTCTCATGGTGGGCAAGACATTAGAGAGAAAATAGAAGAAAGCAAATATGAGATACACAAGATTAAACAAGAACAAAAAACAAAAATAATAAAAGAACAAAAACAAATCTCGATTCGATTATTAAACAATGGTGAAAAATAAAACTTACACCGACTGTCACCATCAGTACAAGTAGATCCCTTCCTCCATGAGAACATCATCTCCTCTCAGTTTTTACAAAAAGAAAAAAATAAAATTACAATGGAGGAAAGAAAATCTAAACTACAAGAAGAAAACCTAAACCCTAGATTTGGCCCTCTGGCTCTGCCTCTGGACGCTCTGTACGTTGCACTGCAGGGGGTATTTATAGGTGCAGAAGGAAGTAGAGTTCAGATCAAACTCCTCCATGAAAACTCGTCCAGGGATAAGACTGAATTGCCGCGGACTCTGCTGCTCTGCCTTCGAGGGCAGAAGCACAGAGTTGCTATATGTCCACTTCTGCGGCTGTTTTTCTGTTCTCCAAACCTGCAAACAGAAAGAATAAAAGAATTAGTTAATAATTTTTTTTTATTTTAGAGAAAAACTTACCGTCCCTCCCCGGCAACGGCGCCAATGTTTTGATTGAGTTTTTCCTGCACCCTACCTCCCGTGGACCAAAATTTGATTTAGTTTTTCCTGCACACAAAATAAAGTATTTTAGATTTAGAACAAAATGTGCAAGTGCTCAATTCGAATCCGCGGTAGCAGTGGCTATGCGGGTCGTGATCCTCAGGGAGGGACTAGCGATAGAAGCGTTTGTAAGTTATCTCTAAAAATTATTTTCTTTAAGTTAACAAAAAGAATAGTTAAAGTTAAGTTAGGAAGAAGACGGTAGATTATGAAGATGGAGGATTAGAGGTGGTATTTATAATGAGATGAGAAAGACAGAATTGGAGATGGTGATTTAATCTACAAAAATAAAAGAAAAGAAAGAAAAGAAATAAACACTAACCATAGTTTGGTTGAAAAAACGTGAAATCCTAACACTTTCTACCTTGCTTTGGAGGCGTTGAACGCATAAACCATAGGATCGATCTCAGTCCCCTGTTCGCATTATATCATCAAGCTTGGGCAAGTATGAGTGATACGTACCTTGAGGAGGAGAACATCACCATGAAATATCGTTGGCACCCACCAAGATTCGTTATACTTGTGCTTTGGAAATCGCTTGCATGCTCATCATAAACCAATAGAGATAAAACTAGAAAAAGAGAAGAAAACAAAAAGGAAAATAAAGCAACGACATAAAAAGAAAAGTTACCTTTATTACTTGATACAATGGAGAGAAGAGAAGCATACATCGGTGTCACTCTCAACATAGCCCTCTCCCTCACTTACATAAAATTAAAAAAGAAAAGAAAACCTAAACTACAAGAAAGAAGAAAGCCTAAAACCTAGATTTGGCCCTCTGGCTCTGGACGCTGTTCTCGGTTGCACTGCAGGGGTATTTATAGGTGCAGAAGGGAGCAGAGTCCTGGATAAACCTCTCCACGAAAGCAGTTGACAAGATGAGACTGAAATGCCGCGGAAACGCGGCTTGGGCCGCGTTTCCGCGGCTCAATGTTATCTGTTGGCCACGCGCTTTGGCGCGTGGCTTCTCCTGGTCCGTCCATCTGGTCGTTTCTTCTGGAAGTTGAATCTAGGCTCTTCATCTTTAGATTTGGATATAACTTGGGAATCAAGTTACCTAGATCCCAAATCTTTTATCCACGAATTTGTGATCTTAAATTCTCCTTCTTTGGCTTTTATCCTCATCTACAAGTGTTAGGGTTGAAAAGAAGTCTATCCTTCCCTCTTCTTTGATTTGCAACTTTAGCCCTTGTGTATTTGCAATTTTGACAATTGATATTTACACTTTTGCACTTGGGCTTTAAATGTGGGCTTTGGGCTCTTTTTAGGCTTTAATTCTTTCTTTTTAATATTTCGAGGCCTGTACACATAAATCACAAAAATATAATAAATGTGCAGAATTATAGGAATAAATATGAAAATGTGATGATAAATATAATGATAAAAATGCACTTTTCACTACCAATCACACCCCCACACTTATCTTTTTGCTCGTCCTCGAATAAAATCAAAGAAAAAGAAAAGAAAAATTAATCTAACCTAACTCACTTTCGTAGGAATCACGGTTGCACTTAGCACGTGCAACAAGCCGTTAAACCTCTAGGTTACCCTAGAGGACGAGTGTTGTCTCGTGAGGGTTTTCAGCGGATTGCACCCACAAAATCCATAAAAAGGTAAATATTTGAATTATATTTGAAGAGACTAAGTAGTCTATAAGTTTTAGGATTATCATTTTTATTCATTCTTCAAACTTAGTCTTTATAAAGTAAATTGTTTTCATTTTTAAGTAAGGATCAAATTGAATTTTGTGTATAGTCTTTTTCGTTACCAAAAATCATATGCATCCTTATGAATTTTTACTAGGAATTCCTTAACTTGGACTCTCATGCCTCTATATTTTTTCTTTTTTTTTTGTTTTTTTGTTTTTTAAAATATGTATAACTCATCTAATTTTCTTTCGTGTAAGTATCAAGGCTTCTTGAGGCCCTCATACCTAACTAATTGATTATTAGATGTGTTACTACATATATTATATTTCTTAGTCTTCTTAGGCTTTCTAATCCACCCATCTAGCGAACTTAAAGTCGGTGGCTCCCAAACCGGTCGGCTTTAGGGCACCAGGTGAGAAAACACCCGCGGACTCAAATTCGAGTGAACTAGGCCACAAAACTAAGAGCTTTATTTTATTTATACTCACCTTTAGGCGTGAATACTTATGCTTCTTGAGGCACAGTATCCAGCTTAATTGGTGAAATTTTTTTTTAAGGATATTTTTTTTTTATGAGG
The DNA here is from genome assembly GCA_038442645.1 of Agave tequilana. Taxonomy (NCBI): domain Eukaryota; kingdom Viridiplantae; phylum Streptophyta; class Magnoliopsida; order Asparagales; family Asparagaceae; genus Agave; species Agave tequilana. The sequence continues at coordinate 395,516 of JAVJIF010003172.1, read as the reverse complement.
CACAAGGGTCTTTGTCTTAGAATCCTAAATATGCATTAGGTATGCAAATTTCATTAAGGTAAAAATCAAGACTAACTACTTATTCAATTTCTCCTCCTATACCTAAAAATTCAACAATTTATTTATTTTGACGAAGTTTTTAGAAATCCTAATCATGATTTTCTAATTCTTAAGACTAACTTAGATTTCTTTCAAAAGATAAGTCAAAATATTGTCCTTTTTATAAGTTTTTTTTTCAGATTTTTTTTATTAGCAGATTTTTGTTAGTTTCTAACTATGTTAGTATTTAGTAAAGCCCACCCCCACACTTATCTCATGCATTTCCTCAAGTATGAATGAATGCATAAATGCATGAAAAAGAACAAGGGAAGGCAGAAGTTACCTCAAGGTGGTGTTTCGGTGGTGGTCTAATTGGTCTACGAAATGTGACCCAATCTACTTTTTGTGGAATTCGGGGAACCCACCAGTGATTTTCTTATATAACCACTAAAATGTATGTATAATTATTTTTTTAAAATTTCCACCCCATTAAATTTCCAAATTTCATAATAAATTTCAGAGTCAATTGTGTCAACCTCCTTGTCCAAAATGGAGTATGAAAAGATGGAATTATTGACTTGGACGTGGGAAGTACGGGAACGAATACCGACTCAGGAAAGAAACTTAAATCAAGTAATGGTTCAGGAGTCGGGCTAGGTTCAGGAAGTGGGTCCAAATCAATAAGTTGAAGCTCAAGTCCACAATAATCTTCCCACAATGGAATGTGACTCAATGTTGGTGATTCAAGTTTAGGAATGATAGGTGTGGAATCAACACTGACTCTAAAAGATTACCTAAGTCGGGTAACAAAACAGGAGTCAATAATGATTCGGGAATTTGAACTTGATCACGGATTTGAGAATCTAGGTCACATATCTCATTGGGTTCAATTTCATAAAAATGAGAACTTGCCAATTTATCCATGGGACTTTCAAAATTGCAAAATTGGTCAAGTTCAATATGATCATCAAAAATGAGTGATTCAGTTTCATGATGAATTGGAACAGGATCCAATGTTGACTCGGAAAAAGTGAAATCAGGTGGAGACACCGGAGTCATTATTGAATCAGGAAGCAAAATTGAATCATCAAGTTGGGGTTCATGATCATATTCATGCTCAAGTTCTATTTCAGGAAAGAAAAAACTTGCCAAGTTATCAACATTTGAAGTTTCGGCAAGTTCACATGATGGCACTGAATTAGAATCTTGTTGTCCAAAGCAACTTGGTTCGTCGGCTCTAAGAGAGTGGTCAGCGATATCAGAAAATGGCCGAACGGTGAGAACGTAAAGATTGAACCATCATATCTATATCATGACCACGGGCTAATCTAGCCTGAGTCATGGCTGCAAGCATCCTTTCATAGTTGATAGGTGCATCATGTTGTGATTGGACTTGAAAGGATGAAGTGTAGTCGTGATGAAGTTGTGAGTCGGTGGACTCACGCATAATCATGTCTGCGATTGATGGTAATTGTTGCTTGGACTCATGCTACTTATCATTTCCCGATAGATGGTATTCTATTCTGAATGGGTGGATCTGAGTATGACTCTTGGGAATATTGTGGACAAGGTGGAGACGGAGGACAAGTCGGTTGAAAATTGGACTCGGGGGAATTGAAACCCCATGAACTCTGTGAAGAGTTGAAATTATTATGGAAATTATAGTTATAAGATGTGGGGTATGAGTTATATTCATTCGGATAAGACCATTCCGGCACACTAGGTTGGTCAAAGTTGTGATATGCCGGGTTGGTAATATCCGAAAAATAGTTAGTTGTGTAATATGGATTTAAATTGGAAAATTTATTATTATATGCCATATAAACCAACACAACAAAGAAAAAGAAAACAAACAAATAAACAAAAAAAAGAAAAAAATTCTAACCTAAGTTAGGGTAGACCTATGGCCTAGACGACTCCTAACTGGTTAGACTGTCCACGGGAGGTAGGGTGCAGACTTTGACCACAAGTTAATCAGCCAGTCAGGGCAAGAGTGGTGGGAGGTTTTCCGTCAAAGACGTTCTTTAATTAAATAACCACCAATCTTCGGGCTTTCGGCCCTCAATCCCCTTCCTAGACACTGATTTGGCAGGAGTCAACTTCCAGCACTGTCCCCCTTAGGATAATCTCCTAATTGAGTGCGAGATGTCCCTAGGGCCAACGTCTACTAATTTTAAGTTAGGCTTGTGTTAGTGAGTGCTTGGGATATGATTTTTGGGCTAAGGAAGGGTGATGAAATCCCCACCTTATCTTGTTAATGGGTTATACCCTTAGAATAAATTTGTGCAAGTGTACAAAATATGTAAATAAGATTCACTCAAAGCATCAACCAAGAGATGAGTCCTATTCTACATGCAATGCGAACGTACCTTACTCCAGCACTCTTCAACAGTAAAATAAAGGAATGAAAGACACGTGCCTAATATGCAAACGTCTAATCAATTTTTTATCTTTATCAATAAATATTTTACTGTTGAATTAATTAGCGGTATACAGGTTTATCACGAACAAATTTTAACAGAGTAGAAAAACAAATTTTGCACTTTTTAGCAACCTGCAGAAAAAACGTCAGTAGTTCACTACTATTGCCGCGTATCCGCGGCTATTGCCGCGTTTGTGCGGCAGATGAGTAGGCTCTGCTGCTCTGCCTTCTAGGGCAGAGGCACAGAGTTGCTATATGTCCACTTCTGCTGTTGTTTTTCTGTTCTCCAAACCTGCAAACAGAAAAAGAATAAAAGAATTAGTTAATAATTTTTTATTATTAGAGAATAACTTACCGTCCCTCCCTGGCAACGGCGCCAAAATTTTGATTGAGTTTTTTCCTGCACACAAAATAAAGTATTTTAGATTTAGAACAAAATGTGCAAGTGCTCAATTCGAATCCGCGGTAGCAGTGGCTATGCGGGTCGTGATCCTCAGGGAGGGACTAGAGATAGAAGCGTTTGTAAGTTATCTCTAAAAATTATTTTCTTTAAGTTAACAAAAAGAATAGTTAAAGTTAAGTTAGGAAGAAGACGGTAGATTATGAAGATGGAGGATTAGAGGTTGTATTTATAATGAGATGAGAAAGACAGAATTGGGAGATGGTGATTTAATCTACAAAAAAAAGAAAGAAATAAACACTAACCTTAGTTTGGTTGAAAAAACGTGAAATCCTAACACTTTCTACCTTGCTTTGGAGGCGTTGAACGCATAAACCATAGGATCGATCTCAGTCCCCTGTTCGCATTATATCATCAAGCTTGGGCAAGTATGAAGTGATACGTACCTTGAGGAGGAGAACATCACCATGAAATATCGTTGGCACCCACCAAGATTCGTTATACTTGTGCTTTGGAAATCACTTGCATGCTCATCATAAACCAACAGAGATAAAAACTATAAAAAGAGAAGAAAACAAAAAGGAAAATAAAGCAACGACATAAAAAGAAAAGTTACCTTTATTACTTGATACAATGGAAGAGAAGAGAAGCATACATCGGTGTCACTCTCAACATAGCCCTCTCCTCACTTACATAAAAATTAAAAAAGAAAAGAAAACCTAAACTACAAGAAAGAAGAAAGCCTAAAACCCTAGATTTGGCCCTCTGGCTCTGGACGCTGTTCTCGGTTGCACTACAGGGGTATTTATAGGTACAGAAGGGAGCAGAGTCCTGGATAAACCTCTCCACGAAAGCAGTTGACAAGATGAGACTGAAATGCCACGGAAACGCAGCTTGGGCCGCGTTTCCGCGGCTCAATGTTATCTGTTGGCCACGCGCTTTGGCGCGTGGCTTCTCCTGGTCCGTCCATCTGGTCGTTTTCTTCTGGAAGTTGAATCTAGGCTCTTCATCTTTAGATTTGGATATAACTTGGGAATCAAGTTACCTAGATCCCAAATCTTTTATCCACGAATTTGTGATCTTAAATTCTTCTTTTTTGGCTTTTATCCTCATCTGCAAGTGTTTAGGGTTGAATAGAAGTCTATCCTTCCCTCTTCTTTGATATTTGCAACTTTGGCCCTTGTGTATTTGCAATTTGACAATTGATATTTGCACTTTTGCACTTGGGCTTTAAATGTGGGCTTTTGGGCTCTTTTTAGGCTTTAATTCTTTCTTTTTAATATTTCGAGGCCTGCACACAATAAATCACAAATATTAATAAATGTGCAGAATTATAGGAATAAATATGAAAATGTGATGGTAAATATAATGATAAAAATGCACTTTTCACTACCAATCAGTGGCCGTGCCGGCCACCCCAAAGAGAGAAGAGAGAGACCCAGGGGAGAGGGAGAGAGAGAGAGAGAGAGAGAGAGAGAGAGAGAGCACAGGGGGGCTGTTGCCCCTGTTCACGCACAGCACCCCCCTCTGGGGGCACACGGCCTGGCCACCGGCCAAGCCACGCCCGGTGACGGCGCCAGCATGGCAGCAGCCACCGGCAGGCAGGGGTGGCGCCGGCCACCCCAAAGAGAGAGGGAGAGGAGAGGGAAAAAGAGGGAAAGAAAAAGAAAAGGAAAAGAAAAGTAAAGAAGAAAAAAGAGAAGAAGAAAAAGAAAGGAAAGGAGAAGAGGGGCTCGCCGGAGTTAGGAGGGGGTGTCGATGGTGGTGGTCGTGGTCGTGTCTTGGGGAAGAAAGAGAGAGAGGAGGGAGAAATTGAAGGGTAGAGAAGAAAGAGGAGGAGATGGAGAGAGAGAATTTAGAGAGAGATTAGAGGTTAAAGGGAGAGAGGGAGAGAATTTGAGGGAAGAAGGGGAGGAGGAGGCAGTCGTTGGTGCCAGTGGAAGGAGAAGAAAGAAGGGAAGAAAGAGAAAGAGAAAGAAAAAAGGAAAAAAAAAAGAAAAGGAAAAGGAAAAGGAAAAGAAAAAAAAAAGAAAAATGAGAAGATATTTTGGATGGTTGTGTGGTTGAGGAATTTTGGGGAAAAAGAAAAAGAAAATAGAGGGAAGGGAGTGGATGGGAAAATGGGGAAGGAAAGAAAAGAAAGAAAAGAAAAATATGTAGATGATATTCCGGATCTGGAAAATCTCAAAAATACCGAAAATGCTGGAAAATTTGGACTGATCCAGAAAGGTCTCAAAAAATTTTTAAAATAGTAAATATTATTTTAAGATACATAGTGAAATCGGTTTTCATAAATAAAATCACGTTTTCAAATTAAAATTCTTGAAGTCAACGTCAATACCGGTGTATACCGGGTTGGCCGGATTTTGATAAATTCTAAAAATTCCCAGAAAATGCCTGAAAGAAGAAAATATGATTGTAAGAAGCAATGTGAAAGCAAAATTTAGAAATTCAATTCTGATTGTAAACTAAAAATCTTAGAATCAACCAGCGATACTGGCCGACACCAATTCCAGTAGAATTTTGATAAATTTAGAAAATTCTTAGAAAAAGTATTTAGATAGAAATGTGATTTTAAAAATAATGTAAAAAGCCATTTCTAGTAATTTCACTCTGTTTGTAAATTAAAAATCTGAGAATCGGTCAACTGCATTGGTCGACACCGGTTTTGAAGATTTTCAGTTTAATTCAGAAAAATTTCAGAAAATCATAAAAAATCTAAATATTGGAAAACAATGTTTAAAAGTAAAATCGATCAAATCTGAATAGTAGAAAGATTAAATCGAGCGATACCGTAGGATCAGGTCCCTGGTTCAGACTAGGACTGACTCCGAGTTCACGAATCTAGATTTAAGGCAAAACGATCATATAAATAATTCATAATACAAAATAAATACAGGAAGTAAATCGAAAAATACGATCGAAAAATCTGAATATGCAACTAAGTACGTATTCTGGGAGCGGGGTGTTACATTCCGTCCACCTTACAAAAATTGCGTCCTCGCAATTTCGATAAGGGGTAAAATGAACACAAAGAGGACATGGATCGGAATTATACCAATTAAGATTGAATTACTACAGGTAGGGCTCTCAAGTCGACTGAACAATAATCAGAATATAGACATCTTCTGCACTTCTTACAGTATAAATCTTCGAACGATGCTAAATAATATTAACCTGATAACACAGCTTCACAATAGAATTTTCACTGTAGTGCATACTTAATAACTCTCCTAGAATACATCAGAATACCAAAGATAAAGGAAACCCTGATAATACTTAGCATAATAAAGAAGACCGATAATTAAGAATTCCCAATACTTGGCGTCGATTACTCTGAAAGATATAGCCAAAAATATAGAATACCCGTAGAGAATCCCGACTACTGACTTGAAAGATACCCCGATTGCAGATCCATTTTGAGAATACCCGAACTCCCAAACTTCATAGAGTTGGTCGAAGAGATCATATAATAGCGTCATTCTGAACCAGCCGTTACCTCCTTAGCCTATTCATATCTTAAGTTGGTATAAAGGCTTCGAAAAATCAAAACATTGAAAGATGGAAAGGATTAGGGATTAAAAGAAGGATGATCAAGAAAAATAGAAGTTGGACTGTATAACAAGGACTCATGCATTCCAGTTGCAAATTTCTTTATCATTAATTTGTCATCTGGACGTACTAAGGAAGTAAGAGCCTAGGCTCTGATACCATCCTGTAACGCCCCGATCCCACGGGTACGGAGACGTTACCGCGACGTATATACATAGGTCAGAAATACCCTCGCGTATATACGCTAAGCATCAGTACAAGTAAGAATCAGAGTACGGAAGCACGTGGTGCATTATACATTCCAACATATGGGTAGAATTACAAAGTTATCACCAGATGTGACAAATATTATAAGAATATTACATCACCAATAGGCGCAAATACGAGAATACAAAGAGATGTACAAGTATGAATAGTACAAAAGGAGGCTCAGAGTCATCACAGAAAAACTCTAGAGCCGAGCAGGGGGGCCTGGAAGGATGGGGATCTGGATGGTCTGCCAATGATCTACGCTACCGCTGCGCTTCATAGGTCAGCAACTGAGAGAATCCACAAGCTTCAAGCTCCGAAACCTAGACATGAGAATCTAGGGGGATTAGAACTCCCAGGCGAGTGGTGATGCGAATGCCAGATGGCGTGCAAAGATAAGCACACGTGTATCGATAAAACTGAATCATAATCATGCATTGAAATTGTGTCATGAGCATAAGCATGCAGGAGCAAGAAGATATATAACAAGTGATATCAAGCAGGAAGTACTTATGGCATGATAAGATAAGAATAGGAGACTGGTGGAATAGAATACGAGTGATAAAGCAGGGTATGAGCAGCTCATATGATAATAATCATAAAACCGAAAATCTGATGTAAAATCGATAGAAGCAAACTCGCAAAGCATACAACGGATCCATAATTGACATCTTTTATTATTATTATTACTCATCTTATCCAGATGTCTAGATATATGGACTAGCGTCCCAACACACATATATCCACATCTGAGTAAAGCAAGGTTGTTATTGAAAACCAACAGGGGTATCAACGAACAATGTTTACAGTGGGTCCCGTGCATACCCGAGACCATAGCCCAGGATGTTCCATTGCTGGAGAACGGAACCTACCGCAAGGCAATCAGGAGAGACTTATAGAATGCCCTTTATCAAGATGGTACCAGGAAGGAGGGAGCCAGCACTCCCCTCAATCACCTGGAGGCCCATAGGTCAGATCGAAAGTTTTAGTTGCACAACATATCTAGTACCACTATAAACACGAACATATATTGATAGCCGCAAGTTTCCCCCGACCCGACGTAAGCTGTCTCATTTTATGATTTATTAGATAATTATCAGATTCCGGGAATGAGCAAGAACAAGCCAGGAATGTCAAGAGTACAAGTATATCAGGAGTACGGTTTGTACTATAATGTATCAAGATGTAAACATGATGTCAGGTCATTATTCCCGTTATCATGATAATTATAAGAGTCAAGTATATCATGCAGGGTATCAAGTGATAGCATGACAAGAGGGTGATATTAGGCAGGTGACAAGTCATGTCATAACAGGGAGCAATTATCAAGTAGTAGCATGTCGGATGTCAAGTGATAACACATCAGTTGTCAAGTGATACAGACAGGTGTTAGATATTAGCATGCAATTGACAGGTATTAAGTAATAGATGTCAACTGTTAACATATTAAGTATGCACATGACATGTGATAGAATAATAGCTGAGCACAATCAAGCGGAGCTGAGCAAGCTGGAGGTATGGACAGTAAACAATGTTTAACACTGGAGCGCTTGGTGAGGTTACCGGGACGACTAGGTTTAAAGTGCGAGTAGAAAATCCGGCAACATCTCGCCTAGACGAATCTAGTGATAAAGCGCTGAGAGCTAAGCATGCCTACCAGGCTGAGCTGAAAGACTTGACGGTCAGAGCGCTTCTCTTTCGAGGTAGTGGGCGAGAGTCCAAAGGCTAAAGTACGCTCGGGGTTTAAGTGCACTCTCGGTAGCTACCACGAAACCCGTAAGGGTACAGGCATACAACTAATTGGATAGCTAGACGGGAGTGAGTAGAAACCCAGAGTTGGTACAGAAGCACCTGCGATGTTAGTACCACGCAAGCATGTTATATCATGATAATAGCGAATCTACCGTCGAGTAGTGAAGCCCGAAGGCTGAGTTGAGAGCCCGAAAGCTGAAGGGCCTGGAGGCCAAGTATGAAGCCCGGAGGCTGAAGGGCCCGTAAGCCAAGTATGAAACCCGAAGACAAATGACCACGAAGGGTCGGCCACGCATGGTATAAGGTACATCATAGGCATGGTATATGTGCAAGAATTAAACTACCCTGATACAAGCAGTCATCTCAGGCATATACATGTCCAATCATTGGCACTCGGCCACATACAAACACAGGGACACAGCCCAATATAAAATACATTTAAATATAAAATAAATACACATCAACCCGAGAAGCAGGGAAAATCAAATGGTGGCAAGGACACTCGCCTAAATCTCCGGAAAAGCCGAAAACTCCGAATCTTGGGAACTCGCGCACGCGCCATAAAACATAATAAAAAATATATATATAATTAGAGAGAAAGGGAAGAGGGGAGAGAGAGTCTAGAGAGACAAAAACTTAGAGAGAGAAAGAGAGATTTTTAGAGAGAAAATCTAGAGAGAGAAAGAGGGAGTTAGAGAGAGACTAAAGAGAGAAACTGAGGAGAGAGAAAGAGAATTAGTAGAGAGAGGGAGAGAAATTGTAGAAAGAGGAGAGACAGTAGAGAGAGAACAAAAAGGGGGCAGCCCCCTCTCAAAGCCGGGGCTGGCCGCGCCGGCCACCCCAAAGAGAGAAGAGAGAGATCCAAGGGAGAGGGAGAGAGAGAGAGAGAGAGAGAGCACAGGGGGCTGTTGCCCCTGTTCAGGCACAGCGCCCCCTCTAGGGGCGCACGGCCTGGCCGCCGGCCAGGCTACGCCCGGTGGCGGCGCCGGCGTGGCGTCGGCCACCGGCGGGCAGGGGTGGCGCCAGCCACCCCAGAGAGAGGGAGAGGAGAGGGAAAAAGAAGGAAAGAAAAAGAAAAAGAAAAGGAAAAGAAAAGAAAAGAAGAAAAAGAGAAAAAGAAAAAGAAAGGAAAGGAGAAGAGGGGCTCGCCGGAGTTAAGAGGGAGCGTCGATGGTGGTGGTCGTGGTCGTGTCTTGGGGAAGGAAGAGGGAGAGAGGTGGGAGAAATTGAAGGGTAAAGAAGAAAGAGGAGGAGATGGAAAGAGAGAATTTAGAGAGAGATTAGAGGTTAAAGGGATAGAGGGAGAGAATTTGAGGGAAGAAAGGGAGGAGGAGGCGGTCGTTGGCGCCAGTGGAAGGAGAAGAAAGAAGGGAAGAAAGAGAAAGAGAAAAAGAGAAAGAAAAATGAAAAGGAAAAGGAAAAGGAAAATAAAATAGAAAGAAAAAGGAGAAGATATTTTGGAGGTTGTGTGGTGGAGGAATTTTGGGGAAAAAGAAAAGAAAAATAGAGGAAAAAGGAGTGGATGGGAAAAATGGGGAAGGAAAGAAAAGAAAAATATGTAGATGATATTCCGGATCTGGGAAAATCCCAAAATACCGAAAATGCTGAAAAATTGGACTGATCCGGAAAGGTCTCAAAAAATTCTTAAAAATAGTAAATATTATTTTAAGATATATAGTGAAATTGGTTTTCATAAATAAAATCACATTTTCAAATTAAAAATCTTGAAGTCAACCGTCGATATCGGTCTATACCGGGTCGGCCGGATTTTGATAAATTCTCAAAATTTTTAGAAAATACCTGAAAGAAGAAAATATTATTCTGAGAGGAAATGTGAAAGTGAAATCTACAAATTCAATTTCAGTTATAAACTAAAAATCTTGGAATCAACCAACGACACTGGCCAACACCAATTCCGATAGAATTTTGATAAATTCAGAAAATTCTTAGAAAAAATATTTAGATATAAAATGTGATTTTAATAAATAATTTAAAAAGACATTTCTAGTAATTTCATTCCATTTATAAATTAAAAATTTGGGAATCGGTCAGCTGCATTGGTCGACACCGGTTTTGAAGATTTTCAGTTTAATTCAGGAAAATTTCAGAAAATCATAGAAAATCTAAATTATTGAAAAATAATATTTGAAACTGAAATCGATCAAATCTGAATAGCAAAAATACAAAAAATAATACCCTAGGATTGGGTTCCTGGTTCAGACTAGAGCTGACTCCGAGTTCACGAATCTAAATTTAAGGAAAAACGATTATATAAATAATTCATAATACAAAATAAATACAGGAAGTAAATTGAAAAATATGATCGAAAATCTGAATACGCAACTAAGTACGTATTCCGGGAGCGGGGTGTTACAATGTACCTCCATCGTGTCCCCGATAAGGTCCTTGAAGACCTTGTTTACCATCCACTGGAAGGTGGCCCCTGCGTTCTTGAGTCCAAAGGGCTTCACCTTGTAGCAGTAAATTCTCTAACTTGTTGTGAAGGCTGTCTTATCTTCACCTGATGGGTGCATCCTGATCTGATTATAGTTAGAGTAATCGTCCATGAAGCTAAGGAGCTCGTGTCCTGCTGTAACTTTCACTAGTTGATCGATCTTTAGAAGGGGATAACTGTCTTTTGGACAAGATTCATTGAGATTCATAAAGTCAATATAGATTCCATTTCCCATTCTTTTCTTCACGAGGACGGGATTAGAGAGGCAGTCGAGGTAGAATGTTTCTCGAATGAAGTTGGCCTAGAGTAGGCAATCGACCTCGTCACTGATGGCGCGACTCCTTTCCTCATTCATTCTCCTAAGCTTCTACTTTACTGGTTTAGTGTCTGCTCGTATGGAGAGCTTGTGACAGATAACTTCGGGGCCAATCCCCAAAATGTCAGCGAGAGACTATGCGAATACATCTGTATTCTCCGATAAGAGTTGTTTGAACAGTACATTCTCCCGTGGGTGCATGTTTTGTTAGCACTTAGATTTTGATGATAACATTTGTGATGCAATTGCATTGGAGCTCTATCTCAAAAGCTTATGTGAGTTTTAAGTGCTGAAAACTACTCAAGGATATTTGGCTATTTTGTGTATTTTATATAGAATGTTAAAAGCCTTGAAACACACACACACTTTAGTCATATAGTCGACTTATCTCCATGTGTAGTCGACTTATATAACTCATAGTCGACTTGACCTTTTTTGTAGTCGACTAAAGTCCTATCTAGAAAAGATATCAACTTTCTGTTTCTTGACTGTTAGAAGCTATAGTCGACTTACCTTCATTACTAGTCGACTAATCTATATTATAGTCGACTAATTATTTCTGCTGGTCAACTAATAGTAGTTTCCAGAGACTTACATATCTATATCAGTCTTGATGTAGTCCACTTGCTTTCTTGACTAGTCGACTAACCCAGGCAAATCTTGTTTCCCTAGTCGACTAACCTCCATCCCCTAGTCGACTTATAATAGTTTCTAACTGTTATATAGTTATTGAAATCTGGTATTTTATCTAACGTTCTGATATTAAAATTTGCCTTGATAACTGCCCTAACTGACCACAGATTTCACCTATAAATAGGAATGTTGTCCTAGGCTAAATACACCAATTCATATCACAGTTTTCTGTCCAAACTTTGTTGAAATATTCTATTTTTCAGAAAACTAATTTCACTTTCTTATTTTCTATTGATTTGCAAAGGGGGAAAACTTACAAAAAAAGAAAAGGGTTGAGGAGTTAAATTACAAGTATTCTTAAAAAGATTATAAGTAGATCTCCTCAGAGATTCTGGAGAAGTGTGCCGATAAGAGTCTAGTCAGCGCGTGACCACTTTGTCCCTTTGACGATACGAGCGATGAGATTCCCTTCTTGCCTGGTTTGGGGAATCAGAGAACAGAGGGTTGGTAGAACCCTCTCGTTATTTCTCAAAACCGCCTTCGCTTAGAAATTCCTTCTTGCCTGGTTCCGGAGATTCCTTGAGAAGAAGGTATTAGGGTATCAGCACCCTGATTAGAGAAGCAATTCTCTAAAAGTCTCTGATGCGTCATGAAGAAGTCTCTGCCTGTGGAGTCCTCTCTCTTGCGCGTCTGTCGCATGTGTTCTCTCCTTGTGCCCCTGGTGGGCTATTTATAGGTAGAGCAGGGATATAATTGTCCCTTAAAAATATGAAAACAGATCGAAATAAATCTGTTTAAACCTAGAAAGTAGCCTTGTTGCGAGGTTAGAGTCAGCTTCTGCGAAGCTAGAAATAGCAGGTTGGTTGATTTTCTTGATCTGTTTTGATCCTTTCCATGTAATTGGAAGATTTTCCCTGATCCTCTTACTCGTTTTAGGAGAGTCAAGAGATTATGGCAATCAACTGCCAAATTTGATCTTAGATTTGATCTTAATTGAATTTGATCTCAGTCCTGATTAGATTTGATCTCATCTGGAGATTCAATTAGTCAAAGGTTGACCATAGCAGACCCGCAGCGGCGCACCCGCGTCGAGGTCACAGTGGAGCTGGAAGAAACATCTGGTGAAGTTAGAAGACAGCTCTTCAGCGGAGCTAGATAACGTCTGTGGAGAAGCTACCGAACATTCTTCTGCTTCAAGCGAAGCTAACTCTCTGTGGAGTTAACTGAGCACTGCAGGCGAAGCTATAAGTCAGCTCCCTGGCGGAGCTGTGAATGGCTTCAAGACGAAGTTGGATAATCTTAGCCTCTCAGGCGAGGCTATCTTTTTGGGCTCATGTGATGCTAAGTGCTAGCATCTTAGACCTGCTGAGATTTGCTTAGAGACAATCCGGGCTCACTGTTTGTAGTAGAGTCCAAGTTGCTTCCTTGTTCCTCGGAGATGGGTGAAAACTAGTCGTCAGCTTATCTGTCACTTGTCTTTTGTAAATGCCAACAAGTTTAGACATTGTTCAGGCTAGTAAGAATTTTGTCTTTTTTAAAGTGTCAACAAGACCCCCTTTAAAGTTTTCGAAAGTCTGCAATGGCTCAGACTTCGAAATACTTGGAATTGCTTTGATCGGTGGTATGTGAAGTACGAACGTCGCCATGCCACTTGGGTTCAACTTCGCTTTAATCCTGCTTTGGGATAGATTCGCCAAAGAATCATATAGATTCGCGACTCTGAGTAGCTTCGCGTCTGGGTGGCTCTGCATCTGAAATAAGTTCGCTCCGGAACATCTTCCCTTTCTCGAGGCCAACTGCTTTGGGCAAGTCACGAGATGACTTCTCTTGCATTAATCGAGGGAGATCATTCCCTTGTGCGTTTTCGAGGGAGAATATCCCCTCCTCGCACAGTTCCAAGGGAAACCGTTCCCTTTTTCAAGGTTCAATAAATGCCTTTATGAAGGAGATTATTTCTTCCTTTGTACGGTTCCAAGGAAAACCGTTCCCTTTTCAAGGCTCAATAAATGCCTTAAACGCGCTCGCGCTTTCATGCTTAAAGTGGGAGCGCTCAGGCCATGAGGCCTATAAATAGGACACCTCAGATCCTCCGAAGAGAAGTGGTCTGCTCTTCTCTTATCTTGGTTATTGGAAAGAGATACTCAGATCTCTGAACTAGTGGGGATGCCCACTCTGGTTATTACCCGGCCAAGGACCGGTAAGTCTCGATCATCCTGAGACTTTACCAATAAACTTTAGGGAGTTCATCTCCCTTAACTCAGCTTTAACGGCTGCCTTAGGGATTGATTTCCCTTGTTCTTTATTTTGCAATTGATTGATCTGCAGAGAAGGGTTTCAGCGCAGCCTCCCGGCCAAGCTATATGTGTATTAAGTCCGCCACATAGGCAAGAATTGGGACTTAGTCTCTTCAAAGTTGAGCCAGTCTTGTCATATAGGTGGGGTCAAGACTGCGTCCTTCTGGATCAGTCTGGCTTAGCCATATAGGCGAGGTTAGGACTTGGCTTATGCTGAGCTACCCCATCATTACTGTGCAAGCGAGACTATCCTCTGCTTAATTGAAACCAATGCTTAACTGAATCGGATATAAATAGCTTCGTCCCAAAGAATTTGACTTAGTGCTTTTGTAGCTTCTCCTTTGACTTACTGCTAACTTGTTTCAGTTTGCATCGCAGTGAGCTATGTTCGCCAATCTTGTGACTTGATGAAAGAGATCAGAAAATTGCCTCTTGCTTTTTCAGTTGAAACTTTAAATCCTAAGCAGGAGGAACAACTGGGGTAGCTGATGTGTGTTCCCAGAAGAGGTTGGCAGTCGCTTATCCGAGATGATCTACTTCGAGGCGAAGCTGGTAGTCGCTTATCCGAGATGATCCACTTCGGGAAAGCGGACGTCACCTGTAAGGTCTCGGATCCTTCCCTTGCCAATATTCATTAAGGAAGATCCAACCTGCTGGTGGCGATCAGTCCTTTGCCAGTTTTGATCAAAGAAGGTCCAGCTTCCTGGTGGCACAATCTACCACTATGCGAAGGATTGCGGCCTTGTCTTGGTGGCACCATCTGTTCCGCGAGGGATTACGGCCTTGTGCAGGCGGAAGGCCTTTCGTGTCCAGTTGGTTTAGCTTGAAAGTAGATAAGACCACTCGTGTGCCTTTCGAGCAAATGACTCTGTTGTATGAAACACAACCTTGATGTAGTATTAATGTACCTTCCTTTTAAATCAATGAAAGTTCATTTTCTGCTCATCCGATTTTTGTTTTGCCTTCATTTTGAATTGACTTAGCGGAGTTAGACTTCAAACGAAGTTAAAGATAGAATCCTTTCTGAATCAGGGACGCGCTTCCAGCGAAATTAGCATTTCCGCGAAGTTCGGACTGTGCTTTTGGCAGAGCTATGGCAAGCTTTTCGGCGAAGTTAACGTACGTCGCGCGAAGTCCGCACTTAACTCGTGGCGGAGTTAGCCCTTAGTGGGGCTGAAGCAGTGCTTCTCGGGAAGGCGCTTTAGGCGCTGTTTCAAATTAATTTGAAACGGCAGCTTGTGCTCTTTTCGAGGCGTCGTTTCAGGCGCTCGTTGGCCTATAAAAGCCCAATCAGGCTGAGATGGAAAGCATCACTTCTCTTTAAAATTTTCTAGAGCACTTGACTCTTCTTCTTCCTTTTTCGTCTTCATTCAAGAGTTTAAGAACTTTCACAGTTCTTCAATGGCTCCCAAGAGATGAGCGGGAAAAGAGGTCGCAACCTCTGCAACGGAGGGTCCTTCTCCTCCTCTGGTCATCGAACGACCGATCGTTGGTAGGGAACTTTCCCTTTTGATTAAAGACCGTCATCTCTCCTTTAAAGCCGATTTCTGACTGTCCTTAAATGAATCCAGAATGAGATCAATCATGATCTTATAATTTTAGGTAGTCCGATTCTCTGAATTTTCCTTGATTTCTTGATCGGGAGTCCAAGAACTGAAGAGTTCTTTTTTTTTTTAGCTTCCAAACGAAGTTATCCCTTAGACGATTCACATCCTGTTGAATAACAGGATGCGAAGCTGTCCTTTCAAATTTGACAGAAAAGGACCGTAATGCCCGTCTAACGAAGTTAGCCCTTGGGACTTTGTCGCGTTCTGTTGTTCGAGGCTAAGCTTCTAGAGTGAAGCTAACACTTGGATATTTTCCTGCATCCTGCCTTCGTGTGGAATATGGAGTTACGCTGCAGCCAGTGCTTCTACTGTTCCTTCCACAGTAATATCAATAAAGCCGGTAGAATCTTCAGAGACTGCCCGTCTGCCAGGAGTGATTGAGGCCGAGAATGAATTTGTGACTGAGTTAGTCGACAGCTTTTATAAGAACTTGAGGCGATCCATCGCTTTGATTTTGAAAGGCTCAACTACTTCATTCTCTGCTTTAAAGGTGGTCCTTTCCCGAAGCATTGAGAGTATCCAAGACTTTGGAGGGGATGACCAGGCCGCTGCATTGGAACTTCTGGTGGACCAACTTGAGAGAGATTTAAACGAATGGCGCCGTCTTAGCCATTCAGACCTGGAGTCTTTGGTTAATGAGCAGCTTGCACACCTTGTCGCTCAGATGCATGAAGCCCATCTAGCTACTCAAGAAGCTGCTAAGGCCATTTCTTCTGACTTAAAGTCCTTGGAAATAAGGAAGGTAGAGCTCAGGGACACCATAGATGCTTCTAACAGTGCTCTTCTTAACGCTGAAGATAAAATTGAAAAGGCTAAGGAGATGATTAGGAAGGCTAATCTTCTTTTATCCAAGGCTGAACCAGTGCGTTTTGAAGAGACTGCACGGCTTGAGCAGCTTAAGGCTCAGAGTGATGAACTCTCGCGGCAGGAGTCAGCTCAGAGGGCAACCTTGATTGAGATTGAAGCTTGCTTGGCTCAGACGGCGAGTTTTAATGAGGCTGAGCTAAGGTCGCAGGCGCTTGTCCGGGCTGCTGATGATAAGAAGACAAGGCCGGCCTTTCTTGAAGAACGGATCAGATCTTATGACGCACGCTCATAACTTGTAACATATATGCCTTCATGTATCCCTTCTTTTCGGAATCAATGAAAGTAATTTTGTTTTGACTACACTATCGTATTTTCAACTTGTTTTATCTTTTGAATTGTCGCTTTCAAGTTGCATTGCAGCCATTTGATAAAATAGTCCTTACTGGACTGAATAATGAGACTTGGCTATCTGTCGATTCAGAGTTCGCAATGACGTAACCGGTTGAGAAGCCACCATGCTCGAAGTAGTCCTTGTCGGACTAAAAAGTAAAACTTGGCTATCGGTCGGTTCAGAGGTCGCAATGACGTAACCGGTTGAGAAGCTATCAAGCTCGAAAGTAGTCCATGTCGGACTAAAAAAAGGTGAGACTTGGCTATCTGGCGGTTCAGAGGTCGCAATGACGTAACCGGTTGAGAAGCTATCAAGCTCAAAAGTAGTCCTTGACGGACTGAAACTTGTCTTTTGTAAATGTCAACAAGTTTGAGGGTAGTCTTTGTCGGACTAAAAGCTGAGACTTGTCTATCTGCCGGTTCAGAGGTCGCAATGACGTAACCGGTTGAGAAGTCACCGAGCCCAAGATAGTCCTTGTCGGACTGAAAGGGTAATATTTGTATTTTGTAAATGTCAACAAGTATCGAGACCTATCTTTTGTAGATGTCAACAGGCTCAAGGTTGAGACTTGTCTTTTGTAAATGTCAACAAGCTCGAAATTGAGACTTGACTATCTGCCGGTTCAGAGGTCGCAATGACATAACCGGTTGAGATGCCACCAAGCTCAAGGTAATCCTTGTCGGACTGAAAGGGTGATACTTGTCTTTTGTAAATGTCAACAAGTATCGAGACCTATCTTTTGTAAATATCAACAGGCTCGAAATTGAGACTTGGCTATCTGCCAGTTCAGAGGTCGCGATGACATAACTGGTTGAGAAGCCACCAAGCTCAAAATTAGTCCTTTTCGGACTAAAAGGTGATACTTGTCTTTTGTAAATGTCAACAAGTATAGGTGAGACCTGTCTTTTGTGAATGTCAACAGGCTCGAAATTGAGACTTGGCTATCTGTCAGTTCAGAGGTCGCGATGACATAACTGGTTGAGAAGCCACCAATCTCAAAATTAGTCCTTTTCGGACTAAAAGGGGATACTTGTCTTTTGTAAATGTCAACAAGTATAGGTGAGACCTGTCTTTTGTAAATGTCAACAGGCTCGAAATTGAGATTTGGCTACCTGTCAGTTCAGAGGTCGCGATGACATAACTGGTTGAGAAGCCACCAAGCTCAAAGTTAGTCCTTTTCGAACTAAAAGGGGATTCTTCTCTTTTGTAAATGTCAACAAGTATAGGCGAGACTGTCTTTTGTAAATGTCAACAGGCTCAAAATTGAGACTTCACTATCTGCCAGTTCAGATGTCGCGATGACATAACTGGTTGAGAAGCCATCAAGCTCAAAATTAGTCCTTTTCGGACTAAAAGGAGATACTTGTCTTTTGTAAATGTCAACAAGTATAGGTGAGACCTGTCTTTTGTAAATGTCAACAGGCTCGAAATTGAGACTTGGCTATATGCCAGTTCAGAGGTCGCGATGACATAACTGGTTGAGAAGCCACCGAGCTCAAAATTAGTCCTTTTCGGACTAAAAGGGGATACTTGTCTTTTGTAAATGTCAACAAGTATAGGTGAGACATGTCTTTTTGTAAATGTCAACAGGCTCGAAATTGAGACTTGGCTATCTGCCAGTTCAGAGGTCGCGATGACATAACTGGTTGAGAAGCCACCAAGCTCAAAATTAGTCCTTTTCAGACTAAAAGGTGATACTTGTCTTTTGTAAATGTCAACAAGTATAGGTGAGACCTGTCTTTTGTAAATGTCAACAGGCTCGAAATTGAGACTTGGCCATCTGCCAGTTCAGAGGTCGCGATGACATAACTGGTTGAGAAGCCACCAAGCTCAAAGTTAGTCCTTTTTGGACTAAAAGGGGATACTTGTCTTTTGTAAATGTCAACAAGTATAGGTGAGACCTGTCTTTTGTAAATGTCAACAAGCTCGAAATTGAGACTTGGCTATCTGCCAGAGGTCGCGATGACATAACTGGTTGAGAAGCCACTAAGCTCAAAATTATAATGGAATTTGGGAAAAGGTCTCATTTTCACGGGGAGAAACGAGGAAATCACTGTCATAGGTTTAATGTTAACGTAACAGCGAATGTATATGTGATCTTACCATTCTATAGATGAGAATTGATAAGTGATTTTGGAGAGGGAATCAAATGGGAACAGGTCCCTTAGGATTTTTAGCAAATCCTCGGCTGTCAACGGGTTTGATATGCCTTTACCAACTACCGTTTGAGTCGAGCTAACCATGTTATTCCCCTCAGCGTGATGAGTTATTGAGGACTTTTGTTGGGCTTAAAGGCCAACATTTTCCTCTATCCTTAACCGTTAAGGATGTTGAATCATTTGGTTAACGTATGTGTAACCTTGATTCTCCTTCGGGACAGCCAGTGTATGACCAGGTTCCTACTGGTTTATAGTTGTATGATCCCATTTGGAGGAAGAGAGAGGCTCTCTTTGCGTGTACCTTGGATATAAAGATCTTGATCAGAGGTGTAATGTTAACTTGATCATGAGAAGGATCCTTACTCAAGGATAATACTTCTTTAAGAACTTGCCATTGATCGGCATCATGAGTAAGTTGCCATCTGAAGTCTTAAGGCGGTATGCTCCGTTTGAATAGACTGTTTCTATTACAAACGGTTCTTCCCATTTAGGCTGAAATTTGCTTTTGATTTTGTGCGTCATGATCATCGATCGTCTGACGGCTAAAACCAAATCTCCTTTCTAGAAGACCTTTTGTTTGACCTTCTTATTGAAGGCTTTTGAGATTCGAGCTTGATACAACTCGATATGCTGCTGAGCTTGTAACCACTTCTCATCCAGGTCTTCGCGCTCTTAAGGCGCAACCGGTCATTGTCTTCTGATGTGATCTTAGTCATTAAAGTGACTCGTAATGATGGCATCTGGATCTCTAATGGTATGACTGCTTCACGCCCGCACACCAGGGAGAAAGCGTATTCCCTGTAGGGGTCCGAACCGTGGTTCGGTAGGCCCAAAGACATTCACCAAGCTTTTCGTCCCAATCTCGCTTATTCGAAAAGACGAACTTCTTGAGCAACTTAATGATTGTTTTGTTGAATGCTTCCGCCAAGCCATTAGCGGCGGGATTATAGGCAGTTGAAGCCACATTCTGAATTCGGTATTTATCGCAGAACCGATAGAATACCTGGCTTATAAATTGGGGACCATTATCATAGATGATCCGCCTAGGGACACCAAATCGATGGATGACATGGTGTTTGATGAAATTCACCATGTTAGAAGTTTTGACTTCTACCAGTGATATGGCTTCTGCCCACTTTGAAAAGTAATCGGTTATTGCTAGGATAAACCAGTGACCTCTTGTTGAAGAGGGGCTGATTGGCCCTACGACATCGATTCCCCATACTTCAAATGGCCATGAAGCAACAGTTGGATGGAGCAACTCTGAGGGCTGATTTATGAAGTTTGCATGAATCTGGCACGCTTTACATCTTCGTGCATATTGGATAGCATCGGCTATCATAGTTGGCCAATAGTATTCATGCCTGTGCAATCTGTCTTTAAGTTTCAGACCTGACTGATAAGCTCCTCATATACCATTGTGTGCGTCTTTGAGCACTTCCTGTGCCTCTGAATTAGAAAGGTAACAGAGGAGGACACCGTCATATGAACGACAGTAAAGTGTCTTCAGAGTTGGGTCGTAGTAGAAACGGAGAGACCTTCGTCTGATGGATGCCGCTTCTTTAGGATCGTCTGGCAGCAGACCATGTAGAGCATAGTCGATGAGAGGAAATCGCCAATCTCTCGGCTCAAGATCCGTCGAGATATTATAGACTTCTCAGGTTCTTAACATATGCTTAGAGCATATAAGGTGTCGAGTCGCCACTGTGAGGTGATACTCGGTGTCGACTAGCAAGGCTAATATTGTTGCTAATGCAGCAAGAGCATCTGCCTTAATATTCTGAGATCGAGATACGTGCCTGATGTAGAAGCCATCAAACAGATTAGCCATTTCGATGGCTATATGGTAATAAGGCACCAAGTCTTCGTGACGGACCTCATATTCGCCTTTAATCTGATTGATAATTAATTTTGAATCGCCATAAGCTTCAAGGTAGCGTACCCCCATTCCATGGGCGAGCTGAAGGCCAATGAGTAGAGCATTATATTCCGCTACATTGTTGGAGCATGACTCCGTCAGAGAAAATGCTCTAGGAAGGACATGATTCTGTGGAGAGATAAACACAACCCCCACGCCGGTGATGATCCTACCTTTAGGACCTATTCATGATGCTCCATCGAAGAACATCTGCCACACTTCATCCTCTGAAGTTATATTAGACTCGAAGGCTTCATCCGGAATGTCTTCGTGAAGTTTTGAGTGTTCTGGAACTGGATGAGCGGCCAAGAATTCCGCAAGAGCGTAGCCTTTAACCGCCTTTTGAGGGACAAAGATCATGTCGTATTGAGACAAAAGAAGTGCCCATTTAGCCAATCTTGAATTCAGTGATCCTGACTTCGTCGTGAGAAGACGAAAGGGATTCACTCGGGAGATGACATGTATGGTTTGGCCGACCAAATAATGTCATGTATTCTGAACAACAAAGACAAGAGCTAAACACTTCTTCTCGATAGGGTTATAGCGAGATTCCGCTCCTATCAGAGTCCTGCTCAGATAATAAATGGCCTGCTCGTGGCCATTGTCATCCTTTTGAGCAAGGAGGGCACCAAGAGAATAGTCCATAGCTTTCACATAAAGTAAGAATGGTTTCCCTAATGTAGGGGCCACTAAGACTGGAGGTTTTGTGTGATATCTCTTGATGTCTTCGTAAGCTTCCTGACAAGCTTGATCCCATACGAAGGAAGCACCCTTTTTCATGAGTCGGGTGAACGGTTGACAGCGGCCAGAGAGATTTGCGATGAATCTTCTGATATAAGCCAGTCTACCCTGCAAGCCTCTAAGCTCTTTGAGGCTCCTCGGTGGATGCATGCTTTGAATGGCTTTGACTTTGTCTGGGTCAAGATGAATTCCTTTAGATGTGACGATAAACCCAAGAAATTTGCCACTCGAAGCTCCCAAGAAGGATTTTGTCAGATTCATTTTCAGCTGATAAGCCCGCATTATGTCGAACATCGTTCTCAAGTCACGAAGATGGTCATCCTTGTTGCGGCTTTTGATAGCAATGTCGTCGACATAGCATTCTACTATTTTTCAGAGATGATCGCGGAAGATTGTACTCATTGCCCACTGATAGATTGCTCCGGCGTTCTTCAGTCCGAAGGGCATTACAGTGTAGCAGTATACCCCCAAGGGTGTTCGAAACGAAGTATGCTTCTCGTCGTCGGGGTACATTTTGATCTGATTGTACCCTGAAAACCATCCATAAAAGACATTCTTTCGAATCCACATGTATTATCAATCATGACATCGGTGATGGGCAGTGGGAATTCGTCTTTAGGACAGGCTGTATTAAGATCACGATAGTCGATGCAGATCCGTATTTTCCCATTCTTCTTGAGGACGGGAACGATATTAGCAACCCAATCTGGATGCTATTCCTCTCATATGAAACCACATGCAATGAGCTTATGGACTACGGCTTCAATAGCCTCCATAATGTTCGGGCGGAACCGACATTGCTGCTGCTTGACTGGCTTGGCGTCGGGTTTGATATTCAGACGATGCATAGCAACTTGTGAATTAAGTCCGGGCATATCTTTGTAGTTCCATGCGAAAACGTCTATATACTTCTTTACGAGTATTATTAATTCTTCCTTTTCTGTAAGTGATAAACTTTCACTTATGAAGATGGGCTTAGGGTGATCTTGACTACCCAAGTTGACCTGCATCACCTTGTCTTCGGTAGGTGGTTCGCGCAGTTCGAATCGCTTTTCCCATTGGAGATCTAATTGCTGAGCCCATGGTTGCTCATCAGTAGCCTCTGCTGGCTCAAATTGACTACTTGAGGTCATATTAACGGTGAGATTCTTGAACATCATTTCCAAACTGACATCTGAGTCTCACTCGGAAGAAGAGGCGGAATGTAATGGAATTGGTTCGTCGTCTTTGCATTGAACCGTTACTGACGATGTGGGTGTAACGTATCCCAACCCCCTGGTATTATCATAGTAGTTTGCAGGTTTTCATTTTAGCACAAAGTTACGCAGCAAACTACGTCTTCCTTTTTCGAAATTCAGACCCTCCCCATGCTTTAGACTGTAGCCCATTTTCTTCATAATACGGCGCGCTGGTCGCGCGTAATGGAAGAATTAAGGGGTGTCCGAGTCTGGACTTGAATCTGTGGTTGCCGACCCCCGTGGTTGGGTTCTGCCGAAAATTATCGGTGACTGGCCTTCTTTTTAGTTCTGGCGAGGTTACTGCCGTTGAGGAAGATAGCTGTTCAGAACTGTAGGGTATTGCAACCCTAGATCTGGTGTTTCGGAAGACACCCTCTTCATGCACCAAGACTTCGCCTAAGCCTGGGCTATAATCTGAATCTGGGGAGGTGTAGGGAGTGTCGTCGGATGCCTGTCTGCCCCTGCGTAGCTCTCGTCCCCTTCCGGTCATGTTGACGGATGCAGAGGGTAGATCTCGCGATACGCTCATTTTACGATGTTTCACCGGGGTTTGTACCGACAGCCGATCAAAAACTGATTGTCGGCCTGGAGAAGTGGCGAGGATTGGTCCCAGCCGGCAATGGACCGAGTAGAGTGTCACCAGCTGACATCCCACTTGTTGACAATAGGGGGAAGTAGTTCGAAAAGATTCCGACATCCGTTTGTTCGTCAAGAATTCCCGTAAGTCAGACCCAGTTGGGCCTAAATGATCCAGCGCAGAAGCTTTTTTGGATCGCGCATAGAACGATGTCCTGCTCCTTTTATCACCGCAGAGGGGATTAGCACAGAATAGTGCTTGAGTTCTAGCTTCGCGGCTAAGAACCTTGGAAACGCCCTTGGGTACTGAAGCTGCATAAGCAACTCTATCAACACTTAGGGACAATCCCTTAGCTCCGCCACAAGGCATGAGCCTAGCGCTTGACGAACCGGAGGGCGGAGCACGCTGTGGTGCTTTATCCGCTGTGCTGCTGCGAAGGCGATTGGCCTTAGATAGTGCTTCGGTTCTAACCTCGCGGCTAAAAGCTTTAGGAACGCCCTTAGGCGCTGAAGTTGTATAAGCAACACTATCAGCACTTAGGGACAATCCCTTAACTCCGCTGCGAAGAGCGAACGAAGCACGTTGTTGTGCTTTGACTTGGGCTTCGCGGCTATGGACGCCGCGCGTACGCTGTGATGCAGTAGCTTTGCTCGTGAGAACGAGGCTTGCGCGAGGCGCTACTGATCCTGAATTGGGCGAAGGTACTGTCGCCCTTGTATCTTTGTGGCTAGCAGCATTGTTGGAGCAAGCAGGCATCTTGCCTTTTTCTTCACGCGAGAGATGCACTTCTGGCGTAGCTACACCTGAGGCTTTGCCCAGAGCTTTCTGTTTTGGCCTCCACATCTGCTTTGACAATGGAGACTTAGGTTCGTAAGGAACCTAACTATCTACACGCGAGGCTGAGGGGTGTTGGCATAATTCTGCTCTTAGTTTCTATTCTGAAACCTTGATCATGGAGACCTTTCTATGCTTCTGTGCATGAAGCATTAGACCACCCCCAGAGAGGACTTCTTCAAATTTTTCTTGGTCGGAGTGAACGACCAGGTTTTCGAAAATGGTGGACTTCGACTGCTGGCGTGCTTCCTTGTTGCGCCAGAGAACCGCAGTAGGTTCGCAGGGAGCCTTATCTGTCTCCGCAGAGACTTGCACTGAAGATTTAGCCAGAGAGGCTCTGGCTGCATCGGCTTTTCCGAATTCAGAGATAGACCCGAAGGTCTGTTCGTAGCATTGCGACACTTGATTCTCAACAGTGGAGAATTCAATCCCCAGCAGAGTCGCCATCTTGTTTTCCATTGATTTGCAAAGAGGAAAAACTTACAAAAAAGAAAAGGGTTGAGGAGCTAAATTACAAGTATTCTTAAAAAGATTACAAGTATATCTCCTCAAAGATTCTAAAGAAGTGTACCGATAGGAGTTTGGTCAGAGCGCGACCACTTTGTCCCTTTGACGATGCGAGCGATGAGATTCCCTTCACGCCTTGTTCAGGGAATCAGAGAACAGAGGGTTGGTAGAACCCTCTTGTTACTTCTCAAAACCGCCTTTGCTTAGGAATTCCTTCTCGCCTGGTTCCAGAGATTCCTTGAGAAGAAGGTATTAGGGTATCAGCACCCTGATTAGAGAAGCAGTTCTCTAAAAGTCTCTGAATTATTGTGTGCGTGATGTGTCGTGAAGAAGTCTCTGCCAGTGGAGTCCTCGCTCTTGCGCGTCTATCGCATGTGTTCTCTCCTTGTGCCCCTGGTAGGCTATTTATAGGGAGAGCAGGAGTATAATTGTCCCTTGAAAATATGAAAACAGATTGAATCAAATCTTTTTAAATCTGGAAAGTAGCCTTGCTGCGAGGCTAGGATCAGTTTCTACGAAGTTAGAAATAGCAGGTTGGTTGATCTTCTTGATCTGTTTTGATCCTTTCCATATAATTGGAAGATTTCTCCTGATCCTCTTACTCGTTTTAGGAGAGTCAAGAGATTATGGCAATCAACTGCCAAATTTGATCTCAGATTTGATCTTAATTGGATTTGATCTCAATCCTGATTAAATTTGATCTCATTTGACGATTCAATTGGTCAAAGGTTGACCATAGCAGACCCGCAGCGGCGCACCCGCTCGAGCTCACAGCGGAGCTGGAAGAAACATCTGGCGAGTCAGAAGACAGCTCTTCAGTGGAGCTAGATAACGTCTGTGGTGAAGCTACCGAACATTCTTCTGCTTCAAGCGAAGCTAACTCTCTGCGGAGTTAACTGAGCGCAGCAGGCGAAGCTATAAGTCAGCTCCCGGCGGAGCTGTAAATGGCTTCAAGGCGAAGTTGGATGATCTTAGCCTCTCAGGCGAGGCTATCCCTTTGGGCTCATGTGATACTAAGTACTAGCATCTTAGACCTGTTGAGGTCTATTTAGAGATAATCCGGGCTCACTGTTTGTAGTAGAGTCCAAGTTGCTTTCTTGTCCCTCGGAGATGGGTGAAAACTAGTCGTCAGCTTATCTGTCACTTATCTTTTGTAAATGTCAACAAGTTTAGACATTGTTCAGGCCAGTAAGAATCTTGTCTTTTTTAAAGCGTCAACATTTCTGTTCTTCACACAAATTCCAATCCTCTAGTGAAGAATTCTGAGAGTCCGCCTATAAAGTTCTTGTTCATGATCACATACAAGTTCTCAAGGCTTATAGGTTATTTTGTAATTACTCAAAGAGAAGTATTGTACAAGGTTATCTTCTTGGTTTTGAGAAGAGGTGTACAAAGAAATTATCTTCTTGGCGTAGAGAAGAGTTGTACAGATTTGGTAAAGGTTGTTTGTCAAGTGGTGTACAAGGTGTTGGTTTTGGGTGTACAAAATCAAGGATAAGAAAAATCTCAAGCGGGTTACTTGGGCACTGGATGTAGGTCAAGAGGACCGAATTAGGATAAAATCTCTTGTGTTTGCATTTACATTTTCTGAGATTTATTTCCTTTCCTGCAAGTTATTTTATTTAACGCAAATTATTTTATTTGTGTATTGTGTTGACATAATATTTAGATCCTACAATTGGTATTAGGGTCCGGCTTGGCATACACGGTCAACACCCTACATACAAGGATGACAACGGAGTTTCCTTCATAACAATTCAGGAAGGACATTCTACATAACGTCCACCACTATTTGATGGATCTAACTATAACTATTGAAAGTGTAGAATAAAGATCTACTTGCAATCACTCAACTATGAACTCTAGAATATAGTAGAAGCATCGTACACTAAGCCAATCACAAATTACAGTGCATGGAATAAAGAACAAAAGAAGTCTATAAACCTTGATGCCAAAGTAATGAACGCGCTTTTCTGTGTCTTGAACAAAAAAGAATTCAATCGCGTGTCAACGGCCAGATCTGCAAAACAAATATGGCAGATTTTATAGGTAACCCATGAAGGTACAAATATGGTTAAAGAGTCTAAAATTTCTGTTCTTTTTCACATATTTGAGCTCTTCAAAATGAAGGAGAACGAAACAATTTCACAAATGATTACAAGATTCATGAACATTACAAATTCCTTAGCATCCCTTGGAAAACAATACACTCAAGTGAAAAAAATTAGAAAGGTTCTTCATTCACTCATATCAGATTGGGAGAAGAAAACTACTGCAATAGAAGAAGCAAATGATCTCTTAACGATGTCAAACCTTATTGGTAATTTAATGGCATATGAAGTGCAACTTGAAGATCAGAAGAATGATGAACTTCAACTTCAATCAAAGAAGAAAGTACTTTCATGCATCCTCAGATATAGAAGATTCAGATGATGATAAAGAGGAGATGGCAATGTACTGAAGAAAATTCAAAAAGTTTTTGAAGCAAGGTAAGTTTAATCCTACATGTTTTAATTGTAATAAAACAGGTCATATGAAGAAGGATTGCCTATTGCTCAAACACAAAGAAAAATTCAAGAGCAAAAAGTTCAAAAAGAAGAAAGATTATCAAGTATCATGGGAGAATAGTGATTCATCTTCTTCAGATGAAGAAGAAGCTACTGAACATGCAAATATTTGCTTTATGGCTCAAGAAGAAGATGAGGTACAATATACTGAACTATTAGATGTATTTCATGAACTATATAATGATCTTAAGAATGAAAAGATGAAAAATAAAGTTTTATCAAAAGAAAATTCAGTTTATTTTTCTCAAATTTCTTCTGTAAATTCTCAAAAGAATGACTTTGAAAAATTATATCTTCATTGAAAAAGGATAATGAGAATTTCTTAAAAGAAAATATTTTTCATAAAAAAGAAACTATGTCTTTAAATGAAAGAATTTCTGTTTTAGATAAAGACATGATAAGTTTCAACGATAAATATGAAGAACTTTTGAATAAAATGACAAAGTTTAATAAAGGAAAAGAAATTTTAAATGAAATATTGTCATTTCAAAAGGTTCATATAATCATTTTGGACTTAGATTTTCAAAAGATAAGCATATTGGTCTTGGTTGTTCAAAAAATAATGTTGAACGAACTACACATGTCTACAAAAAGAATAACGATAATTCTTTTGCTAAGAAGACAATGAAATCAAAGTATAAATATATTTGAATTCCTAGAAATCTAAATAATATGGACAAAAATACTTATATTACATCATATGTATATGATATATGTAATTCATGCAATTATGTTTATACTAACAGATGGAAACCAAATTCAAATTGGGTTTGGATTCCTAAAGGTTAATATTTTGCTCTTGTTATGATTGGTGCCATTAACAATATTTTATCTTCTAGGTACCATATAAAGAAAAGAGAACTTGATGATATAAGTTATTTCTAACACTTGAAAAAATATATCATATGTATGCTATGATGCAGGGGGAGAACACTTTTTTTCTATATTTGCTATAACCTGTTC
Organism: Agave tequilana; assembly: GCA_038442645.1. Taxonomy (NCBI): domain Eukaryota; kingdom Viridiplantae; phylum Streptophyta; class Magnoliopsida; order Asparagales; family Asparagaceae; genus Agave; species Agave tequilana. The sequence continues at coordinate 367,095 of JAVJIF010003172.1, read as the reverse complement.
TATGCAGGGAGAGAACAATTTTTTTATAACATATTCTCTGTAGGGGGAGTTATATGCACACAACTTGTCCTCATCAAAAAGGAGGAGAATGTTGGAACTTAGATTTTGATGATAACATTTGTGATGCAATTGCATTAGAGCTCTATCTCAAAAGCTTATGATGAGTTTTAAGTGCTGAAGACTACTCAAGGATATTTGGCCATTTTGTGTATTTTATATAGAATGTTAAAAGTCTTGAAACACACACACTTTAGTCATATATTCGACTTATATCCATGTGTAGTCGACTTATATAACTTATAGTCGACTTGACCTTTTTTGTAGTTGACTAAAGTCCTGTCCAGAAAATATATCAACTTTCTGTTTCTTGACTGTTAGCAGCTATAGTCGACTTACCTTCATTACTAGTCGACTAATCTATGTTGTAGTCGACTAATCATTTCTGCTAGTCGATTAATAGTAATTTCTAGAGACTTGCATATCTGTATCAGTCTTGATGTAGTCGACTTGCTTCCTTGACTAGTCGACTAACCCAGGCAAATCTTGTTTCCCTAGTCGACTAACCTACATCCCCTAATCGACTTATAACAGTTTTTAACTGTTAAACAGTTATTGAATTCTGGTATTTTATCCAACGTTCTGATATTAAAATTTGTCTTGATAACTACCCTAACTGACCATAAATTTCACCTATAAATAGGGATGTCCTGGGCTAAATACACCAATTCATATCATAGTTTTCTGTCCAAACTCTGTTGAAATATTCTATTTTCTAGAAAATTAGTTTCACTTTCTTTTCTTCACACAAATTCTAATCCTCTAGTAAAGAATCCTGAAAGTCCATCTATAAGAGTCCTTGTTCACGATCACATATAAGTTCTCAAGGGTTATAAGTTATTTTGTAATCACTCAAAGAGAAGTATTGTACAAGGTTATCTTCTTGGTGTTGAGAAGAGGTGTACAAGAAAATTATCTTCTTGGTGTAGAGAAGAGTTGTACAGATTTGATAAAGGTTGTTTGTCAAGTGGTGTACAAGGTGTTGGTTTTGGGTGTACAAAATTAAGGATAAGAAAAATCTCAAGCGGGTTGCTTGGGGACTGGATGTAGGTCAAGAGGACTGAATTAGGATAAAATCTCTTGTATTTGCGTTTGCATTCTCTGAGATTTATTTCCTTTCCTGTAAGTTATTTTATTTAACACTAATTATCTTTGTTTGAGAATTGTGTCGACATAATATTTAGATCCTACAGGTTTGACCCAATTTGGAGGGTCTAGTCGGTGTGATGGGGATCTACCTTGAATAACTCTGGCTCTTCCTCAGTCCTGCTGTCAGGATTTCCTAACTCGGTGGGTAAATCGGGGTCTGGGCTTTCACCGAACTTTGGTTGCTATTGATCACCAACCCTCTTCTGTTTCTTATCCACAAGATAGTCTTCGTTAGGGTTTATTCGGGATGCTTTTGGCATCCAGCCCGACCTCTTGAGGGCAACTCCAGCAACTGTTCTGGACATCGCTTGTTCACCCCTTATATTGGCCATTTCGATTGGTGTGAGATACTTCAGCAACTGATGATGGGTGGACAAAACCGCTCTCATCACGTAGATCCACAACCTCCTGGGGATGGCGTTATAGGGGGATGGAATGTCTAGGATGCAGAACTCGGTCAAAATGTTGAATGGATCAGCTCGGACAGGGAACTCGATAGTGTCGGGGGAACATGCCTCATTCCCGTCGAATCCATAAAGAAGCAATTGAATTCGGGGGGATGATCAATTTTCGGGCCAGCTTGGGAGTATTCTCCATTCGGTCGAGGGCGTGACTGTAGAGGATGTTGATGCTATTTCCCCCATCCCCTAAGATCTTTGACACTTTAATTTGTGCTGTCACGACTAAGGCGTCATTGTGCGGAAACTGTACGGCATATGAATCTTCTTCCGAAAAAGACTGGCCCACCAGGAGACGGAGGGAGGCCGAGTTACTATTGCTAGATGATTGTCCCTGCGGGGTTCATTGACGTAGAAGGTCCTATCTTTAGTGGCGGTGCCTTCTATCGGGGAGTTGCCGAAGATGACGTTCACCTCCCGGTACTGGACAAGGGTGATGCCAAGGTGCTTGGCTGGGGCCTCGAGCTCCCTCTGCACTTTAACCTCCGAGGGTAATCCGAGATTGAGAACGAACTCCCAGAGGTATCCCTCGTTGACCAAGTTCTGGAGGTACAGTCGTAGGGTTCGGCAGTCCACCGAGAGGTGGCCCTCCCATCATGGATATGCAATAGTCACCAGACCCTGACCCTCTTTGGTTAGGAGGGAGGGGTCTAGCCGAACGCCTGACCCACGGCTGGTCTTTGATGGTGTTGAAGATCTGGTCGATTAGTACCCAAAATGGGTGAGGTCGCGCTCTGACTCACCTCTTTTGCCAGATCCGGCAATGCGCCTTGATGGCTTGCGGACGACCGAGGAGTTGTGCTCAGATTCTTTCTTGAGGGGAATTGTGGCTTCAGCTTCTCGGTCTCGGGGCCTTGTCTCAGGGAGCAGCTGAATGTAGTCCAGGTCGCCTCTTCTATTTGATTATTCTTCTAAGCCCGAACAAGAATATTCCTCATCCTGGTGACATCGTTCTTCACTAGGTGTTTGTAAAAGAGATTGGTGACCTGCAGCCCGTTGATGAAGGAGGCGGCGGTTACATCCTCGTTGCAGTTGTATACCAGGGTCATCTGACTCTGAAAATAGTTAACATAGTTCTTCAGGCTCTCCTCAGCTTTCATTTTTACTGTGAGGTGATGGTTGTTGTTCCTCTGAAATTCCCTCCGAGAAGCAAACTGGTTAAAAAATGCCTCGATCACCTCACGAAAATTTTAGAGCGAATTCTCTGGGAGAGAATAGAACCTGTGATAGGTGGCCTCCTTGAGGCTGGATGGGAATGCTCAGAAGAGAAGGAGGTCATTGTATACGTAGATCGCCATCTTACTCGGGTACTGGCGGAGATGAAGGAGTGGGTCAGAGGTTCCCGAATATGGCATCACAAGCTTCTTTGGGAAGTGGATGTGGTGATATCTCTTGATAACGAGGAGTAAGTAGGCCTCAACCCGCTGTACTCCATCCCTTTTGGGAACTACTCGCTTAATTGAATCGCTCCTGAACTAAGTCCGTTATGTCCTCAATCCAAGAGAACTTTGGCGTTTGGGAACGCCAAGTGTCCTCGAAATCCTCTTTATCTTTGTAGGTTCCCGACCAGATGTGCCTCGAACTTCCGGTAGAATAAGCAGATTCACGTGTGCGTGTTGGCGAAGAGGGGCCCGCGGGTTTCTTCCCGCGGTGAGAGAAGATCGTGACCCCGTTGTACTCTGATTTGTTTGAGCAAACATGTCTGAACACGGGTTGTTGCCTCTTTCTCATGGGCGGCTACCTCACGGAGACGGATCATCACCGTACGTTGATTCTCCAACTGCTTCCGCATGGAGGAAAGCATCTGGAGGAGTTGCTTTTTGTTGAGCGGAGGCGCGGGTTCGATGGTCTGCATCCTGAGTGGCGACACAACAGTAGGATGGGAGTCCTTCGCGTCTGAGATGTAGACGTCTGATAGGGTGGGCCGACAGTTCGTTGGCTCTGCCGCCCTTATCACTTTCGCTGCTTTCTTCAGAATGACGGGATCGACCGTAATCTGGTTGACACTCTTCCTCGATGGAGCCATGTCGGTCATTCTGGGTAGTTTCGGAGTAAGGAGTAGGGTATTTTGACGGAGAGGCCTCGAGTGTGACTTCAAACCTCTCAATGAAAGCATCAAATGTAGTGAGTAATACCTAAAAAATCAATCCACACACCAAAATAGGGAAGTGGATGTAATCAAATTACAGAAAAAACCAATCGCAAACACAGTGAATTACGTGAAAAACTCAAAAGAAGAAAAAGTACGAAGAGAGAAAGAAGAGAGAGAGAGAGAGAGAGAGAGAGAGAGAGAGAGAGAGAAGTTTCACTATGTCAATAGTGATTACAATAAGGTTCTCTCGATTCAGGTGAACGTCAGAAGTAACCAAACAAGGTGATGATTTTGACTTAGCCGTTTCAGAAGTAACCACGCGTCGCATATCTACGCAAGGCTGGATTGACACGCGTCGTGATCTCGAGCGAGTCAGAAAGTGACCACTACAGCTACTCACCATTATTCATGACACAATGATATCAAATTTTGAAAAATCTGATATCTCCATGATGATCTCAACATTTTCCCATCACTTCTGAGAGATCTGCCGCAATCAATGTCCCTCTTTAATAGGATAGCGCCGTTCATTTGTATTTTTATTTTTATTTCCTACTTTTCCTTTTGATAACTTTGCCACTTGAGATCGAATCAATCAGTCTTAATTAACTGATATTTTCTTTAATTTCATCTTTCATGCTCCACATTATGAATCCTAACTCTGTCAACTTGCTGCTTGAGAAACCTGGGAACTGTCAACAGTGTTCACATAGAGTTAATTATGTCAAAGATGAACCATGTAACCAACATTATAAGTTGAGAATATATCTGCATGCCGGATTTGAATGAAAAAGGAAAAAGATGCATCTGAATGAACTTCAAAAACTAACAGATAAATGTATTGAATAGCTTAACTATTATTTATTTTATTTATGTTGGTGTACTAGATTTGCTAGAAAATCTGCATTCGTGTTGGCTTTTCCATATTACCATCAATCAGAGACCAAGTATTCCCAATAGTTATTACAATCTCCTTCGGTGATTTATTTTGAAATCTTTCAACAGTGTACATTGCAAAAAATAAATACTTACGCTTGATTATGCGAAAATTTGTAGCGAACTTTCTTTCTCTTACACACAATAGGCTTTGAATTTCTAGTTTGTCTCGAGAGAACTGCTAGAATATAAATATATTATCTTGAATCCTCCCCATAATTTTAGAGTTTTGGTGTTATGAAAGGGAGCTTAATATGAGTTTAATTTCATATTTTTGTTGAGATGTGTTAATCCACCTCTCACACACACGCACTCAAAAACAAACGGTGAATACAAATTCCTCGAGAAGATGCACATGCTGCACTTCCCTTGTCGATCTTCTTCCTTCCAATTCGAAATCATACAACAATGTGATAGTTAGATTCTTCTTCTCCTTGTTAAAAATTGTTAAATCCAGAATCCTCAAATAGTACCTGGACCCAAATCAGAAATAATCAATCATCAAAGTAAATAGTATTCGACTGGCTTTTGTTTCTGAATTTATCAAAGCTGGATTCCTTACGTACTCCATCTCCTACATAGTCTCTCATGCACATGATCTCTTTTCTACAGTTAGCATACAGAGGAATGCGCGTAGTGGTGGGACATTTCGGAAGAATGGACATACAAGTGAACGACTACCCTGTACCAGGCCCGAACAATCGCCACCAACCCAAGAGCCCGGGGACTGCTTGATGAGCAATTAGTCTCTTCCATTCCTTTCTGGTTGAAGGTAGGGGAAGTGCAATGCTTGAAGTTTGAGTGATTCTAGCAGATTACTAATTGAAACATACATAGCTTGCTTGTTTTGGTGCTCTTTTTATGTCATCCTTGGTCCCTAGACATATCAATCCAAGTAGTTATTGTAATTAGAGTATGTATAAGTGTTGAGGTGTATGCAAACATTGAGACATAAGACACATATAAATATAACATTGTATGTATTCAAGCAGTGGTTCAAACGCTCTAGCGTATTACAGGCTCGTTATGTACTGATTTGAAGTCATGATATATGAAGGAAATAAAATTTTTGTTAAAATATAAATAACTCAACGCTCATCTTCGCTCTCGAGTTTTTGTGTAGTGACCAGAAATTTAATATGGTACTTTAGCAACCCAAATTCAATTCAATTCTCACTGGACGAGCATTTAAAAGGCGGATTTAGAAGAAGAAAAAATCTCTACCGCGGACAAGCCCAGGTTTCAGCTTATAAAAAAGAGCACCCAATTTGTAGGGACGTATTAAAATATAAATATCTCAGTCCTCACTTTAAGTTTGAAATTTTGATGTAGTTGCAGGAAATTTAATAAGTCTTGTGTGTTGGGAAATATGAAGAATTAAATGTGAGTCTTTGAGTTGAATTACGACGAGATCCGTTGATAAAATCAATTGGATAATGGTTGGAGTGTATTCTCTTTCTATTGAGGATGAACGTGATATATTCATATGTTCAATTCTGACTTCGAATGAATGAGATATTCAAGTCTAAAGTTTGCCGAATTCAAAAGCTTAAAGGGACTAAACATAGCTAAAAGTATTTAGTCCCACATTAGACATGGGATGGAAATTTGAAGTGTTTAAATAGAGAAAAATGGGAACAAAGGATGTACCCTTTGGGTACTTGGAGTTTTTGCCGTGATTAGGGGGAAACCATACCCCCGCGCGCACGCCTCCGGTGGCGGCGGCAGCCGGCCGGCTGGCACCGGAGCCCAGAGCTCGAGCTCAGGCTCGGCTTCGATTTCTCTACCCAGTCCGGTTCTTTTTGAACCGGTCCTCATGGGTACGGCGTTACAGCGGATCGCGCTTGCTCCACCCGGACCCGTGCAATGGCTGAAAGGAAACCGCACGCGAACCATTGCAACGGTCTGTGCGGTTCCTTTCTGGAACGATCCGTTGTGTAAATCACCTAGAGGGGGTGAATAGGTGATAATACTAATCTAGAAACTAAATGCGCTAAATGCGGAAGCTTAAAACAAATTTTGTAATCACACTTAGTACAACCAACAAGTGTAGCCGAATTCCCCGTGAAGGGCTCTAAACTAACTCCTCTTGATTCCCTTAGATATGGGTTGAGGTGCTATATGAAGCTCTTGTGGTTAAGTACAAGTGAGGCACACACAAACAACCAAGCATATAAGATGAATAGGCAATATGAATATATGCAAGGCACAAATGCAAGCAAGTATGATATGATGCTAAGAATGATGCTTTGCACAAATGTAAAGAGAGAGAGTTTATAGATAATGGATCAAACGCAAACACAAAGATATGTTTCGAGGTTCGAGCCCCTAGCTCTACGTCCCCACCTTCACCGAGAAGGATTTCTAATCCACTAAAGGAGTACCAAACTCCTCTCTCAACCTTACAAGCCACCGAGGCAATACAACCAATCCACCTCTACCGAAGAGGGATAAGGCCCGTAAGCCAACAACCAAACTCCACCCACAATAGAGGGAGCAAACACCACTCCGATCAACCTCTACCAAAGAGGGATACAACAAGTCAAGGAGGGTTTACAACTTAGAGGCTCAACAACCTCAAACACTTCTCTTTTCACAAAACAAAGATCCTAAATAGATTAGGATAGAAGATATACCTCAAGTGTGGAAAACAAGTGTTTTGATCAAAGAAAATCTCTTGAGAAAAATACCAAATGAATATAGAATTTTAGATCAAGAAACAATTCCCAAAAAACTATTTTCTTTGAAATAAACAAAACACTTTAAAACAAACAAATGAATCTTTTGAGCACAAAAACTATTTTGAAAACTTCTTTAAACACTAGAGAAACACTAAAATTTTTGCTCTTGAAAATCTTTCTTAAAACCATGAAGAGATAGGGTATTTATAGCCCCAAAACAAAACTAGCCGTTAGGCTGATCTGGCAGCCTGACAGGCTACCGGTCGGCCGGCCGGCCGATCGCCAACGGTCAGAAATGTGACCGTTGGGGCAACCCAGTCGACCGCACGGCCGACCGCCCAGATACAGAGAGCAGACTCTCTGATCCGGTCGGCCGCTCGGCCGACCGCCCAGATACAGAGAGCAAAGCTCTCTGGTCCTGTCGGCCGCCCGGCCGACTGTCCCTGTGACTGCCAAACGTGCACAAGCCTGTGCACGTCGGTCGACCGCAAGGGTCGACCGGCCTTTGGTGCGGTCGACCCGTGCGGTCGGCCGACCTGGCCTGTCAGCCACAAATCTGGGACAGAAAGACATGTTAAAAATATTTCTAAAAATTCTTTTAAGTCCTTGTAAAAATCTCCAAAAATAGTTTTATCATTTTGCATTGATACATAAACATATAATAAAAAGTTTAGCTCAAATATCAAGCATATGAAACTATTTTTGTGTTATATCATTTTTACCAAAAACCAAAACATGTATTTTATCAAACTTGAATTTTTCACTAGGAAATCTGATTTTTCCTAAAACTCATGAATAGACATATCAAAATAAGTTTGTTTAAGATATGAAGCATGTATGTATATTGAACACATCTAATATACATAAAAACAAAGTAAACTTGTTTTGATCAACTATTCATGAAAACCAAATTCAAAACATGAAACGTGTGTGTATTGTGCACTTGAGCATATCAACTATTCTTATCTTTACAAATGGATCTAAAACACACTAAACTAAAACTAGGATACCTAAGTCTTCTTGACGATCTTCATCTTCAAGTCGACTCGATCCCAAACCGTGATCCACCGAGTGCAAAGGTATGATCTTGAAGCTCGGGCACCGGAATCACCATGTGAAGGCTTCCAAACTCATCTTTTTGAAGCAATCACCAACTAATATCTTGTTACATGATCTGAAACTAAAATCACAAGATTATTAGTAAACATAACTACATGAGTTAATCATCATGAAAACTAAAGAGGAAGGCCTCCGGGCCAACAATCTCCCCCTTTTTGATGATGACAAAACTCATGGAGTTATGTATGCATGGATTAAAGTTAAGCTTCAAAGAAGCTCCCCCTTAACTCATGCATAAACAAATAAACAATTAAATAATATGCAATGAAGGCTCTTAAGCATGAATGCATATCTATGCATAAACAATAAAAGGTTCAAGATACCAATGAAGTGTTCAAAAATATAACATGCTCTAGATACTAATTAAAATTAAACTAAATTAAACTTAATATATGCAAAACATAAATATGAAGTTTTATATATGCATATTAAACTCTCAAATAATTCTCCCCCTTTTTGTCAATCATCAACAAAGGGGTAAAAACCAAAACAAAACAAAATCTTCTCCCCTTTTTAATACAAAGAAACAATCATCAATAAAAATTAAAAATGAGAACATTGTTTTTATTGTGTTGATCCCTTTTTGTCTAAAACAAAAACAAAAACCAAATAGGGGTGACAATCAATTAAGGTACCAATTTAAAATATGTCAAAGTAGCATCTTGATACCAATTGAAAGTAAACATAAGTCAATCAACAAATAGTATATGCGATATACATTCATGAAGAGGAAGACAGTAAAGTAACTTCCCTACACATATACATTACATGAAAGAGGGAGACAAGCCCTAATTCACATAACGTATAATATGTAATGCATAAGAGGAGATGTGAAGCTCCCCCTACACACGTGTACCGCTTAAAGAAAAGATTGTCAAGCTCTTCAATACTAGATACACTCAACATGAATCTATATGTAGAAGAGATGTTAAGCTCTCCTTGCATATAGGCAATACAAATCAGAACTTTTGAATTTTCTTTAAACAAAATTTTGATATACCAATTTTTAAAACATTCAAATAAACATATTGATATCAAAAGAGAGTATTTTTCTTTTTAAGTATATGATATCAATTTAAAAAAAATTTATTATTTTCGATCATAAAAGCAAGGGAGTGGAAATACAAATACCAATCGTAAACATGAAAATCGAATTTTCTCCTCCTTTATGAAATACCAACAAAACACATGCATAAGCTTGAAATAAGATAACAATTGAAAATTGAATCAATTGAAACAAAGTTGAAGTTTAAGCTTAGCAAAAACACAAACATATATATGTATGAAAAATAGATACCAATTAAAATTGATATTCTTGAAAAATGCAAGCATACATATATGAAAATATATATGAGTATACAATAAAAGTCAATATTGATACCAATTGAAAGAATTCAATGATACCAATTGAAACAATAATAATGATCAAGTGTATACATCATATTCCTATCCTCCCAATCATGTTCAAGTTTAAAATGATTTTCAATATAAAGCATACATGAGCATGATCTCCCATCCAACCTCCCATGGATGGTAGAGGTTTTCAAAATTAGGTTTGAAAATTATAGTTTGTTTGAAAACTCTATCAAAATGAAGAATATCGCAACTAGTTAAATGAAAAATTTGTTAACTAGTATGAAATCCTTCAAGTAAGGAATAAAATAAAAATATTTTTCATGAAAATATGAAATTCACAAAATAGTCAACACTCATAATCAATTAGACATAAAAGTGACTCATGAAAACAAACACATGAGTAAACAATAAATGTGAGTGTACAAATAGGATGTGAAGATCATAATCATGAAAGATGGACAATAAGCTCAATATTCCTTGAAACATGAAAATATGAAAATCATCAAAACTATTTAATCTTCAAGGTATATGTATGTCCTATACAAAATAAAGTATACATACATATCCAAAACACAACGAGTCTACTAAGATATATGCATGAAGGCACGTGGCTCAAAAGGATGTATATGTATAAACAATAATTTGGATAAGATGGACATATACATAAAGTTAAACATAAACACATGGAAATATGAAAAACAAAATTTTCATTAAAACAAGTTTCATTTCAAGGTATATGTATGATTTGTCAACACAAAAAAATATACATACATATCCCTAAACACAATTGAGTCCATATGAATAGATTTGCATGAAAAGCAAATGACTCAAGGGGTATACATGTATATCATAAAGTTTGGCAAAATAGACATATACATGAAATGAAAACTCATAAACACAAAACAAATCCAAAAATAGGAATACAAGTTTAAAATGCATGAATCATCAAAATTAGACTATACTAGCACATCTAATGGGTTCAAATAAGCATTCAAGTACAAACATATCTAGATTTATTTGTGACCCACTATATGCACAAATATATACCTAGTCTTAATAAAAAATAACATTTAAACTTATATTCAAATCATAAAGCATCAAAATGGGATAAAAATCAACATGATAAACATAAACATGATTCTTAAGAAAATTCACAAGTTATTAAACCTATGATAAACATGATAGCTAAATAAAGGTGAGAATACTAAAATAATGGTCCATATTAAACATGGGTGTCTCAAAATGCTAAACATGTATGTCAAGGATTTAATAAACATGGCATTGTCATAATAATCAATAAACATCAAATATGCTATAAACAATGAATATGAAAAGCATGTAAACAATAATTAGGAGTTAGGAATCGTTAACAAAACCTAGAAGGCAACTTCCCTTGTCTCCAAAACATGGTGGTCTTCTCCACCAAACTTCCCTTGAAAGTGATGCATCCAATTGATTTTCATGAAGCTCGGAACGCATCCACTCCAAGGTACCGATACTCTCACGTCATGCGAGAGCCCACACCTACATCAAAAATAGGAGGGGTGGTCTTTGGTACCCATAACTTTTTGGGTCCATGGGGGTTAGTATCATTCCTAACCCAAACAAATTTATTTGCTAAATTATCAACATGTATTCTATCATAACAAAATTTAGCAAGGTGGCCCTTACGTCCACAATATGTACAAGTGTACACATGAGCATACATTGTGTGATGGTGTCCGTGAGGAGCATGTGTATGCCGTGGAGGGTGTGCATGCATAATAGATGGAACTTGTTTCTTTCGAAACAAAGTTTCCAAACGTGTATGGCTCTTGGCACATTGGCTCAAAGTGGAGCCCAAACAATCAACACTTTTCTTCAAATCATTTATATCATTTTTAACACTTGAAGATAAAGTGGAGCATGCAAGGGTGATCTAGGTGAAACTACCCTAGCATGGCAAACATGAGAAACAATCTTATTTTGCAAAACATCATTTTTCTTTAAACAATCATTTAAATCATTTGAAATAGAAATTATTTTGTTTTTCAAAGCAACATTCTCCTTTAAAACAAAATCAATTTTTGAAGATAAGTTTTCATTTTTCTTCAAAATATTTTCACAATCATTTTTATTTTTCAAAAACTCATTTTCTTTATGTGCAAGTTCTAATTGAGATCTCAATGAATCCCTTTCATTATAGACCTCAACCTTCTCTTGCAAAACATTATCAAGTCTAGAATGTAAACTTTTATTTTCTTTTTCAAGGCCTAGACTTTTCTTTTTCAAAATTTTATATTTTTCTATCAATTTTTCACAAACAATAGATAGCTCTTCATTCAAGGCATGGGCATCAACAAATTCATCACATGAAGAACTAGAATCAAAACAATCTAGTTGAGTTTCCGATTGTATCTCAAGGGAGTCATTCCCTTGGATCATATAGCATTGTGAATCGGATTCTCCACTAGTCTCCTCCTCTTGTTGGATAGGCAATTGAAGCTCGGAGGTGGTGGTGATTGTCAACTTGTTCCACACTGCAAAAGCGGAATCAAAGTTAAAAACACGTATAAGATAATCTTTAGATAATGTGCTTCTAATAGCCTCAAGGGCTTGTGCATTGGCCCCTATATGATTGCGGTCACTAAGATAACATCTCTTGGTAGCGGCAAGGAAAACATGCAATCCTAGGATTTTTAGGTACATGGACATCCTATACTTCCAAACAACAATGTTGGAAGGGTCAAAACTAGGTGGGGTCATGAAGTCCATGGTTCCAAACTATATGTGTGCAAACAAGCAAATGCAAATGTAGATTAGCAAACAAAGGATCTCACTCCTAAGATGTTAAGCCTAAGTATCAGGAGCGTAGATTCTGATACCAATTGTAAATCACCTAGAGGGGGGTGAATAGGTGATAATGCTAATCTAGAAACTAAATGCGCTAAATGCGGAAGCTTAAAACAAATTTTGCAATCACACTTAGTACAACCAACAAGTGTAGCCGAATTCCCCGTGAAGGGCTCTGAACTAACTCCTCTTGATTCCCCTAGATATGGGTTGAGGTGCTATATGAAGCTCTTGTGGTTAAGTACAAGTGAGGCACACACAAACAACCAAGCATATAAGATGAATAGGCAATATGAATATATGCAAGGCACAAATGCAAGCAAGTATGATATGATGCTAAGAATGATGCTTTGCACAAATGTAAAGAGAGAGAGTTTATAGATAATGGATCAAACGCAAACACAAAGATATGTTTCGAGGTTCGAGCCCCTAGCTCTACGTCCCCACCTTCACCGAGAAGGATTTCTAATCCACTAAAGGAGTACCGAACTCCTCTCTCAACCTTACAAGCCACCGAGGCAATACAACCAATCCACCTCTACCGAAGAGGGATAAGGCCCGTAGCCAACAACCAAACTCCACCTCACAATAGAGGGAGCAAACACCACTCCGATCAACCTCTACCAAAGAGGGATACAACAAGTCAAGGAGGGTTTACAACTTAGAGGCTCAACAACCTCAAACACTTCTCTTTTCACAAAACAAAGATCCTAAATAGATTAGGATAGAAGATATAGCTCAAGTGTGAAAAACAAGTGTTTTGATCAAAGAAAATCTCTTGAGAAAAATACCAAATGAATATAGAATTTTAGATCAAGAAACAATTCACAAAAAACTATTTTCTTTGAAATAAATAAAACACTTTAAAACAAAAATGAATCTTTTGAGCACAAAAACTATTTTGAAAACTTGTTTAAACACTAGAGAAACACTAAAATTTTTGCTCTTGAAAATCTTTCTTAAAACCATGAAGAGATGAGATATTTATAGCCCCAAAACAAAACTAGCCGTTAGGCTGATCTAGCAGCCTGACAGGCTACCGTCGGCCGGCCGGCGGACCGCCAACGGTCAGAAATGTGACCGTTGGGGCAACCCGGTCGACCGCACGGCCGACCGCCCAGATACAGAGAGCAGACTCTCTGATCCGGTCGGCCGCTCGGCCGACCGCCCAGATACAGAGAGCAAAGCTCTCTGGTCCGGTCGGCCGCCCGGCCGACCGTCCCTGTGACTGCCAAACGTGCACAAGCCTGTGCACGTCGGTCGACCGCAAGGGTCGACCGGCCTTTGGTGCGGTCGACCCGTGCGGTCGGCCGACCTGGCCTGTCAGCCACAAATCTGGGACAGAAACACATGTTAAAAATATTTCTAAAAATTCTTTTAAGTCCTTGTAAAAATCTCCAAAAATAGTTTTATCATTTTATATTGATACATAAACATGTGATAAAAAGTTTAGCTCAAATATCAAGCATATGAAATTATTTTTGTGTTATATCATTTTTACAAAAACCAAAACATGTATTTTATCAAATTTGGATTTTTCACTAGGAAATCTGATTTTTCCTAAAACTAATGAATAGACATATCAAAATAAGTTTGTTTAAGATATGAAGCATGTATGTATATTGAACACATCTAATATACATAAAAAGAAAGTAAACTTGTTTTGATCAACTATTCATGAAAACCAAATCCAAAACATGAAACGTGTGTGTATTGTGCACTTGAGCATATCAACTATTCTTATCTTTACAAATGGATCTAAAACACACTAAACTAAAACTAGGATACCTAAGTCTTCTTGACGATCTTCATCTTCAAGTCGACTCGATCCCAAACCGTGATCCACCGAGTGCAAAGGTATGATCTTGAAGCTCGGGCACCGGAATCACCATGTGAAGGCTTCCAAACTCATCTTTTTGAAGCAATCACCAACTAATATCTTGTTATATGATCTGAAACTAAAATCACAAGATTATTAGTAAATATAACTACATGAGTTAATCATCATGAAAACTAGAGAGGAAGGCCTCCGGGCCAACACGTTGCAACGGTCCATTCAGACTCCAAATTACGCCTCTGCCCTTCCCGAAGCGCTATAAATAGCGCTCGTTTCTTTCATTTTAGAACACAGCGAGACAGCGAAAAAGCGCATCTCTCTCTCTTCCTTCTTCTGTAACTCAGATTTCGAACTGAAAGTAAAGAAGTAACTCAGATTCTGAAGCAAGATTCATTCTGAAAGAAGACTCAGAAAATTCAACAGATTCTTTAATAAAATTGTTATCTGAATCTGTGACTTCCAAAGAAGAATATTCTTCTATCTCTCTCCTTTCTCTACAGTGGGTGTTCCTCCAAAGTAACGACAAATATTCTCCCTGAGATTTGTCTTGATCCTACTGCATTGATAATCCTGTGAAGGTACTGGTTAACTACGGTTCGACCATACGGTGATTTGGTAGTACTATCCAAATACCGTGAAGGAGTGTTATATCTTAGAAGACCAGCGTCCAGTAACCCGTTAACACCATAGCGGGGGACGTAATTGTCTTAAAGAGATTCGTTATAAGTGTAACTCACTCCAAGAACTGTAAAGTGAATTAATATTCTTTATACAGGGGTTATACTGATATACAATATATTGAGACTGACTTATACCAGTCTAATTGGTGTTTAACCAAGAAAGGTAATTGAAATGTGGTTCTGTAATTAAGGAACACTCTATTGAACGGAAAACCTCCAACCTCATATTTACCGACCTAGCCAATTAGATCGGCGACATTGATTAGTTGTCAGATTGATTCCTAAAAACTAACATTCTTAAGACAATATGCATTGAATTTACTTACTTCTGTTCTACTTGAAATTGCAGAAAATATCTGAGACTAATCAAGATAGCTCAAGTAAGGCATCAAACATGCAGATTCAAACTTTGATGCCTGGTCTACTTTTTAACCCGAAGCTGGAGAAGCTAGAAAAATTCGATGGCAATAGAATTCAAGAGGTGGTAACAGAAGATGCTTTTCTACTTAAACACTCTGTATTTGGCCAAATTCCTACAAGAGGATCCACCAGAACCCAAAAATGATCGGGACTCAGTCCTTGCAGTCGATGCATTGACGCAAGGTGACTTCCTTTGCCGAAACTATATTTTAAACGGACTGGATGATTCTCTTTACAATGTCTACAGTCCAATCATAATGGTAAAGAAGTTATGGGCCAGTCTTGATAAAAAGTACAAGAATGAGGATGCCGGTACTAAGAAGTTCGTCGTAGGAAGATTTCTGGAGTACAAGATGGCAAACAACAAGATTGTGATCAGTCAGGTGCAAGAATTTCAACTTCTCTTGCACGAGATAGAGGCTGAAGGTGTGAATCTACCTGAAACTTTTCAGGTTGCTACTATTGTGGAGAAACTCCCACCTGCGTGGAGAGATTTTAAGAACTACCTAAAGCACAAGCGCAAGGAGCCAAATTGAAAGATCTCATTGTGAGGCTTCGAATTGAGGAGGACAACCGAAAGTTCGAGAAAAGGAGCAATAAGAACTCCTATGAAGCCAAGGCCAATGTGATCGAAGACTCAAAGAGGAAAGCGTCTACTTCCAAACGCTTAAAGCATTTGGAAGTAGACAATCTAAGGGTACAAAGGTAAGGTCCAAGAAGGTAAGAACATGCGCTTCAAGGGAACTTACTACTTCTGCAACAAAGATGGACATGAGGTTTATGAATGTCACAGCTATCTCAAAAAGAACAAGAAAAACCATCCACAGGCAACCCATACTGACCATGCGTCGCCAAGCCTTTCAGTGTGGTGTATGACGACCAATAATAAGGATTGGTGGGTAGACACTGGGGCTATCTGGCACATCTGTTCTGAGAAATTATTATTTTTTGAATATCAAAAACTAGAGTAAGATGAGCAACTCTTCATGGGAAACTCAGCCGTCTCCAAGGTTAAGAGAAAAGGAAAGGTCATCCTAAAGTGGAGATCTGAGAAATAGCTTACTCTGAACGATGTGCTACATGTTTCAGATATCTGCAAGAATCTGATCTCTGAATCAAATTTAGTAAGAAAGGATTTAGGATGGTTTTCGAATCAGATAAATTTGTACTTACTAAGGGTGGGATGTATGTGGGTAAGGGTTACCTTGTTGATGGCTTTTTTAAGGCCAATGTTGCAGTTGTGGACAAAAAAATCGTGTAATTATACCCTAAGCTTATAATTAAATAAAAGTCTTCTGTTTATTTATTTGAGTCTCCTATTTTATGGCATGCTAGATTAGGGCATGTAAATTACAAGTCTTTAAAAAAAACTTATCTAATTTAGGATATATTTCTAAACTCAACTTGGAAGAAATTCACAAGTGTGAGATTTGTGTTGAGGCCAAGTTCGCAAAAAATTCATTTCACTCAATTGATCGAAATACAGAACCTTTAGGGTTAATTCATAGCGATTTGTGTGACTTGAAGTTTATGCCAACTAGAGGTGGAAAAAAGTATTTTATTACTTTTATTGATGATTATACAAGATACTATTATGTGTTTCTTCTAAACAGTAAGAATGAAGCAATGAATATATTTATAACATATAAAGCCGAAGTTGAGAATCAACTCAATAATAATATCAAGATTCTGAAATCCGATCGAGGCGGAGAATATGAATCAAATGATTGTAATGAGTTATGTACTAAATTTGGTATAATCCATCAAACTACAACACCATATACTCCTCAGTAAAATGGAATTGCTGAACGGAAAAATAGAACTTTGAAGGAGATGATCAATTCCATGCTCGTAAGTTCTGGAGCTCCGTAGAACTTATGAGGGGAAGCTCTGTTAACTGCAAATTATATTCTAAATAGAGTACCCCACCAAGAAACTTGGTCTTATATCATTTGAGCTATGGCATGGAAGGACACCTTCCTACCATTACATCAAAATGTGGGGGTGTCTTGCAAAGGTACTAGCACCATTGCCTAAAAAGACTAAGTTGGGAGCAAGAACTATGGACTGCATATTCATAGGCTATACCTTGAATAGTAGTGCCTATAAATTTCTGATTCATAAATCAGAAATACCAGATATTCATGTAAACATGATTATCGAATCTAGAGATGCTATGTTCTTTGAAGACATCTTTCCATACAAATGGGAAACAGAAAAGACTTCTGAAAAAAAACACATGAGATGGCGTTCAGAGACGAAAAACTCAAGGAACCGATTGTTAATGTGGAAATTGAACCAAAAGAGGTTAGAGATCTAGAATCTCAAAATCTTTTGGTCCAGATTTCATAGCATATGCTATTAAAAGCGAGCCTCAAAAATTTAAAGAGGCTATGTCTACCCCAGAAGCACAAATGTGGAAAAAAGCTATAAATAGCGAAATAGAATCCATACTAAATAATCATACTTGAGAATTAGCAAACTTGCCTCCTGACAGTAAACCAATTGGGAGTAAGTGGATTTTCAAAAGAAAATTAAAACTCAGGATCAATCGATAAGTACAACGCTAGATTAGTAGCCAAAGGCTATTGACAAAAGGAAAGACTTGACTACTTCGATACTTATTCACCAGTAACAAGAATAACCTTCATTCGGATATTAATTGCAATTGCAGTATTGCATAACTTAGATATCTATCAAATGGATGTCAAGACTGCATTCTTAAACGGTGAATTAAATGAAGAAATATATATGGAGCAACCAGAAGGATTTATAGTCAAGGGCCAAGAACACAAAGTGTGTAAATTGGTAAAATCCTTATACGGTCTAAAGTAGGCTCCAAAACAATAGCATGAGAAATTCAATAGTGTCATGATCAAAGATGGATTCACTATCAATGAATGTGATAAGTGTGTGTACACTAAAATAGTTAGAAATGCATGTATCATTGTTTGTCTTTATGTAGACAACATGTTGATACTTCGGACTAATATTGAAATTATTAAGTCCACTAAAAGAATGTTATTCAACAATTTTGATATGAAGGATCTGGGGGTTGCTGATGTAATTTTAAGAATTCAAATCACAAGAACACCAGATAAAATCAGTCTATCTCAAGCTCACTACGTGGATAAGATGATAGAAAGATTCAAGGATCATGGGATAAAGGAGAATACAAATTCTTTTCTCCCACACATCCACCTTCGTAAGAATATAGGAACTGAAGTACGCCAGTTGGAGTATTCTCAGATTATCGAAAGTTTAATGTATTTAATGAATTGCACTAGACCCGATATTGCTTACGCTGTAAGCAAGTTAAGCAGATACACTAGTAACCCTAGTGATGATTATTGGACTGCTCTACTACGAGTATTAGGTTACATATGATATACCAAGGAATATGTCTTGAGATATGGACAGTATCCACTTGTACTTGAAAGATACAGTGATCTAATAGGATTGCAGATTCTGAGGAATCAAAATCAATTAGCAGATACGTATTTACTCTAGGAGGAGCAGTGGTATCTTGGAAATCTTTCAAACAAACATGTATTTAACCATTTTATTATGGAATCAGAATTCATAGCCTTAAATAAGGCCAGAGAAGAAGCAGAATGGCTTCGACAATTTTTGAAAGATATACCATTATGGTCAAAGTCACTGCCCGCTATATGCATTCACTGCGATAATCAAGCAGTTATAACTAGGGCACAAAATTTTATATATAACGGTAAGTCTAGACTACATAATACCGTTAAGCAGTTGCTCTCAAATGGAATTATCTCTATTGACTTTGTCTAATCAAAAGATAATCACTTAGCGACTAGAGATCCCACGGGCTAAGTTCAAGAGAAAAAATTAGTTATGATCGACTCAGCAAGTAAGAACTTAGGAGCTTGACTCTAATTCATTTCTAAGGTGCACACAAGTGCTTTCTACAAGTAGATTAAGGATAAGCTTAACGCTTTTAATGATGCATATATCTTGTTATAAAAATAAGTGGAGTAAAGTAGACTACTCTTAATAGGACGATCACCTATATGAGTATAGAACTGGGTCGGCTCTTTGAGAATTTCTATGGAGGTTGTTATTCCCTAAAGATACTCTCTGAAACTAAGAATGTCCAGGGCTAAAATGGACACAACCGAGAACCAAAGTTGATTTGAAAAGTTACTGTGTGAAGCTTGTTGATATGACTTACACTAACGGCTAACAGTTCAAGACTTAATTCACTGATTAGCTAGTAAGTTCGATAAAGCTTTGGCTATAGAAGGTTCAAGACCTAGTTCACCTATTATGATGCAATTTCTTTTCTAAAGTACCTTTTACTATAGAGTCAGTCTCTTTGTGTGTCAATTCCGTGAATATCCATTCATTGTGGGAGATTACTGGGAAATATGAAGAATTAAATGTGAATCTTTGAGTTGAATTATGGCGAGATCTGTTGATAGATTTAATTGGATAATGGTTGGAGCTTATTCTCCTTCCATTGGGGATGAACGTGGTATATTCACATGTTCAATTCCGACTTCGAATGAATGAGATATTCAAGTCTAAAATTTGCCTAATTCAAAATCAAAAGGAACTAAAGGTTGCTAAAAGAATTTAGTCTCATATTGGACATGGGATGAAAGTTTGAAGTGTTTAAATAGAGAAAATGGAAACAAAGGGAGTGTCTTTTGGGTACTTGAAGTTTTCGTAGGCGATTAGGGGGAAACTATACCCATGCGCGCGCGCCGCCACCGGCGGCCGGCCGACGCCGGGGCTCGCACTCGGGCTCGGGTTCGGCTTCTCTACCCGGTCCACTTCATTTTAATCGGGCCTCACAGGTACAGTGTTACAGTTGATCGCGCCCGCTCCATCTGGACCCGTGCAACGGCTGAAAGGAAACCGCACGTGAACCGTTGCAACGGTCTGTGCGGTTCCTGTCTGGAATGATCCGTTGCAACGGTTCAGACCGAACCGTTGCAACCGTTCGGACTCCAAATTACACCTCTGCCCTTCCCGGAGCACTATAAATACTACTCTTTTCTTTCATTTTAGAACACAGGAACACACAGTGAGACAGCGAAAAAGAGCATCTCTCTCTTTCTTCTTCTGTAACTCGGATTTCGAACTGAAAGTGAAGAAGTAACTTGGATTCTGAAGTAAGATTCGTTCTGAAAGAAGGCTCAGAAAATTTAAGAGATTCTTTAATAGAATTGTTGTCTGAATCTGTGACTTTCAAAGAAGAATATTCTTCTATCTCCCTCCTTTCTCTACAGTGGTTGTTCCTCTAAAGTAAAGACAAATATTTTGCCTTAGATTTGTTTTGGTCCTGCTGCATTGATAATCCTGTGAAGGTACTAGTTAACTACGGTTCACCATACGGTGATTTGATAGTGTTATCCAAATACCGTGAAGGAGTGTTGCATCTTGGGAGACCAGCGTCCAGTCACCCGTTAGCACCATAACAGGGGACGTAATTATCTTAAGGAGATTCGCTATAAGCGTACCTCACTCCAAAAACTGTATAAGTGAATTAATATTCTTTATACAGGGGTTATACTGATATACAGTATATTGAGACTGGCTTATACCAGTATAATTAGTGTTTAAGTAAGGAAGATAATTGAAAGGTAGTTCTGTAATTAAGGAACGTTCTATTGAACGGAAAACCCCCACCTGATATTCACCGACCTGGCCAATTAAATCGGTGACATTGATTAGTTGTCAGATTGATTCGTAAAAACTAACATTGTGGAAGCTCAGTTGCAATTTAATGATAAAAAAGACTAGCATGTCAATTTGAAAAAGTGTTTAAGGGGAGAGTTTGCCACAAAGTAATGATTAAAAGAATTTATAAGCCTCCCAAGTGGGAATTTCATGTAGGGTCGGCCACTATAGTGCTAGTCTTGCTTGAGCGTACACACTGCGGACTTCTTCTATAGTTATTGCTTAAAAATAGTAGTCACGATTAATTCATTTGTATATATTACATCTTTTGTAGGACTATTTACGATATTTAGAGTCAGGGCTCCTGAAAGTTGCTTTTTCAGATCAAATACAATCATGAAGGGAAAATCACATGTTCTGACAATTAAGTGGAGGAGGGACAACTTGTATTTGCAAAAGAAAGGAAGGGGCAAAAAAATGATGTCATTTTGTCTTGTCAAACGTCAAACTATAGTGGTGAAAATTTGACCCTCATCAGGATGATGATACATGTCCCAGCTATCAAGAGCTTCCACCGAGAAATTCACAACTCTCAGAGTTCATCTCGGAGCCTTTGCTGCCACATACAATCTTTTCAAAGTCAACATCTATCTCGAAGACCCTTCCATGTTGGAGTCGCCTTCCACTATTTCGAGATCCTTTTCACTCTGAGGTCTTCTCTGATCTGAACGCTCCAACTTCAAACCTGACACTCCAACAACAGATCGTCCAAGATCTCTGTTGATACTTATGCAACGCCTTCCTCCCCCATGTTCATAACGTGTTATGTCTCTATCAATGTAGGCAGTTTTGGACAGTGGTAGATTTCTCGGCATATAATCCCACCAACCAGCACCAATATTCATAGCCATTACATTAAACTCAGCACGTGCAGATTAAGGAGTTACAGTAGCACGTCAATTTTGCCTCCACGCCGACATCCTTGTTGGGTATATATGATCATTCTTCTCTTAAAAGAAGGTGATCACTTCCTTAATCGTTAGAGCACATACATCATTACACAAGTAGCTCTTTGTGCTAATCCATCCACTATATTAAAAGTTTTCCTATTCTAATCCACTATCACACTAGCAGTTTCATGTGCTAATCCATCCACTATACTGAAAGTTTTTTTATTTTAGTCCATCATCACACTAGCAATTTCATTTGCTAGTCTACCCTTCCATCACACCGGCAGTTTCTCTCTGATCAGTCCTTCCTACCATTCCACCTGCTGATTCTAATGCCCGAGGGTTTTAGACCAGCACCACACTGATGCTCCTAATCTGAAAGGTATTTTTTCTCTTGTGTGTGTCTAACATGTATCATCGGGGGAGCACATCAAATCACTTGTAGTGGGTTTGATCCACAGTAAGCCGATTATTAACCACCACACAAACAATATGGATTCACTCTTTACAACTGATTCAGGCGCTGCACAAAGGTTCACGACAACTAGCTAAATTCTTAGTTATTTTCTACATTTTTTAAAGTTCATGATATTATGAAACGATGGCTGATAATCTTATTGTGCAGTATTAATGGTTTTACTATGTGATGACGCAAGCATGCATAGTGACATATAGTACCCCAAAGTTTTTCTATAAATAGGCCCTTTCTGATTTATTTCAACGTACACTTCAGAAATCAATAAGAATTTCTCCTCCTACTCTCTTTAGAATTCTTTATCTCAGTGTTATATTTTCTCGGGTTTTGCAACACGTTATCAGCACGAGTACTCTAGTTCTGTCACCAACCTTTACCTACATCAGCTCAAGAAAAAAGTTTCATCATAAGCCTCTACCTCTATTTGTTAAAGGTAAAAGTCCTGTCACGAGCCTCTACTTCCATTAGCTCAAGAAAAATTCCTATTATAAGTCTCAGCCTCTGCCTCTACTATCTCAAGGTAAAAATGGCAAGTTATTCTACTTATAATACTCGTATAGCACTACTACTTTATATGAAAGGAGACTCTGCCACCTATTTATTGTAATGTGATGTGATTACGAACATCTAGATTATTATACTAATTGTAAGTCACCTAGAGGGGGTGAATAGATGACAAGCTAATTTAATGCAAAACTAATGTGGAATTAAAAACTAATTATGCAAACTAAAAATTATTAAGCAAACACACAACGTATAAATAAAGAGTGTAATCAAATTTTCAGTGAAGGGCTCTGAACTATCTCCTCAAGATTTCTCTAGATTAAGAGTTGAGGTGCCACTATGGTTCTCTTGGTTGAATATAAGTGTGAGCAAATAATCCCAAGCATATATTCAATTAAGCACAAATATATCAAACATATAAAGAGATGAATAATATAAGCATGCAAGATATAAACACAAATGAGAGAGAGAGATGATCAATCACAACATGGGAGAATTGTTTCGAGGTTCGAGCACACTTGCTCTACATCTCCGCCTTCAACACTATGAAGGATTTTCAATATAACGATCCCGCAAGATCACCCGGTGCCGTAACACCTATAACGAGTTCACACTAGAACTCTTGGACTCACAAGTTCCTCACTTGTTCCTGCAAGAACAACACAACAGGAACCCACAAGTTCGCTGAGGCCGCACCTCTACAACTTCCCAATACAAGAGGTTTAAACACTTGTGATCACTTCTCTTGATCACAAAAATAACTCTCACAAATAAGGATTCCTAGAGGATTGATATAGCAATAGATGGCTTAAGCTTGTGTGAGAAAACAAGATAGATTTTTGTGGAGGAAAAACTCAAGAAAACTCTTTTGAAAAAGATTAAGAAAACACTCTTGATAAACTCTCCTTTTGATATGGAAGATTTTGCCCAAAACAAGTGAAGAAAAATCTTAAGAGAGATAGGAAAAACTGGCTCTAAAACTTCTATAAAATCTTGTTTAAAAGTAGCCAAAACATCCCCTTTTATAGAGCTACAAAAATTAGCCGTTGGGGCAAATCCCCAGGCCAGATGACCTGTGGTCGACCGGCCGGTCAGCCGACCAACGGTCATTTATGACCGTTGGGGTTACCGATCGATCGCCCGATCGACCGCACCCAGGTCTTGACCTGTCGGTCGACCGAGGTAAGAACCAGATAGCAAAGCTCTCTAGCCGGTCGACCGCTCGGTCGATCGGGGCCAATCCAGAGAGTGAATTCTCTGGATCGGTCGACCGCCCGGTCGACCAGCCCTTAAGCTAGGGCTTGTGCATGTTTATGTGCACATCAGTCGACTACTCGGTCGATCGACTTCTGGTCCGGTCGACCGGTCGATCGACCACCTGAAGGCCAGGTCGGGGATTATTAGGGATTAAAGCTTGGTCTTTTAAAATCCCATAAAATTACATTAAATTCACATAAATCGGTTCATTGAAATACTTTGAAATCTAAATATGTGTGATCAAAAATCAACATATATTACAAATAAGTTGAACTATTTTTGTGATATAGAACTTCAGTTTTAAACAAAAACCAGTATTTTTTAAAAATCAACTTTGAAATGAAAAACTAATTTTTTCAAAACTTACTCAATACAAAAACATGATATAAAAACTCATATGAAGTATAGTGTGTGCGGATATGATCCAATACACATATAAGATGAAATATCTATGTTTTTGACAATAAGCTCTGAAATGAGTTTTGATAAATACAAAACTTAAATACATGATATAAAAATATCAAATAAGTTTTCTAAACATTTGAATTATCTATGTGTATGAATGAAATCCAAAACACATATAAAACGTGTAAACTTGTTTGATCAACTCTATTCATAAACAAAAAGATATCTTCTTTGAAGCACAAAATCAAAATGGTATTTTCTAAAATCAAAATTATTATTATGAAAACACGTATAAATTTTGTGTGTTGCATATGAGCTTGAGCAATCCACAACTAATCTATTCTTTATATTTTATCTAAAACACAAAATCTTAACACTTACAGATATAGACTCAAGTCTTGAGAATCTTCTCTAGAAAATCTTCTTCTTCATCTTGATTTGGTCCAAACCTTGATCCAAAGAGTTAGACTCCTCTTGATTATTTGATGTGATTTTAATACGCGAGCTCTTGAATCAACACGTGCTAACTTCAAAACTTGACTTCGAATCTTTTGTTGAAGCTAAACACCTACTAAGATCTTGATTAAATATCTGAAACTAAATAGACACAAGATCATTAGTATTATAACCACATAAGTTAATCATCATCAAAACTAAAGTAAAGGGCCTTTGGGCCAACACTAATTATATTCATATAACACCACTACTATATATGAAAGAAGGCTATGCCACCTATTTATAGTAAAGTGATGTGATTATAACAAGCTAATAATATTTTTTTATTATTATCTTTACTAACCTCTCAATTAATGCTTGCATGGAATAAACCCCAAGCTATCAATATTATAAATATTTTATTGCTCTGCTATTTATATCTGTATAAACACCCACTGAAAGGTTTAGTGAGTAGCGTGGTGTGTTAATATTTATTTCAATATTTATTACTTCATTAATTATATCTGTAAAATACCCAGTAAGTAGAGTGGCATGCCTATATTATATCTCATAAATATATGTAGTACAATGCATTTATTTTACCATCTTCTTTATTATAATATTTAATTGTGTTGAATCCAAATTGCTTTTTCTCTCTCCTCCAACAACTATAAATGGTTAGTTTTTACTCTATAAATTGGTGAATTTTAAATTTCATAACTCACTTCTCAGTCTCTCTTCATTCTCAAATTTTTTCATTATCTCCACAAGCTTTTTAGTCAAAATTTTTGCAAGATGCTTAGTTCATTTTTGAAGCTTATTATTGTCGTCGTCATTATCAATACTATTATCCTTTTTATTGAAGATATGTATTCAAGTGATTTTCACCTGAACCTTTTAATTTTAATGTTCATCTTCTCTCTTTTATTTGTCGCTATTATGATTGAGATGTAAATTTTTACTATTTTGTTATAATATAAATATTGTGATTCTAATTATTTTTGTATTTTGTTATAGTTATCATCATGTCAAACTTTGCAAAGCTTAAGTTCATTCCACTTGATATCACGGAAGGAATTATACATCTTAGGTTATTGGCGTAAAAATGCATCTCGAGTCAATGAGTCTCACTAAAATTATAAAAGAAATAAACTCTACGTTGTCGCAAGATAAGGTAAAAGTAATGATCTTTATCCGTAGACATCTTGATGAATGTTTTAAATGTGAATATCTCACAGTAAGAGACCCAAGTGTCTTGTGAAAAAAATCTCAAAGAAAGATTTGATCATTAAAAGGAAATAGTGCTTCCTACTACACGTGATGAATGAAATGTTTTGCGTTTCAAAGACTTCAAGAAAGTCAGCGATATAACTCTGCAATGTTCAGAATAGTGTCCCAATTGAGATTCTGTGGGATGGATATCACAGATGAAGAAATGTTAGAGAAAACTTACTCCACATTTCATGCATCTAATATAACACTGCAACAATAATATCGGTTGCGTGGTTTTAAAAAATATTTTGAACTAATTTCATCTCTTCTTGTGGCAGAGAAAAATAATGAACTTTTGATCAAAATCATCGTCTCGTTCTACTAGTTCAGCAGCATTTACAGAAGCAAATGTTGTATTTTATAAACATTATGAACAAGATATAATCATGGTTATGGTCGTGGCCGTGGACGTGGTCGTAGCAATGGTCGTGGACGCGATCGAAGTGGTTTTTACAACCCTTCACAAAACAACGCGATCCACAAGAAGTATCATGTAGAAAGACATGATAAAGAAAAAAATGTCCGTGAAAGTTTCTTCAGAGTCCTGAAGAATTGTTATAAATGTGACCCCAAAGAGCACTGGTCTTGAGTGTATCGAACACCGGAGCACCTTTATAAGCTTTACAAGGCATCCTTGGTCCTGAAGTATCATACCTAAGTACAATTGGAGCTTTTATATATTTGGCTAATTGTACCTGACCAGATATAGCATTTGCTACTAATTTATTAGTAAGATTTAGCTCATCTTCTACACAGAGACATTGGAATGGTATTAAGCATGTATTTCGTTATCTTCGAGGAACAACTAATTTTGGTTTATTTTATTCTAGAGGATCAAAATAAGAAATGATTGATTATACAAATGCAGGTTACTTGTCAGATCCACATAAAGTCAGGTCTCAACAGGATATGTGTCCACATGTGGAGGTACATCGATCTCTTGGCGTTCACAAAAACAGACACTTATTTTTACTTTTTCTAATCATGCTGAAGGCATAGCACTCTATGAAGCAAGTTGAGAATGTATATGAATAAGGTCTATAACTCAACACATCCAAGTAACTTGTGGATTACCAGTCAACAGAGATTCAACAATATTGTTTGAAGATAATGTTGCATGCGTCGCTCAAATGAAGAAATGATTCATCAAAAGGTACCGAACCAAGCACATACCCCCAAAATTCTCCTCATTCAGCCAAGAACTTGAAAAAGATAAGAAAATTAATATTCTATATATTCGGTCAAGTGATAATGCAACAGATCTCTTTACAAAGGTACTTCTCACTAAACTATCAAAAAGCTTATTCGTGATATTAGGATGCGTCATCTGCAAGATTTATGAAGAAGAACTATTCATACCAACTTGAGGGGGGAGCTTACGTGACTGCACTCTTTTTTTCTTACTATGATTTTGTTCCACAGGGTTTTTCTGATAAGATTTTTAACAAGGCAGAATAGAAACGTGTACAGAGATGGTGTACCCTTTTCCCTTCGCAATGGTTTCATCCCACTGAGTTTTCCTAGTAAGGTTTTTAATGAGACATCATATATGGTGGACAGCCAAGGGGGAGTATTATGAAACGATGGCTGCCAACCTTACTGTGCAGTAATAATGGTTTTACAATGTGATGACTCAAGCGAAGACACAAGCAAGCATAGTGACTGCATAGTACCCCAAAGTTTTTTTATAAATAGGCCCTTCCTGATTCATTTCAATGTATACTTTAGAAATAAATAAGAATTCATCCTACTCTCTCTAGAATTCTCTGTCTCAGTGTTATAGTTTTTCAGATTGTATAATACATGACAATTTTTCATATTAGTTATGTGCAGTTTAGTCTCCTTTGCCCTCTGCGAATAATGAAGATGGCCCAATAAAACCTAATGGGCTGAGGCTTGGACTAGATTTTAAATGCTACGGCCCTTGCGTTGCCCTTAAAAAGTCAAGGCATAGAGACGAAGACGTACTCTCAAAAAGAAGAAAATGGGTTGTGGGCTCAACATTAAGAGTCTATATTCAATCAGAAGTTGTCAGCATTAGCTCAAAGATTTATTGAAAACTAGGTAAACTGAAGGTGATTATTTTAGTTAATTTTGGTTTTTTTAAAAGTTGTATATTAATCATCCTAATATCCTCTCTCTCTCTCTCTAGGAAAAAAGTGCTAAATCCTTTCAAGATTAATTGTCTACTTTAACACACATTTGCTGACAACAATATCTGGTTTCTTGTGGTTGAAGGTAATCAATCAATTAGAGCCATGTCATCCAAACACTTTGGATCTTCTGATCAAGTCCTTCAAACGAATGATCTTTATTATTATAATGTCGATGTCAGATAGTTCATGTTACGAAGATTTATAATAGTGAAGAAGAAGAATTTTCATGCTCTTATTATTTTTAAGCCATAACAACTTAAAACTTCTAAGAACAACATATCATGATGAGACTTCCTTGGAATTAAACTCTCTCTTCCTTGGAATTTTGCCTTT
Organism: Agave tequilana; assembly: GCA_038442645.1. Classification (NCBI taxonomy): domain Eukaryota; kingdom Viridiplantae; phylum Streptophyta; class Magnoliopsida; order Asparagales; family Asparagaceae; genus Agave; species Agave tequilana. Next base: position 338,036 of record JAVJIF010003172.1, on the reverse strand, counting down.
TAGGCTTTCTCCTGTGAATCTACTTTTGGTTTGTTTTGTCTTGACGCCCGCAAACCAGACGTGGTCGTCAAGACAAAATTATGGTTTCTCATGTTCCATTAAATATTTATTAATGAAACGCGAAAACGATATGATTCACTGTTAATTTCTCATAAGGGCATGTTTGTTTCTTTTGTAAAACGTGCACAATTTCTTTTTCATTTTCTGTTGTTTATTTCGCTGAAGAACAACTTGTAAAATGCAGCTCTTATTTTTTCACTTGCAGTTGCTACAGTTAATTTTGTGCTCATGTAAATCTCACTTTTACACCCACATTTTTTTCACTTGCAGTTACTATAGTTAATTTTGTGGTCATGTAAATCTCACTTGTTGTATACTTACAGTTCAAAGCAGTTACTTGATAATCAATATATAATTTAATATTATTAAATATTTAATATTTTTTATATTTTTAATAGTGTATAATTTCTTATTTAATTATTTTATATTTTTAATCTTCAGTTTTTTATTATTTTTAATATTGTTTAAATATTTAATATTTTACTTTTTATTTAATATTTTTATTTAATACTTTATTATTTTATTAATACTTATACCAATTTTTTTAATATTTTATTTAGAGTTAATATTTTATTAATATAACAATATTATAATTTAATATAAAATTACTATATATTTAATTATTTATTTTTATAATATAAATAATTACTTTATTAATATTATAATATACTTTATTAATATATGAGTATTTTATTATGTTAATATAATAATTCATTATAATAACATTATAATAATAATTATAATTATAATTATAATTTACTTTGTTAATTTTATACTTTTATAATATTATAATAATATTATAAAAAATTAATAGTATAATAATTTTGAAATATTTTATAATATTATAATATTATAACTATATTTTATTATTTTTCTTAAGATTTTTATATTTATGTTTTATTAGTATTCTTAAAATTTTATTAATTTTCTTTAGATTTTCTTAATATTTTATATTATTAATTAAGTTAATATTTTACTAATTATACTAATATTTTATTGATATTATTGTTATAAATAAAATATTAAGATTATTAATATTTTATTTTAAATTTATTAATACAATTTAATTTAATAGTATTTATAATATTCAAATCACTGCTACAGTTAATTTTGTGGTCAACTTTTTCACTTACACTTTTACATTATCAACCAAACACCGTAAAACATAATATACTTTCTTATTTATACTTTTGTTTTATTTTTGTTTTACAATATACTTTCCTATTTACATTTTTGTTTTACCAACCAAATACTGTAAAACACAATATACTTTATCGTTTACATTTTTACTTTATCAGCCAAACACCGTAAAACACATTATATTTTTTCTGTTACAATTTACTTTTTCTATTCTCATTTTACAAGTTACGACTTGCAGCGTTTTGCTGCGAAACAAATATGCCCTAATAAAAACAAAAATAAAGTAAAGAAAGCAATTTTTCTCACCTCTGATTTCTTTTCCTTTTTTTTTTATCTCCCTCCCATTTACTAATAAACAAAATCAACACTTTCAAGAAATAATTGTTAGATGAACTAGAGGCAAAATCTCTCCTTTCCAAGATTTAATAAACCACTTTTATGTTGGAATTAAGTCAATTCTGTCACTTTCTCCAATAAAATTCTAGCCTAACAAATCTTCTTAAACGGGGCACATTGCAAAAAGGTAATGATATGATAATGATAAATAGAAAACAAGTTGGGGAGCTGACGGGAATGCGGAGAAATTTTTTGCTCACCGCGTTTTGCTCACCGTGCTCACTTCCAGCAGGGTGAACCCTTGTTTTTTGATGGGCCTCACTTGGGGCGGGTCCCATTAGTGAGGCCCACCTTCATTCTACAGCTCACCTTGCTCGCGATGCGAAAAAAAAAAAAAAAATCTCTGAGCACAAGACAGAAGACAGAAGAACAATTATAGAGAGTTATTATTTCTAGCAAATAATAGAATAGGAGTTGAAATGGGTGTGCTGCTGATGACAAGCATGGTACTATATCCTGCTAGTAGCTAAATTATAAGGGGGTTGAAATGGTAGTAAATGATACAGTGGCCCCCTTGAACTATAGCTAAGCCCACTTAAGGGAGAGAAATAAGGCAAAAATGAGGCTCATGTAGAGGCAAAGGAGGGTGTTTTTCAATGACTTCACATGCGGCTTGCCCAAAACATTAATAATGTTATTCACGAGAGCCTCACAAGGGATGGCTACGAAGACGAACCAGATTGATCATCTCGTCAGCCTAACGAATCTCTTACGAGACGTAATGAAATCTAATGAGATGAATTAAAGAAGCAGGAAACGATTTGAGTCTCATCACCAGATTTGCTACCTGAATTCGTGAGACTGGTTGAAACCCGTCTCATGTTTCATTATTATTATTATTATTAAAATGCCAAATTTCTCATCAACTTGAGGGTTAAAAAAAGTTAAAAACAATATAAGGCTCCGGAATTAATTATCCCTTCTCACATATTCAAATATTTTGAACATATTAAAATAAATTATCCCAATCTAATTCAGTAGAGACGTATTTGACTCGTTCGTTTGTACGGACCAGTCTACCTGTCTTGAGCCTACGTACACGGTCGATACGGATTCGGCCCATGTACGTACCATGCGACTCAGAGTCACACAGTAGGAGTTGAGGCCGATCGAATCAGATCGACCCGCCCCGATAACCATCTCTAAGCCTCACTATGTTTGCTTTAGGGGCCGTTTGTTTCGCGTAAAAGTCCGTAATTTGTAAATGACTTACAACCCAGTTACAACTACGGCGTTTGTTTGGACCGTAATTCGTAAAATACTTACACAACCCAATTACCCCTCACTCGCAACCCAATTACCACTCACTTACAACCCAGTTACAGTTAATTTTGTGGTCATGCAAATTTATATTATTTTTTTATGTTAATATTAAATTTTTTTAATATTTAGCATTTTTAATATTTATTTGCAATATTAAAACTTTTTAAATCACCAAATAGTTAATTTTGTGATTAACTTTTTCACTTACGACTTACACAACATTACGACAACCAAACACCGTAAAGTACAATACATTTTTCCACTTACAACTTTATATTACCAACCAAACACCTAAAGCTTACATGCATGTAACTCATTTATAAATGTAAAAGACTTTACCAATTACAACTTACGAATTACGGTCAATTACGACAATCAAACAGACCCTCAGTGGAGACATGTGAGGAGGTGAGATTTTTTTCATAATGTTCATGACTTTACGCAATGCAAAATTGGAAAAAACAGAACCACTGAAAATAAGACAAAAACCATATTAAAATAAGAAAATCTCTCACAAATAAAAAAAATTCCGTTAAAAGTAGTAGTTATTTCCTCAACAAACTTAAACTAAATCTTTTTAACCCACCACAATTTAAGATTCTAAAGCTTACATTCATATCATCACCTGACTAAAGTTCAATTGGTCCCAATAATCAGATCATAAACTTAGGATATTTCTCACTCAAAAACAATAATAATAATAATAATAATAATAATAATAATAATAATAATAAACTTAGAATATTCCATAATACCATCTCCGTTTTTTACTACTGGTAGAATTTTACTTAAAGCCCTTTATAATTCAATCTTATTCTTTTACCATGAAGCCAGACGACTAATCAGTCGAGCTTCAAATCAACCCTTAAATATTTTAAGTCCAGAATCCTCATTTTTCTTATGACTCCTTCGAAATCTCTCCATTGACTACGCCGAGCTCTTCTTATTTTCTTGCTCGGTCAGAATACACCCAATTTTGACTTTCATTAAATCACTTCAAGAAGAAAACAAAATGCAATGGAGCATTCATCATGAAGTTTCCTTGATTTGACCCCAGACTTAGTCAATATAGCAAGCATCTTTGCATTTTTTCCCCTGCCACTAAGTGACTTGACAATGATGCTTCATATGTTTGACTTCTATGCTGTAAAGAACCAGGCGGGTGCAATCAATCTCGTTTAAGCATTCACGCGGTTTTGGCTGTAATAATTATTTCAAGTAAAATTCATACATAAATTAAAACTCTGTCAAAAAAAAAAAGAACGTTTAGGCATACCTAATTCCATCATGAAAGAACTACCTAAAGTTACACGATCTCGAAAACGTCAGAGTTTAGGAAGGGGATTCTTCTCTCCAGCCACCAAGTTCTCTTCTTGATCCTTAAAGGAGATGAGAGGCCTCCAAGAGAGAGATAGTCATGATAGATTAGTGGTAGAGAGGAAATAATACCCATAATATATATAGCATCAAGGAATTCTAGTTCAATTAATCATAGATTTAGACCCTTAATTGATAACACGAGTTTCACGTGTATAGATAAGTCTCACATCTTAATTTAAATACACTCATGCCTAAGTGTAATTGAAACGTTCTAAACTCAAATCATTAGGTTTGGTCAATTCTTTATTGGATCCAACAACATAGGCTTATAGAGACAGGTGTATAAATCTAATTAGACTTGTTTAGGCCCAAATTAATTTGGATTCTAATCCAAATAAGTCTAACAATCTCTCATTTGGGCCAAACAAGTCATACTGGAATGATGTTATCCATAACTTTATGGTACCAAAATTTTAACCGTCAATAAATCACGTTTTAAAACAATCTGTTCCATTAAGTATTCTGCTACCGAATACGACGGTCGTTACCTTCTGTATAATCAAGATAGGACCTTTCCACATCACAAGTTTCAAAATCATTAATGACATAGATCAAATGTGGACGTGTGACATGAAAATGTCCTCTGATTAAATAAGGTACGATTTGAACTGGTTTTCACTTTATAACTCTAACGAGTCTAACCTTATGACTCCAACAAGTCTAACTGCTAATTCAACAAATTCAAATGCGCAAAAGTAGACTTTAGAAAAACAGTTATAACTTTATTTATCAGAATCAACAAAATATATATAAAGTACACTTAGAAATAATGTTTGTTACATGAAATTATTCACTCCCACTAAATCAGGGTATCATCGTGACTAGCCATCCCTATATGAGCAATATGCTCTAAGAAGACTTTAGATGGAAGTCTGTTAATGAGTGGATCTGTAATGTTAAAAATAATACTAACATTTTTAACAGACACAGTGTGATTCTAAACTTTATCCTTGATGATACGAAGCTTGATGTCGATATGTTTTGACTTTATAGAACTCTTGTCACTATTGCAATAGAGCTTTATAACGCTTATTCTCATAGTGTAGCTGTAATGGCCTCTCGACTAAGTCCACCATATTCCGGTATTTAGAAAAATGTAACCTGAAGTGGACTTGCTATTGTCGATACATCCAGCATAATTTGAATCTGCGTATCCGATCAGCTGCAACTGATCATATTTCATCTAGTCTTCTGTAAATATCGCATTATCTTCTTGGCAGTCTTCCAGCGATCAATCTAGGATTGATTAAGTATCTGTCAAGTTTCTCAACGGTATATACTATGTCTGTACGGGTACAAACTTGAGCATATATCAGACTTCCAACCGCCGATACATATGCAATGTCTTTCATTTGCTCTTTCTGTAGGTCATTCTTGGGACATTGGAGTAGACTCAACTTATCTCCCCTAGAGAAATTTTTCGTGCCACATCTACCTAGCACCTTATCTATATAGGCTTTTTGTGGCAAACCTAATATTTCACGTGTCATGTCACGTTGAATCTGGATGCCTATCACAAAAGAAACGTCTCCAAGATCTTTCATCTTAAAATTCTTTGAGAGAACTTTTAGTCTCAAGTAAAAGAGCAATATCGTTACTTGCTAATAAAATTTCATCTACATATAGCACAAGAAATATAAGTCTACTCTCTTTAAATTTATAGTAAATGCACTGATCAGCTACATTTTCCTTAAAATTAAAAACGGATATTACTTGATCAAATTTCAAATACTATTGACAGTATGCTTGCTTTAAATCATAAATGGATTTTTTTAATTTGCAAACCAAATATTGTGAACCTTTTGCTTTAAAACTTTCTGGTTGCACCATACAGATTTCTACCTCAATGCTATCATTAAAGAAGGCAATCTTAAAATCCATTTAGTGTAACTTTAGGTCGAAGTGATGCTAGTGCCATGATAATTCTAAAAGAATTATTCATGAAAAAATAGGGAGAAAGTCATTTTATAGTCAACTCCCTCTGTTTGAGTGAATCCCTTTGTGACAAAACATGTCTTATACCCATTTACAACCAATCAGTTTTTTCTTTTAGGCAACTCTACTAAATCTCAAACATCATTGTCCTTCATGAATTTTAACTCATCTTTCATGACATTTGATTGCTTAGTAGAGTGCATACTGAGCTTGGCCTCATTCAATGATGTAAGGTCATCCTCTAACCCTATGTCAAACTTATGCCCTTGGAGATAAACTATATAGTCATTTGTCATGGCTGATCTCCTCTCCCTAGTTGATCTCATAGGCACTTGTAGTTGAGAATTTTCAGATTCTACCTCATCAGCAGGATCTACTTCAGGATGAAATGTATCTGTACCTTGTAAGGGTACAACTGTATTTTCATTCTGAAGTAGAAAACCACTTCATCATTTATAACAGATGTCATGGGTATCACAATATGTTCTTTCTCAAATGTGAAATCCTTATATAGCTGATTCACACTGCTATGAATATCCTCAAAAATTTTGGCTTTATCTATCTTTATGTTTTTAGTGGAGGGACAGTAAAATCTAAAGCCTCTATACCTTTCAGAATACCCTATGAATAAACAACTAACTGTCCTTGAGTCAAGCTTCTTCTCATATGATAAATATGGCCGAGCTTCTGCTGGGCAACCCCAAACATGTAGATGACTAATACTGAGTGATTTTTCAGTCCATAACTCATATGGGGTTTTAGTTACTGTTTTAATAGTACTCTATTAAAGAGGTAGACAACCGTCTTTAAGGCTTTACTCCATAATGACTGTGGTAGAGTAGTGTGATTCCATACTCCTAACCATGTTCTAATATGTGGTTTCATCTCTCAACGACACCATTTTGACGAGGTGTTCTTGGCATGGTGTACTGGGCTACAATACCACACTCTTTCAGAAAATTGACAAAAGGCTCTGGACATCTTCTTGATCCGTCATATCTACCATAGTACTAATCACCATGGTCAGATCTAACGACTTTAATTTTTCTATTTAGTTGATTTTCAACTTCAGCATTATAGATTTTAAACATGTCGAGTGATTCGGATTTCTCATGGATCAAGTATAGGTACTCATAATGAGAGTAATCGTTTATAAGTGTTGAAGTATCTGTGGTCATTCCAAGAAGCTGTAGGGAATGGGCCACAATGTCTGTATACACAAAATCAAATACTCTTGAGCTTCGTTTAGCAACAAACTTGTTGGCCCAGAGGCCTTCCACTCTAGTTTTGATGATGATTAACTCATGAAGTTATGTTTACTAATAATCTTGTGATGTTTAGTTTCAGATTCTTAACGAAGATATTAGTAGGTGATTAGCTTCAACAAAGGAGTTTTGAAGCCTTTCACATGGTGATTCAAGAGCCTGAGCGTCAAAGATCATATATAGCACTCGTTGGAGTCAAGCTCGGTGGATCACGGTTTGGATCGAGTCGGCTTGAAGACGGAGTTCGTCAAGAAGACTTCGGTACCTAGTTTAGTTTATATTTTAGATCTATGTGTAAAGATTAGATAGTGTGGTATGCTCAAGTTCACAACACACACACGTTTCATGTTTTGGTTTTCGGTTTTACTTTAACCGATCTTGGTTTTCATGAATAGATTGATTCAAAACAAGTTTACATTATTTAATGTATATTAGATTTGTTCTATATACATGTATACTTCATATCTTAGACAAACTTATTTTGATATGCCTATTCATGTGTTTGGAGTTTTGTATTTTAACAAAACATATTTTCAGATTTAATATCAAAAACATTGATATATATATATTTTCATGTATATTGGAGTATATCCATATACAACTTGCTTAAAGTTGTTTCAATTTCATGTTTTTGTATTTGGATAAGTTTTGGACAAAACGAATTTTCAATTCAAAAATCCAAGTTTTAGAAAATACAGTTTTTGGTTTTCGGCAAAATTTGTAAGTCACAAAAATGGTTCAAAAAGTTTGAAATTTGTGTTGAAATTTTTCATACATGTTTGCATATCAATGTATTATACTGAACTTATTTTTATAGATTTTTAGAAGATTTTATGGGATTTAATTTGTAATTAAAAACTAAAATTTTAAGTTCTGAAAATCCCCTGTCAGGCTCTGGCGGTCGACGGTTCCGGTCGACCGGACCAGGAGCCGGTCGACCGGAATGGTTGACCGGACGTGCACGAGACGTGCACAAAGGCCATTGGGTGTGGCCGGTCGATCGACTGAAGTCCCCTTACTCTCGGGGAAGGGCAGTCGACCGGTGGTTGGCAACGGTCAAATTTCGACCGTTGGCCGGTCGACCGGCCGGTTGACCGGATGGTCAAATCTGACCATAATTGCAGCCAACGGCTAGCTTTTTTAAAGGGGCTATAAAAACTCTATTGTGGGCTGTTTTGGCTAAGACTTCCAAGAGCAAAAATTCTCCCCTTCTCTAGTGTTTTTACAAGTTTTAAAAAGAGTTTTAGAGATTCAAAGATTTCATCTTCATTGTTTTAAAAGTGTTTTGTTATTTCAAAGAAAATAGTCTTTTGGGAATTGTTTTTGATCTAATAATTCTATATCTTTTTGGAGAGTTTCCCAAGTGATTTTCTTTGTTAAAAACACTTTGTTTTCCACACTTGAGCTTATCATTCTATCCTCTCTATAGGATCTTTATTTTTGTGGAAAAGAATTGGTTTGTGGTCTTTTGATCACTAAGTTGTAAACCCTCCTACTTTGTGTTATCCCTCTTGTGTAGAGGTTAATTTGTGGAGTGGTGGCTTTGTGCCCTAGCCTCTAGTGAGAGGTTGATTGGTTGTATTGGCTTTGTGCCTATCCCTCATTTGTGAGGTTGATATTGGTGGCTTTGTGCCTAGCCTCTAGTGAGAGGTTGTGTTTGTAAAGAGAGGAGTTGTGTACTCCCGGTTGTAGTTGTCCTAAATTCTCAGTGGAGGTTCCCTGTGTGGGAGTCCTGTGTGGACATGTGGATTGGAAATCCTTCTGTGTGAAGGCGGGGACGTAGAGCTGGGTGCTCGAACCTCGAAACAAATCTTGTTGTTTGCACTTAATCCATTGACTCTAACTCTCTCTCTCTTTTATATTGTGTCTTGCATCATTTATATTGTCATACATTCATTATATGCTTGACTTATTTGTGTGTGCCTCACTTGTGCTTAGCCACGAGAGATTCATATAGCGCCTCAACTCTTATTCAGAGGAATCAAGAGGAGTTAGTCCAGAGCCCTTCACCGGGAATTCGGCTACATTTGTTGGTTGCATTAAGTGTAGTTGTAATTAAGTTTTAATTTCCGCATTTAGTTCATTAGATTAGCCGTACACCTATTCACCCCCTCTAGGTGTACTTTCAATTGGTATCAGAGCCTACGCTCCTGATATTAGGTTTAACCACCTAGGAGTGTGATCTTGGTTAGCTAATCTACATTTGCATTTGCTTTTGCACACATATAGTTGCACTCATGGATAGCCCTCCCATATTTGATATCTCTAGACTAGACATATGGAAGGATCTTATGAGTTGTCATTTAAAAGCCCTAGGCTTGCATGTTTACCTCGCCATCACTAAGGAATCCTACCCTAAGATAGCAAGCATATAGAGCCAATGCAATAACCCTAAAGGCACTTAGAGCATCTCTTCATAAAGATTATTTACATGTGTTTTCTCACTATGATTCAGCTTTTGCAGTATGGAGCATTTTGACTTTTCCCGAACTACCAAAGATTATCGATAAAATGAGGAGATCTAGAAGAGACGAATCCGATGAACGTTGCTTCATGGTCCAAGGGAATGACTCCCTTGAGGTGCAATCGGAAACTCAACTAGATGCTAGCTCTAGTTCATATTGCAATGAGTGTTTAGAGGCACAAGCCATGAATGATGAACTTGCTAAAAATTGTAAAAATTTGATTTCAAAATACAAACTTTTGAAAAAGGAAAGTCTTAGTTTAAAAGAAGAAAATAAAAATTTATCTTCTAGACTTGAGATTGTTTTGCAAGAAAGGGATGAGATTTCAAGTGAAAGTGACTCGCTTAAATCCCAACTTGACTTTGCACTTAATGAAAACAAAATTTTGAAAAGTAATATTGATTGTGAATATATTTTGAAGAAAAATGAGGATTTAACTTCAAAATTTGATTTTGTATTAAAAGAGAATAATTCTTTGAAAAATAAAATAAATTTGATTTCACAAGAATTGAAAATTTGTTTAAAGAAAATGAATCTTTGAAAATTGATATTGATTCATATGTTTGCCATGCTAGTGTAGCTTCACCTAGCTCACCAATTGCATGCTCCACTTTATCTTCTAGTATTAAAAATGATATAAATGTTTTAAAAAAAAGTGTTGATTATTTGGGCTCCACTTTGAGCCAATGTGCCTTGAACCATACATGTTTGGATTCATCGTTTTGAAAGAAACAAGTTCCATCTTTGCATGCACACAAACCATGGCATATACATGCTCCTCATGGACACACTTATAACACGATGTATACTCATGTGTACACATGTACACATTGTGAACGTAAGGGCCACCTTGCTAAATTTTGTTATGATCGTTTAAATGATTCTAATTTAGCAAATAAGTTTGTTTGGGTTAGGAAAGGAACTAACCCCCATGGATCCAAAAGAGTGTGGGTACCAAATATCACCCCTATTGTATTTGATGTAGGTGTGGGCTCTCGCATGACGTGAGAGCGATGATGCCTTGAGGTGGATGCGTTCCGAGCTTAAAGAGGACAATTTAGATGCATCACTTTCAAGGGGAGTTTGGTGGGAGGACCACCTGGTTTTTGGAGACTTGGAGAGTTACCTTCATGGTTTTGGTAACGATCTCTAACTCCCATTTATGTTTACATGATTTCATATTATTCATTTTTAGCATGTCTTGATGTTTTATGATTAGTATGTTATATGCCATGAGATTTAGATTAGTGATATACATGTTTAGTTATTTGAGACACCCATGTTTTATATGGATTTATATTTAGTATTCTCACTTTGTTTTAACTAATGTGTATGTCCTAGATCTAATGCATGTGTATACACATATTGATCATGTAGATGTTTATGAGTTTTTGTTTTGACTTCTATGCTTCATGACTTGATTACTTGTTTAGATGTTTGTTTTCATTAAAACTAGGATATATACTTGTACAACTAGTGAGCTACAAATAGATCATTATGTTTATTCTTGAAAGCTTATTTGTACCCATTAGATGTACTAGTATAGTCTAGTTTTGATGATTCATGCATTTGACTTGTATTCCCATTTTGTACAGTTTTCATGTTTATATGTTTAGCTTCATGTATATGTCTATTGTGTCTAAACTATTAGCTATACATATACATCCCTTGAGCCACTTGCCTTCATGCATATATCTTTGTGGACTCATTTATGTTTGGATATGTATGTATACTTTTGTTTGTACATGACATACATATACCTTGAGGAATTCTAGTTTTGATGTTTTTAAAGAATTTTGTATTTGAATTTGATTGCCTATTTCCATGACTTGTCTTTCACAACGTGTACACTCATATTCTTGATGTTTTCTAATGATTTTATTTTCATGAGTATTATATGTGCTATATAGATTTGGAGTGACATTGGTTTAGTGATTTTCATGTTTTATGGAATATAATTTTATTTTATTCCTTGCTTGAAGGATTTCGTACTAGTTTTTCAAATTTTTCTTAAAACTAGATCGTATTCTTCATTATGGTAGAGCTTTTCAAACATACTATATTTTCAAACCTATTTTTTTGAAAACCCTACCCATTTAAAGGGCGGTTAGTTGGGCGACCATGCCTTGTATGCTTATTATTGAAAATCTTTTTAAACTTGTGCATGAAATGGGTGGTAGGTAATATGAGTTATACACTTGATCATATTATATTTTCAATTGGTATCATTGGATTGTTTCAATTGGTATCAATATTGACACTCTTTTTGTATACTCATATATATGTTTATATATATATGTATGCTTACACTTCAAATAATATCAATTTCTAATAGTATTCTATTTTCATACATATATATGATTTATTTGTGCTTGATTCTCAAAGATATTTACTTGGTTAAAGCACAAAGTTTGTTTATGCTAAGCTTGAATCAAACCCTTATTTTCAATTGGTATCAAAAATGTGAAATAAGCTTATGCATTATTTTTAAAATTGGTATTTTTATTGGTATCAAAAATGTGAAATAATCCTCAATATCTTTATTGGTATCAATATGATTCTATTTTTGATTAAAATTCAAAATTTGTAATGTTTATTTACAAGTGGTATCTTAATATTACAAGAAGTACCTTAAAATTTTTGTTTGATTTACTAAGATATCTCAAAATTTATTTAAATGTTTTGATTTGTATTGTCTATATGCAAGGGAAGCTTAACATCTCTTCTACATATAGATTCATGTTGAGTGTATCTTATATTGAGGAGCTTGACAACTCTTCTTTATGTGGTACACGTGTGTAGGGGGACCTTCACATCTCCTCTTATGCATTGCATATTATGTGTTATGTGAATTAGGGCTTGTCATCCCTTCTTCATGTAATGCATGTATGTAGGGAAGCTAACTTAGCGTCTTCCTCTTCATGAATGTATATCGCATATATCTTTTATTGATTGATTTGAGTTCACCTCTTTGTGGGGGAGAATATTGTTTTTGTGTTTACTTTAACCCCTTTGTTGATGATTGACAAAAAAGGGGAGAAGTATTTCAGTATATATGCATGTTTTGGAAAAGATTTCTTATTTATGCATATTGTTTTGTTTAGCAAAAAGGAGAAAAGAATTTGATGTGTTTCATGCTTGTTTATGCATGTTTATCTCCTTATATTTGCATACATGTTTGTTTAGATTCATGTGCTTCATTGCCATATATTATTATTTATTGTGATGCATGAGTTAAGGGGAGCTTCTTTGAAGCTTTACTTTAATCCATGCATATATAACTCCATGAGTTTTGTCATCATCAAAAAGGGGGAGATTGTTGGCCCAGAGGCCTTCCACTCTAATTTTGATGATGATTAACTCATGAAGTTATGTTTACTAATAATCTTGTGATGTTTAGTTTCAGATTCTTAACGAAGATATTAGTAGGTGATTAGCTTCAACAAAGGAGTTTTGAAGCCTTTCACATGGTGATTCAAGAGCCTGAGCGTCAAAGATCATATATAGCACTCGTTGGAGTCAAACTCGGTGGATCACGGTTTGGATCGAGTCGGCTTGAAGACGGATTTCGTCAAGAAGACTTCGGTACTTAGTTTAGTTTATATTTTAGATCTATGTGTAAAGATTAGATAGTGTGGTATGCTCAAGTTCACAACACACACACGTTTCATGTTTTGGTTTTCGGTTTTACTTTAACTGATCTTGGTTTTCATGAATAGATTGATTCAAAACAAGTTTACATTGTTTAATGTATATTAGATTTGTTCTATATACATGTATGCTTCATATCTTAGACAAACTTATTTTGATATGCCAATTCATGTGTTTGGAGTTTTGTATTTTAACAAAACATATTTTCAGATTTAATATCAAAAACATTGATATATATATCTTTTCATGTATATTGGAGTATATCCATATACAACTTGCTTAAAGTTATTTCAATATCATGTTTTTGTATTTGGATAAGTTTTGGACAAAACGAATTTTCAATTCAAAAATCCAAGTTTTAGAAAATACAGTTTTTGGTTTTCGGCAAAATTTGTAAGTCACAAAAATGGTTCAAAAAGTTTGAAATTTGTGTTAAAATTTTTCATACATGTTTACATATCAATGTATTATACTGAATTTATTTTTTATAGATTTTTAGAAGATTTTATGGGATTTAATCTGTAATTAAAAACTAAAATTTTAAGTTCTGAAAATCCCCTGTCACGCTCTGGCGGTCGACCGTTCCGGTCGACGGGATCAGGAGCCGGTCGACCGGAACGGTTGACCGGACGGGCACGAGACGTGCACAAAGGCCATTGGGTTTGGCCAGTCGACCGACTGAAGTCCCCTTACTCTCGGGGAAGGGCGGTCGACTGGTGGTTGGCAACGGTCAAATTTCGACCGTTGGCCGGTCGACCGGCCGGTTGACCGGATGGTCAAATCTGACCATAATTGCAGCCAACGGCTAGCTTTTTTAAAGGGGCTATAAAAACCCCATTGTTGGCTGTTTTGGTTAAGACTTCCAAGAGCAAAAATTCTCCCCTTCTCTAGTGTTTTTACAAGTTTTAAAAAGAGTTTTAGAGATTCAAAGATTTCATCTTCATTATTTTAAAAGTGTTTTGTTATTTCAAAGAAAATAGTCTTTTGGGAATTGTTTTTGATTTAATAATTCTATATCTTTTTGGAGAGTTTCCCAAGTGATTTTCTTTGTTAAAAACACTTTGTTTTTCACACTTGAACTTATCATTCTATCCTCTCTATAGGATCTTTGTTTTTGTGAAAAAGAATTGGTTTGTGGTCTTTTGATCACTAAGTTGTAAATCCTCCTACTTTGTGTTATCTCTTTTGTGTAGAGGTTGATTTGTGGAGTGGTGGCTTAGTGCCCTAGCCTCTAGTGAGAGGTTGATTGGTTGTATTGGCTTTGTGCCTATCTCTCATTTGTGAGGTTGATATTGGTGGCTTTGTGCCTAACCTCTAGTGAGAGGTTGTGTTTGTAAAGAGAGGAGTTGTGTACTCCCGGTTGCAGTTGCCCCAAATTCTCAGTGGAGGTTTTCTGTGTGGCAGTCCTGTGTGGACAAGTGGATTGGAAATCCTTCTGTGTGAAGGCGGGGACGTAGAGCTGGGTGCTCGAACCTCGAAACAAATCTTGTTGTTTGCGCTTAATCCATTGACTCTAACTCTCTCTCTTTTATATTGTGTCTTGCATCATTTATATTGTCATACATTCATTATATGCTTGACTTATTTGTGTGTGCCTCATTTGTGCTTAGCCACGAGAGCTTCATATAGCGCCTCAACTCTTATTCAGAGGAATCAAGTGGAGTTAGTCCAGAGCCCTTCACCGGGAATTCGGCTACATTTGTTGGTTGCATTAAGTGTAGTTGCAATTAAGTTTTAATTTTCGCATTTAGTTCATTAGATTAGCCGTACACCTATTCACCCCCCTCTAGGTGTACTTTCAATTGGTATCAGAGCCTACGCTCCTGATATTAGGTTTAACCACCTAGGAGTGTGATCTTGGTTAGCTAATCTACATTTGCATTTGCTTTTGCACACATATAGTTGCACTCATGGATAGCCCTCCCATATTTGATTTCTCTAGACTAGACATATGGAAGGTTCTTATGAGTTGTCATTTAAAAGCCCTAGGCTTGCATGTTTACCTCGCCATCACTAAGGAATCCTACCCTAAAGATAGCAAGCATATAGAGCCAATGCAATAGCCCTAAAGGCACTTAGAGCATCTCTTCATAAAGATTATTTACATGTGTTTTCTCACTATGATTCGGCTTTTGCAGTATGGAGCATTTTGACTTTTCCCGAGCTACCAAAGATTATCGATAAAATGAGGAGATCTAGAAGAGACGAATCCGATGAACGTTACTTCATGGTCCAAGGGAATGACTCCCTTGAGGTGCAATCAGAAACTCAACTAGATGCTAGCTCTAGTTCATATTGCAATGAGTGTTTAGAGGCACAAGCCATGAATGATGAACTTGCTAAAAATTGTGAAAATTTGATTTCAAAATACAAACTTTTGAAAAAGGAAAGTCTTGGTTTAAAAGAAGAAAATAAAAATTTATCTTCTAGACTTGAGATTGTTTTGCAAGAAAGGGATGAGATTTCAAGTGAAAGTGACTCGCTTAAATCCCAACTTGACTTTGCACTTAATGAAAACAAAATTTTGAAAAGTAAAATTGATTGTGAATATATTTTGAAGAAAAATGAGGATTTAACTTCAAAATTTGATTTTGTATTAAAAGAGAATAATTCTTTGAAAAATAAAATAAATTTGATTTCACAAGAATTGAAAATTTGTTTAAAGAAAAATGAATCTTTGAAAATTGATATTGATCTACATGTTTGCCATGCTAGTGTAGCTTCACCTAGCTCACCAATTGCATGCTCCACTTTATCTTCTAGTATTAAAAATGATATAAATGTTTTAAAAAAAAGTGTTGATTGTTTGGGCTCCACTTTGAGCCAATGTGCCTTAAACCATACACGTTTGGATTCATCGTTTTGAAAGAAACAAGTTTCATCTTTGCATGCACACAAACCACGGCATACACATGCTCCTCATGGACACACTTATAACACGATGTATACTCATGTGTACACATGTACACATTGTGGACGTAAGGGCCACCTTACAAGTTTTAAAAAGAGTTTTAGAGATTCAAAGATTTCATCTTCATTATTTTAAAAGTGTTTTGTTATTTCAAATAAAATAGTCTTTTGGGAATTATTTTTGATCTAATAATTCTATATCTTTTGGAGAGTTTCCCAAGTGATTTTCTTTGTTAAAAACACTTTGTTTTTCACATTTGAGCTTATCATTCTATCCTCTCTATAGGATCTTTGTTTTTGTGGAAATGAATTGGTTTGTGGTCTTTTGATCACTAAGTTGTAAACCCTCCTACTTTGTATTATCCCTCTTGTGTAGAGGTTGATTTGTGGAGTGGTGGCTTTGTGCCCTAGCCTCTAGTGAGAGGTTGATTGGTTGTATTGGCTTTGTGCCTATCCCTCATTTGTGAGGTTGATATTGGTGGCTTTGTGCCTAGCCTCTAGTGAGAGGTTGTGTTTGTAAAGAGAGGAGTTGTGTACTCCCAGTTGTAGTTGCCCCAAATTCTCAGTGGAGGTTCCCTGTGTGGGAGTCCTGTGTGGACAAGTGGATTGGAAATCCTTCTGTGTGAAGGCGGGGACGTAGAGCTGGGTGCTCGAACCTCGAAACTGTAGGCTGTCTAAAGATCACTAAAAGACAAGTCACCAAAAAGCAGAGTTCCAAGCTCCAGACGCAGGACTAATCATGCCCACTACCGCAACATCAAGACGCGAGGATCTAAACCCGCGTCTAAGCAGCGCCTCAGCCAGCACTGCAGCGCCAAGACGCGAGGGTCGAAACCCACGTCTAAGCAGCGCCTCAGCCAGCACTGCAGCGCCAAGACGCGAGGGTCGAAACCCGCGTCTCTGCAGCACCAAGGCGCGAGGGTCGAAACCCGCTTCTCAGCAGCACCAAGGCGCGAGGGTCAAAACCCGCGTCTCCGCAGCACCAAGGCGCGTGGGTCGACACCCTCGTCTCAGTTGTAACTGTCCCGGTTATAGGGTCAATCACGGCCCACATAACGGGGAAAGTTAACCCCCATTATGGAGTATTTTTAGGAGGCACGTACGACCCTGAAACCTCTATAAATAGCCCCATTGCTATGAAGAAGGGGTCGGATTTTTTTGAGAAGAACTCTGAGAGAAAAGAGCTTGACTCTAGAACTTCCACAGAGGAGGAAAGGGAAAGAGAGTCCAACCCTTCAGATAACTTGCTGCGTACAAGTTAATCTTTGCCTACAATCTCTTGGTTGACAGAGCTGTGTTACTCCGTCCGCCATCCGAAGAAGATCCCCAGAAGTTCTTGACGTTCACCCGGTCAACGAAAAACAAGATTCACTTTCCACCGCCACTTGAAGAACCCGGCACTAAACAAAGGGGAGATTCAAGACTCAACATCTTCCCTCCCTTGTAGTCGGAGCATTAGTCCGTTGTAATCTTTCAGTTGATTCAAGGAAACTTTACACCGAATTCTTCTACTCCATACCAAACAAGAGATGGCGACTCCGCTGGGGACTACTTTCGTTACTGACGAACAAGTTGTGGCGCAGGGTGACGTCCTCTACAAGGGGAAGACGGTCGAATCACTTGTCGTAGAATTCGACCAGGCAAAGTACGAGGAGTTCCTCTCTTCCGGCTCCAAGAGCCCAAGGGCCCGCGCCTACCGCAGGGTCTCTACGGGGACTTGACCCAAAATCCGCTCTGAGTCTCTCATAGAGGCAGCTGCTGTGAGGGATGTTGTGGCCAATCACGCCAGGCGTGACACACGCACCAACGTCTCTCAGGAGACCCGCGTAGTCAAATTCTCTGGCGTCCAGCCGATCCACCCTCTTCCTCAGCGCCAGGTCGTCGTTGGTTTCTCTCAACCCCCACGACGCAACCAGAACGCTGAGCGTCGACAGAGGAGGCGTGCGCATCAACTGCAAGTTGGAACAACTGATCGTCCAACTGAGGCATGACACAAGGTTCAAACCGGTGTCTCTGCCGCACCACATCCGACACGTGAAATCCGCGTTTGGCAGCCCAAACGTGAGGTCCACCAAGTTGGCCCCTCTGAAGTCCCACTCCCCAGACGCCAAGGCGAAGCTTGCGTGCCTCATCGAGTACAAGAGGCACGCCCCTCTAGGCATGGGGCCCAGCTGCCCTGCATCTCTCAAACGCCTCTGCCCCGACGCAATAACCAGCAGCGCGGGAGTCGCGTCTCTTCTCAGCAGAGACGCCAAGCTCACGCTCAGAAGCAGCGACGCAAGAGCTGCGTTCAGGCGCCCCACGTCTCTGAACCCTGTGTCCTAGCTGTACGGAGCAAGGATGCCTCCCGCCCTCGACATTACGAGGCTAATCTCTTTGATCCTCCTCCCACGGATCTGAGAGATTATTTGACAAAGAAAAGAAGTGCTAATCAGATCACTTCGTCATGTTGCTGCCAACGGCTTATCATGATGCTTTCTGGGTGCCGTTGCAGTTCAGGTGCAAACCAGCAGTCTCTAGTTAGACAGCTGACCCTGATTTCCCGATCAGCTAAGAGAAGTCGTTCCCACAGGAGGAGGATGTTCTCTGACACTGAATATCCAGAGCTCACTGCAAACATGGTGAGCAGGAGCAGAGGAAAACAACCTGCAGTCAGTTCCGATGATGAATCTGACACTGAACTGGTAGGAGTGTATCGACACACTCGCACCCGAGCCGGGGCAATTCCCCCGATTGACTACAATGCTCTAGCCAGGGGCATTGAGGTGAATGACTCGCATTCCGCTATTGCAGAGTCACAGGCTTCAAACTCTTCTATGGAGAAAGAGGCCTTCATATCCAAGATGCAGGAGTAGTCCGGCCATATCCGACCGAGTGGGACCTGGTTCCATACCCGCCCAAGTTCAAGGCTCCAACGCTCCAAGCATTTGATGGGAAAGGTTCACCGAACCAGCATATCTACTACTTTAAATCCCAAACAGGGAATGTGGTAGATAATGATGCCATTCTAGCACGCTTGTTCATCAGCACCCTAAAAGGGCTTGCCTTTGAATGGTTCATGAAGCTCCCAGAGGGCTCCATCAAGAATTGGGGCGACTTGGAGAAGCTCTTTCTAACGCGCTTCTTTGAAGATGACTCGGAGGTCAACATACCTACCCTTTTAGCCACCAAGCAGCAAAAGGAGAGTCCGTTAAGTCTTTCGTAGAAAGATTTCGGAACGTAGCACGCCGATGTCCAAGCGGCATGACCCAGGTCACCCTGGTGGAAACATGCCGCCATAATCTCCAAACTTCGTTCCTTGCCCAAATAGGAGTTGCCGAAAGCCGCATCTGAAAGCAGTTGATCCAACAAGGCGAACAGGCTGAAGAAATCGTCACTCGGGTCAGGGCAGAAGAAAACAAACCCAGACCTGAAAGGTCAACGAGGCGTGCGCCAGACACATCCCTCCAAGCCAAACGGAAGGATAATCTGGCAGCAGAGACCAAATCCCCTGTCAAACCTCAACCGGTCAAGGGAAGTGGCTCTTCAAGCCAACCACGTGCTAACAAGCAGTATTCCTTCAAGGATGAATATGTCAACTCGCTCTTCAAACTACTCAACAAGAGCAACCGACTGAAGCTTCCTAAAGCTAGGCGCCCTGAAGAAGTCGGTAAAACCGATAATCCCAACTACTGCATGTATCACAGGATGTTGGGACACCCCACCAAGAGCTGTTACGTCTTCAAGGACATCCTTCAGGCTCTGATTGACGTGGAGGTGTTAAAACTCCGTCCAGAGCAGAAGAAGGTGGCGGCCAATATGACGTCATTCCTCCAGTTTGGAAGGCAACCTCCAACACCCTCTGGAGTAGTCCCTATCCCAAGAGGAGAGCTGAGAATGGTCAACACAGACCCTCACCAACAGCAAGAGAAGGGCCTGGTACCCGTTTCCACACCTCAGGGAGAAGTCATGTGGGTTCATCCCGACCTTGTGGATAGCCAGCAATGGACCACTGTTACCAGTAAAAGGTCCAAAGGCAAAGCGAAAGCTTCGTCTTGTAATGTGGTGTGCGCTTCTTCTCGGGAAGCGGAGACTGATGTTCCCTCACTGACCGATTCAGAAGAGGAGACGATAGTCCTGGCCACAGAACCGAGTCGATTGGTGGCGGAAACCCGTTCAGGGCAGTCATATCTGAAAAAGTATGACGAAATGGCGGTAACTCCTCCAAGACCCGCTGCAGAGTCAGCCAAGCCCTCCACAAAGCAACCTGTGGAGAAACAGAAAGAGCTTCGGTTTTTCAGAGTTCTTTCAAAAGACATAGCGGAAGAATTCACAGCACCTTACCGCTTTGATGTCCTGACTCAACTGGCCAATATCCCGGCCCGGATTACTCTTTATGAGCTTCTTAGGCTATCAAAGTCGACCAGAGAAGCTCTACAAAAGGCCTTGGCTAATGCTGAGGTTTTCATGACCCAGGTGCCGATCGGACCAAAGGAGGAAGATGTAGAGGACTGCCTCCATACCTCCCAAAATGTTCCCTGCATCACCTTCACGGCAGATGATATGCAAGTTAAAGGGAAACATGATCGACCCCTTTACTTCGCAGGGTATATTGGATCATCTGAGGTGAACCGTATTCAGGTGGATCCCGGGTCCGCATTGAGTATTATGCCTCGCCGAGTCATGCAACATCTCGGGATTCCTACTCACCATCTGAGCGCCACCCAGACTACTATTTATGGGTTCAATGCCAATAGTACCCGTCCAATGGGGAAGGTCAAGCTCAAATACCAGATTGGAGACCTAAGGCCAGAGGTGACATGCTACGTCATAGATGCTGATACCTCCTACAACTTGCTGCTGGACGACCGTGGATTCATCGCAATTCTATCGTTCCCTCTACTCTCCACCAAGTCATGAAATACATTGACGGGAGTGGAAAGGTGCGAACGTTGATTGCTGAAAGGCATCCGTTCAAGGGAGTGGAGAATTATTTCACAGATTCTCTCTTGTATCAGGACTCTGTTGAAACAGATGAA
The DNA here is from genome assembly GCA_038442645.1 of Agave tequilana. NCBI lineage: Eukaryota > Viridiplantae > Streptophyta > Magnoliopsida > Asparagales > Asparagaceae > Agave > Agave tequilana. The sequence continues at coordinate 316,553 of JAVJIF010003172.1, read as the reverse complement.
ATCCCGCAACCAGAGGAGCCCGACTCTGGTAATGAAGCTGACACCGAGCTGGAAAAAGACGAGTGCATATGGGAACTAGACCCACTTGTAACGGGCAATAATACCTCCGACGATGTAGGCAGATGGTATATTAATGAAGACTTAGATCTGGCGTATTTCTCTGTGTTTGCTTCTGACTCAGTGCCGTCAGACACTAGTATCGAAGTCGAAGACGATCTCTGGTCGGCAATGGGTGCTTTGACATCATTGCATGTACCGGTGAAATCGTCCTTCGAAACATGTCGAGATGTTGGTAGTCCGCAAGAGTCCATATTCATGGTTCCAGGGAGACGGAAAGGCCAAAGACCAATTCTTTTCGGATGAATTGAATCCGAACCGATGACCCATGAAGAATCAGAAGGCGAGCAAGAATCCCCTCAATTCGGTCATTATGAGCCAAAGGCACTCAGAATGATGAAAAATATGGGATATGATCTAACAAGCGGACCAGGGTTGAACTTCGGCAAAGGAAGGAGAACGCTACTCCGATCTTTTGTGCCGAAAGGGAAAACCCCTGATTATTATCATCGGACTCGTAGGGGATTGGGCTATGTGTCAACTCCGATCCCATCAGCTTCTGAGTCTGAAGAGTCATTATGCCATGATTACTCATCGGACACGTCGTCGTAGGAATCAGATGCTAGTATCGGCAACATCTTTAGAGAACTTTCAGTGAACATGGTTTCAACAAGCCACTTGGAAAACAGAGATGAAGAAATGATCCAATCCGATGCAGATCCTTGGATCAAACACTTAAACAATCTTTGGGATACCCGCTTCGAACAGCGTGAGCCACCCACAGAAGATAAGGTTGTTCAGATCAATCTAGGAGATGAGGCTAATCCTAAGCCCATCTTCATAAGTGACGGCCTGTCACCCTCTGAGAAAAGGGATCTAATATCTCTTGTGCAAGAATATATAGATGTCTTCGCCTGGGATTACAAGGATATGCCTGGACTTGATCCTCGAGTGGCTATGCACCGCGTCAACATTAATACGGACAAAAAGCCTGTCAAGCAACAACAACGACGGTTCCGTCCAGAAATAATGGAGGCAATTCAATCAGAGTCAAAAAGCTTATAGACTCTGGCTTCATTAGGGAAGAACAACATCCTGATTGGGTGGCCAACATCGTCCCCGTTGCTAAAAAGAATGGAAAGATCCGAATCTGCATTGATTTTCGTGATCTAAACGAGGCTTGTCCCAAGGATGAATTCCCACTGCCAATCACAGATGTCATGATTGACAACACATGTGGATTCGAGCGAATGTCCTTCATGGATGGATTCTCAGGATATAATCAAATCAAAATGTATCCTGATGACGAAAAACATACCTCTTTCAGGACACCACTGGGGGTATACTACTACACCGTCATGCCCTTCGGACTGAAGAATGCAGGGGCAACATATCAAGGGACATGAATGCCATTTTCCACAAACACATGTGCAAAACGGTGGAATGCTATGTTGACGACATCGTAGTAAAAAGCCGCGCTAAGGGTGATCATATAACTGATCTAAAGGTTGTCTTCGACATCATGCGGGCCCATCAATTGAAGATGAACCCCACCAAGTCTTTCCTGGGGGTGGCCAGTGGCAAATTCCTCGGGTTCGTCGTAACCTCCACAGGAATTCATTTGGACCCAGAAAAGGTTCGCGCTATTCAGGAGATGCAACCTCCGAGAAATCTCAAAGAGCTCAGGGGATTGCAAGGACGATTGGCGTACATCCGCAAGTTTATCTCAAATCTCTCCGGAAGATGCCAACCCTTTACCAAATTAATGAAGAAAGGAATTTCATTCATTTGGGACAGCGCTTGCCAGCAAGCATTCGAGGAAATTAAACAGTACCTCACGCAACCGCCAGTCCTTACAGCTCCGGTGTCTAGAAAACCTTTCCTGATATACGTCCGAGCGATGGATCATTCTTTAGGAGCTCTACTAGCTCAGAATGATGATCAGGGACGAGAGCAAGCAATCTACTATTTGAGTAGAACAATGATCGGAGCCGAACATCGGTACAACCCGATCGAGAAGGAATGTTTGGCATTGGTGTTTGCTATTCAGAAAATGCGACACTATTTAGTAGGTCAGACGATAAACGTCATATCAAAAGTCAACCCCTTGAGGTTACTCATGACAAAGCCTTCATCATTGAATGGCCGGCTGGCAAAATGGGCTATGTTGCTATCCCAATATGAAATGTACTTTTTACCTCAAAAGGCTGTTAAAGGACAAGCAGTGGCGGATTTTCTGGCTGAGCATCCAGATCTGAGGGTAACCAAACTCTACGACGATCTCCCAGACGAAGTCGTTGAAGCCTGCCTGACCCAGACATCCTTTGAAAGGCAAGTGTGGCAACTCTTCTTTGATGGTGCATCGAGAACAAACCCAAAAGGACACATAGTGGCAGGAGTAGGAGTAGTACTTGTCTCCCCACAGAACTATGTGATTCCTCGAGCCGTCTCGCTAACCGAGCCTTGCTCCAATAATGTAGCGGAGTACAATGCCCTCTTGATTGGGATGCAACTCGCCGATGAGGTTGGCGTTAAAAATCTCGAGGCATATGGTGACTCCAAGCTCATCGTTAGCCAGGTTCGTGGGGAGTACGAAGTCAGACATGAAGATCTAGTACCCTATTACAACGCAACTGTCCACATGGCTGAAAGGTTCACCCACTTTTACATTGACCATGTGCCACGCAAGCAAAATGCGCATGCAGATGCACTGGCGTCTCTCGTTGCCTCTTTTGCTCTTCCAGCTGGAGCAGTAGAGAAATATTTGTCCACAGCCATGACCTGTATTGCCCGAGACTTGCTCTTGAGAACTACCAGGAGCCAACAGGAGATTGTCAAGACAAAGAAGTTCTCGAGTCGTCAGCCGGTCCAGAGCCTAGAGACTGGCGATTCCCTTATATTGATTATGTCTTGTATGGCATCCTGCCTGAGGACACCAAAGAAGCGGCTGCCATTCGAAGGAAAGCCCCCAAATTCTACTATAATGCGATTACGCGAACGTTGTATCGTCGATCGCATGACGAGATCTTGCTCCGCTGCCTTTCACCAAAAGAGGCACAGGAAATATTGAAAGAAGCCCATGACGGTATGTGTGGAGCCCATCAACCTGGCCTAAAACTTGCATACCGACTCCAAAGGTTGGGATATTATTGGCCTAAGATGATCACTGACGCCATCACTTATGCCAAAAGATGTCACGCCTGCCAAGTACATGGCGATTTCATCCATCAAGCAACAGGCTACCTTCACTCTACGACCTCTACTTGGCCATTCGAAATGTGGGGGATGGATGTAGTTGGCCCTATCAGCCCACCATCGTCAAAGGGACATCGGTTTATTTTGGCCATAACCGATTATTTCTCCAAATGGGCTGAGGCCATTCCTTTGAAAGAGGTGAAGTCATCCGACGTGATCAAATTCGTCAAACATCATGTCATTTACCGTTTTGGTGTACCTCGGCGAATCGTCCACGACAATGTCCCCAGTTTATCAGCCAGGCTTTCTAGAGATTCTGTGCGAAATTCAGAATCCAGAGTGTATCCTCAACGGCATACTACCCCGCTGCTAATGGTCTCGCAGAAGCTTTCAACAAGACCATCGGCAAACTTCTCAAGAAATTCGTCTCGAAAAGTCAACGTGACTGGGACGACAGGCTAGGTGAATGCTTATGGGCTTATCGCACAACTGTTCGAACCCCAACTAAAGCTACACCATTCTCTTTGGTATACGGGTGTGAAGCCGTGCTTCCACTGGAAATCCAAAATCCATTTCTACGCGTCGCCCTGACAGCAGAGATGACAAATGAGGAGAAGCATCGACAGCGACTCCAAGAATTGGAAGCCTTAGATGACAAACGTCTGCAGGCCCAACAGCAAATCGAGCTTTATCAAGCTCGGATTTCCAAAGCCTTCAACAAGAAAGTCAAGGTGCGGACTTTCAAGAAAGGTGATCTTGTCTTAGCTGTCAGACGACCTATGGTGATGACACATAAGACAAAAGGAAAATTCCAGCCCAAATGGGAAGGACCATTTGTAGTAGAGTCAGTCTACTCAAATGGATCATATCGCCTCATAACCTCAAATGGCGATACACTCATGATGCCGATCAATGGCAGATTCTTGAAGAAGTACTATCCTTAATAGTACTCCTCCTCCGATCAAGTTAAAAGTGCACCTCTGATCAAGACAAGAAGAGCTTCTTCATTAACATCCGACGCCTCCGACGGTTAAGGATAGAGGAAAATGTTGGCTTCTAAGCCCAACATAAGTCCTCGACAACTCATCATGCTGAGGGGAATAGCATGGCTAGCCCAACTCAAACGGTAGTTAGTAAAGGCACCTCAAATCCGTTGACAGCTGAGGTTTGCTAAAAACCCTGGGTTCTAATGTTCCCATCCTCATTAACATCCGACGCCTCTGACGGTTAAGGATAGAGGAAAATGTTGGCTTCTAAGCCCAACATAAGTCCTCGACAACTCATCATGCTGAGGGGAATAGCATGGCTAGCCCGACTCAAACGGTAGTTGGTAAAGGCATATCAAACCCGTTGACAGCTGAGGGTTTGCTAAAAATCCTAAGTGGATGTAGTTCCACTCTTCCCTCCAAAAATCCCTTACCAATTCTCATCCACAGAATGGTAGGACTATAAAATACAATCATTGCTACGTTAACATCATACCTCTGGTAATGAAAATTTTCAATACCCCATATCTAGTACAAACTTTGCTTGTCAACTCTACATGGAGTAGCAAACCTGCAAATTTGCCAAGTTAACACTATACCTCTGGCACTCCAAACTTCACTTGTCAATTCTCATCAATAGAATGGCAGGCCCTCAAATTGCTCATATCGCAAGTCCACTACTGTCAAGTTAATACCACACCTCTGACAATATACTGTTAAATTAACATTACACCTCTAACAATAATCAAGTTACTGCCAAGTTCAATATTAAACCTCTGACAGTCATATTCCCTCAGACTTTCAGATCGAAGCTGAAATGAACGATGCTAAGTTTAATACTACACCTCTAACTTCCAAGTCATTGCTAAGTTCAACAATACACTTAAGGCCATGACTTTCCCTCGGACTTCCTTGTTAAAGTCGAGATGACTAATGCCAAGTTCAAATTACACCTCTAGCATTACCCTCACTGCCAAGTTAAACATCACACCTATGACAGTGACACTTTCAGTTTTCCTAAATGAAAGCTGAAATACTTCTGAGTTAAGTTAATATCACACCTCTGACTCACATCCTTGTCAAGTTAACATCACACTTCTGACAAGACTACGTTCAACCCGTTAAGTTAATATCACATCTCTAACGGTAAAGACTTTCCTAGATCCCCCGCGAATCTAGTCTCACTTGTTATTCTCCCCAACAGAACAACAAGTCTACCTAAAAACATTGTTAGGTTAATATTACACTGTTAACAGTGTTTTCATCAATTCCCCAGCAATCTTAATCAAGTTAAGTCTAAACCTCTGATAAAGGTTCATCTTCCCTGGGTGTACAAGTTCCACCTGTCGCTTTCTTTTATAGAGTGGCAGGTCCACAAAAATTATCCTATCCCTTATCAAGTTAATATCACACCTCTGACAACATTGCTGAGTTCCTGAAATAGGATCTCTCTCTATAAAATTTGACTCGTTAAGATTATCATCATAATTTTGACAAGTCAAAGGTTCTTTACTTCTATTCGTCTGACTTTCAATACAAAAAGGGAGTTCAAGACAACAGAAGAAGACAAAAAGAAATGTGTCGCTTTTATTTATATCCAACATATGAAAGTGATACAAAACGCTCTCTTATACAACAAGATTGAGTGTTACAGATAAAGGAGTACAAAGAAGTCCCTTTCTCTCTCAAAGGTTACACTCACTCCTTGAAGCTGCTCACAACTCCAAGTACAAGATGTTTGGAAGGGCGCCAAAGTAGGATTGAACACTGTGGCGACGATCGGAAGCTGGTTGCACCACGATGCATGATGTAAACATCGAAGAAACCCCTGGTTGACCGAGAACAATAGTGTTTCTTGAGGTCGAAAAGCAGCAAAATCTTCTGATTCCACTTGACCATCCGAAGCGACGGGGTATGATCCTTCATTGATGAACATCTCCACCACCAGAAAGTTATCCAATGAGCATGGAGTTTTCATCGATGTCACTTCTGGGGTAGGTGAAGGGAGAATCCAAGACCATACCCACCACTATATCTACCACCATCCTCACTCTGACCATGTCATGCCAAGAAGCATGACTGGTGCATTAAATCCAAAGAGATCTTGGTGAAGGTCCGATCCCCGTCTCCCGAAGACGGGAGCCATGACTTCTTCTCCTGTGGTCGACCATCGACCAAGTTCGCTGGCCGATATATTCTCCCAAGGGCCCAGCGAACATGAAAAAGGATGATCAAACCTACCTGCAAGAAGCAAACAAAAGTTAGAAGATCTGAAACTTAGTATATTTCAACCAGAAAAACTAAGTGACAGACGCAGCTATAGCGGAAAACTGCAGACGCAGGAATGACCCGCGCAGTGAACCTAACTTCTGCGGCGGCAGAAACAGACGCGATCAAAGCTGTGATACACACAGAATTCAAACGCAGTCTAGTTTTGCATCCGCGTCTAAGGTATGAGGCGCAAAAAAGAATCAGATGCGAAAATTGCCGTCTCCCTGTTCGACGAACAGGGGTTGCAAAATTCAGGGCTAAAAATTTCATGACAAACCAGGAAGTCATACCCGCAGCAACCCCCATTAAGGGTTGAACCTTCTGCACCAAGGCGCGGATATAAAAGGTGCTCAAGGAGACGCTTCTTGATCTTGAAATCACTTGACAGTGATAATCTTCTGGAGAGATTAAACAGAAGCATGATAGCTCTGGGTCATCATCATCCATGGAGGCAAGTTCCAGATACAAGTCCGTGAAGATGAAAGGCAGAATCGCTCAGAGCATTCGCCCTCAAAGGAAAGCAGTCTAAGTAATGGACTGCTAAAAGGTGAAGCTGAACCATATTTATAGGCAAACCACAAAGCCTGTGATTAATGGCTCGCTAATCAGAACCGTCGGCTTTAATTCCCGCACAAATATCAAAGCCCAATAACAGGCTGACGCGTGGACTATCGCTTCGGAAAACATCGAAGACGTGAGTCTCCAATCGCCAGCACCGATTTGGCATTTAAAGGCATTAATGCCTGAACCCAATGAAGGGCTGACGCGTGGACCGCCGCTTCGGGAAACATCGGATGATGCGAGTCCTCAATTGTCAACGTCGACTTGACATTTAAAGATCCCACAAAATCTTTATGACAAGCTGCATGTAACGCTTGGGAAGTTGCATCAAACGCAGGCCCGAGAGCCGCGTCCAGGAACTGGCGTCCCTTTGCGAATTCGAAAATGGCGTTCCTTTTCATTCCAGTCAAGAGAACTGCAACTGCGTCTCTCAGAGTGATTCAAAGCTGCATCCCTTCACAGCAAAAGGGACCCATTCCGGGGGTCGCGCTTGGAAATCACATAAAAGTGAAAAGTCGCGTCCTGAGACTTGTGTCCTCAACGGAGAAGGCCTATGGCATTCACAAGTATCTTGGAGCTGCGTCAACATGGCGAGATGATAATGGTGTTCCTATCATAAACTCAATGTAATTTGAGTTTGCACCAGGTCAAGGACCCAATATCGCGTCCTCATATCTATGCGTCAGTTTTGAGGAGCATAAGACCGCGTCTTCACGGCATCCTGAATTCTATACTTGGGCAGAGTTAAGGGCTGCGGTTAGGGAGCCGCACCCAAAGTTGCGTTCCTCGCGCCAACTGGAACCGCGTCTCAATGGACAGGTCAGAGTCGCGTTTCTCAGGACCGCGTCTCCCTATAAATCAGAGCCGCGTTCCTCCCAAGAACTTAGTTCTACCTAAATTCATTATTCACAGCCAGTCAAGGATCACAGCCAAAGACTGCCGCTAAGAAATTGAATTCATCTACAGTGGAACAATGAAGATGAAGCAAAATTTCAAGAGACTTTTATTATTTGAGCCAAAAATGATAAAAGTGATACAAACACTCTTGATGAATTGAGTGTTCTGTCCCTTTAAAAAAGAAGGGGGGAGGCTAATAATCTTGATTAGCCAAAGAACGGATTTGTTCTCAGAGGCGATGTATCTCGTGCTGACGTGCTTTCTCAGCCTCCATGAGAGCCTGGACCCGCAGCTCCTCCTCAGACAAAAATCTCCTCGCAGCCAGCTGCGCTCGTAGGGATTCCAACTTGGAGGAATGAGCAGAGAGGTTCTCTTCAACTTGTGTCTTGGTAGCTTCCAGCTCTTCCAGCTTCTTCCTGGCAGTGGCAAGCTTATGCTCGTTGATTGCAATCAAGGCCTCTGCCTTGGCTATGGTGGCCCGAGCACTGATAATAACCTACTCTGCGCTCTGCATGACGAGTTCAGATTCCCTTGAATCGCCAATCAGCCTTTGGTGGTCCGCCTGGAAATGTTGGAAATGGTAGGTCTCTTCAGCTATTCTTTCCTCCATCTCCTTTCGCTCTTATTCCTGAGCAGCAAGAAGCCTAGTCAGGGTTGCTCGGGCTTCGTGAACTGAGCCAGCGTCTTCCAAAGACTTAAGCTCTTTCAGATCACTCCCCAACTACTCCACCAGCATCAGACATGCCCTAGCCTGCGAAGGACCTCCAGTATGACCAATGTTCTCGATCAAATTCTCGAGAAGCATTCGGGCAAATTCGAAAGAACTGCCCCCAGAGAGGATGAGATCAATACACGATCGCATGGAAGTAAAGAACTGCTACACCATTTGACGTGTCAGTTCTTCCATGATATCACCGGCCGAGGAAAATTCCGCTGATGTGCTCCCAGATCCCCTTTCTATCACAGGGCGAGGGATGGGAATCAACTCATCCCGTGCAGGAGTAGGATCAACGACAGGTGCGGCAGAAATCGAGATGGTCACAGATACGTCTGGCGCAGTCACTGTCGTAGCAGCCTCCATGGCGACTGGAGTAGCAGCGAACCTGGCTTCTTCGGAACCCTCGGTCGAGGGTTGAATTGTACTGCCTGCTGGGTCGACGCTGGTTGCCCTTGCTGGGTCGACGCTGACTGCCAAGTCCTCTGCCTGAGCTTCCTCAGCACTCTCTGCAAATCACCAAAATGTCAGTCATGACAATAAAAGGAAAATATTCAAAGCGTCAATATTTCCTTACCAAGCCGAGGGTCCAAAGACGGTAGATCCCTTGGCAAATCTTGCAAGGTTGAGGTCTCCCCGACCTCAATAATTGCCCTCTCTTGAGGCATCTCAATAGCAGGAGCCTCAACACCCTCCTGCTGGGCCAGCTCCTGTATCATCTCCTCGATATGGGAAGAAGTCGCAGCCTCGCTGTCCGCGGCCAACCCTGCAGCATAAAGGGAAAATGTCAGAACCTTTTTCCCAGTTAAAAAGGAAAACCGGGTCAACATGACAATAAGAGTACCTTCAACAGCAGCAATTGGTGCTTCTGGCGAAACCGTCACAGGGTCGCACCTGTGTATTTCTTCCTCCGAGATATGTGAGAATTTGCTTGGATCTGAAAAGGCGGGTTCATCGCCAAAATCGACTTCATCGCCTGAATCATATTCGTCCTCTCCAGACGATGAAGACAATAGTTCAACGCGAGAAGCCTCGGTAATTGAGGCCTTGCCACCAAATACCCCAGTAGTAGGACTAGGGTCAGCTACTCGCGAGCTGGAGATTAATATACCAGGAGACCCGGGCTGTTGTGCCTCATCTCTCCTTTCATGAGCCGAAGAAGACCCTGGTGGAGTTGAGACCCTTGGAATCTCAACATCATCCCTGCCCATCAGGGCAACTTCGAGCTGCTCGGCCTTATCAGTTGCGGTGGGTTCATCAGCAAGCTCCCCTTCTTCTAAAATTACGGGGCCCCTGCTGCGCAATCCACGAGAACGAACAAGGGGGCATCATCTTCCTCCTCCTCTTCTTCCCTCTGCTCTCCAACGCCGGAAGGGACAGTCTCTTCAGCCGCCAAGTCTTTCCTGGCCTTCTTCGGGGCAGGCTCAGCTATGGAAGTAGAGACAGGCTCAGCTTGGAGAGTAACGTCATGGGGACGTTTATGCACCGCCTGTCGACGCCTTCTGGAATATTGCTCCCTGGTGCTGCCGATCTCAGTTCTCCCTGTGTTTTCCCTCTGGCCTCCCTCTGAGCCGCCCGATATTCATCGATGCCTCGCGAGCGCTTGTTGGACGCCACTTTCTCCTCATAGGACGCATTAATGCTCTTAATGCATGAACGCTCCATTGAGTAGCCAGGCATTTTGCTAGCCTGGAAGTACCAGGTGCAGAAACTAAGGCTTGCGTAGCAGTTTGGCGTCTTATGAGGTAAGTGGAAAAGAGCCTGTGTCCCCCCAGCCACGCTGTAATACTAAGCCCGAGCACCTTCAAACAGATTTCCACTGAAGGCAAGCTGAGCGTTAGGATTGCCGACATATAGTTGGTCATAGCTGAACTGCCGAGCAAAACGATTCGGCATATAAGGCTCGACCGTGCACGAGTTCCCTTGCCGAAAAAGCAGATACCCGGGCCGGATATTGATAAGCCACCAGAAGACTCCCGATGGCAGTCTCGTGAAGCCGTCCGGACCCCCAATGTCGGCAAACTTATCCCCATAAGAAGCACCGTTAATCTCAGGAAAACAGCGGTTAAGATGGTAATTTGAAGCGTTCAGGATGCACTTCCGAACGTAGAACATATAGTTGTTGGACCAACTCGAGCTCTCCAGCCGCTGCACAAAGGGGACAAACCCCTTGGATCGAGACACTGGCGTCATTAGCGAGGGGCAGTGCATCACGTACCAAGCCATTAGGTACGTGTAGGGAAGCTCGATCCGAGGGTTAGGGGTCTTCACTCTCGGCCTTCCCTCTGAGTCGACCTCCGGTTTACCTTGGGAGTCGACGATGGCCTCCACCCTGCACAGGCTCTGAGTCAGGGCCCGCAACCCGCTTTGGATACGGCCACCATTGCCGGAAGGAGAGCTATGGACCTACCATAAGCCAGCAGCACCGCCGGATATACCACGTCGGTAACAATCACCTCATGCGGCAGTGTCGGCACTACACAGCGCTTCAACCACGGCATGAGGAAACCCGCCAGCAGTGCCCGGTTAGAAATGGGGACCCAGGCTTGATGATGGAAACTTTCAAAAACCGTGTCAGGTTTGAAAGTGTCTTCGTTCGACTCTATGGTATAAGAACTCACAGAGGCGTCGATCCTCTCGGCGATTTCTTCGTCAGAGCTCGGAGCCAGACTGGTCACTGAGTGGTCTTTCTCAGTGATACCATTAAACAAGTAGCTCACCCAAGACAGCTGCTTAACTCCCCTAGTCCTCCAGGAGGTTATTTGGCCGCAGATGTGGAAATGACATAGCACTTCCCAGTAGGTCTCATATACACGAGGGCACTCTTTCTTCAAGAGATGAAGCTCCTCAGAGGTGGGGACGTATCCTCATAAGGAGCATTGATTGAGGCAAAACCTGCACAAAAACTACGAAATTTCAGATCTAATAATAAACTTGTGCAAGTGCTCAATTCTTCCGCTATAGCAAGTGGCTATGCGGGTCGTGATCCACAAGGAGGGTTTGCGATGGACGCTTTACGGTTCTTTATTGAAATCGTTAAGAATAAAAGCGAGAGTTCTTCTCTGTTTTTTAAGAAGTGAAAATGAAAAAATAATTATGTTATGTTAGAAGAAAATGAAAGATGAAGAAGGTGGAAAATCAGAAAACGATGAAAAGCGACTATGTACAATGAAGTGGAAAGAAGAATGAAAATGATTTGGAAGAAGTGGTTGGTAATCTAAACTAAGAAAGAAAAGAAAAGAAGTAAGAAAAGTGAAGAAGTACTTACCTAGGTTGAGTGATGACTTACCTGGAAACCGTTGCATGTTCTACCTTTGCTTCGAAGGCGTTCAACGCATAGATCATAAGCTCGAGCTCAGTCCCCGTGCACATTATATCGTCAAGCCTAGCAAGAACGAAGTGATGCGGATCTTGGAAGAGGAGAACGTCTTCATGAACTATCGCTGGCTCTCACGTAGCTTAGTTATACTTGCTTTGGAATTCACTTGTACACTCAACAACAATCAACCAAGGTAAAGTAGAAGAGGAAGAGGAAAGCAAAACAAATGTAAAGTAAAGCAGAATAGAAAACAAACAAAGCATTTACCTTTATTACTTGCTGAGACAATGAAAGAAAGGAGGAGGGTACATCGGTGTCACTCTCAACGTCAGCCTCTCTCTTACTTACATGAATCTTCTTCTACCCTAAGTTTACATACAAGTTACATAAAAAGAAAGAAAACCTAAACTACAAAGAATTAAAACTGGCTAAATCCTAATCTGCCTGGTCGTCCCTTTTGCCTTTGAGTGCAGGTATTTATAGGAGAAAATGGAGAGGGTAGAGGAGTATGAAGATAAGTAAATCTGACAATTTTTGATCTCCCCTTATCTTCAAACTTGATTTGAGGTGGATATTCAGTTCTGATCTATAGTTTGTTGGCCTGTTGATTGCTGAATATCACTTATCAAATGACAGAATTAAAAATAATGATCAACATAAGAGTTGTAGCTCTGTCAGTCTGCTTTCTGGATCATCTTGAATCATCAGAATTAAGATTCTGTAGCAAAAGTTATGATTCGAATACTAAAATGTATCCAGTCAGAATCTGAATCAAACTTGCTTGATCTTTGCTTTAACCGATCGATTCTGAGAGGATTCTTCTCAACCAGTTTTCAACCTCTTGATTTTGCCCTGATTCAGTGTGTGTGAATTAATTCTGATTTAATTCAGAATTTTGGTGGGCTTTGGGCTCATTTCTCTTCATCTCCTTGAAGAATGGGCCTGCAAATAAAATTAGCATTTAATTAGGACAATGCAGGCTTTTATTCTAAAATAAGTATGGAAATATGATATTTAATATGCAACATTAGCGACTAATCACACCCCGATACCTATCTTTTGCTCGTCCTCGAGCAAAACAACTAAACTATACTAAGGATTATTATACCACTTTCGCAGGTCGCGCGATTGCACTGAGCATGTGCAACAAGCCGTTAAACCTCTAGGTTTCCCCTAGAGGACGAGTTTTGTCTCGTGAGGATTTTCAGCGGATTACACCCACAAAATCCATAAAGAAAGAGAAACAAAGAGTTAATATTTTCGAAAAGCATTTTGAAAGAGAAAAATATTTGGCATATAATTGTAAGATCTAAGCAATCTATAAGTTATAGGAAAACTTAATTTTTCATTCCTAAACTTAGTCTCTATTCAAAAATTTGTTATCAAATTAAAGTAAGGAGTCAAATTGTATTTCTCATCTAGTCTATTACATTACCCTAAGTCATATGCACTTGTGACTGTGAAAATTTTGACTAAGGGTTCATTAACTCTAACTCTTATACCTTATTTATATATATATATATATATATATATATATATATATATATATATATATATATATATATATTTTTGGTGGTATTATTCCTTAGTTTAGGCTTTCTAATCTGCCCATGTAACGAGCCTTTAATCGATGACTCCCAAACCAGACGGTCTTAGGGCACCAGGTGAGAAGACACCCCTAGGACTTAAGGACTCGAGCAAACAAGGCCACAAAACTAAGGATTTTATTATATGAACCTCTTTTAGGCGTGAATACTTATGCTTTATTAGGCACAAATACCCAGCTTAATCAGAGGATTTTTCTTTTCAAACTTATCTAATCATCTTTCGCATAAATACTAAGGCTTGCTTAGGCCAAAGCACCTAGCTAGTCAATAATTAGATTTGTTTGTATATATATATTTTTTATAACTTATCTAATCATCTTTCGCATAAATACTAAGGCTTACTTAGGCCAAAGCACCTAGCTAATCAATAATTAGACTTGTTTTTTTTTTTTTATAAGGCATATGAATCTTTGTTTTTGAACCCTAAGTGTATAAGTGTATAAGGTGTGCATACTTCATCAAGGTAAAGATCAAGACTAAATTACTTTGACAAATTATCTTCCTAACCCTAAAAATCAAACAAATAATCTTATTTTGACCAAGTATAAGAAATCCTAATTTAGATTTTCCTATTCCTTAAAATTAACTTAATTTCTTACAAAAAATATGTCAAAATATTATTTCTATTTTCAAAAAAATTTTTTTAATAAAAAGAAAACCTAAGTTATGTTAGACCCTCCCCCACACCTATCTCATGCATTGTCCTCAATGTATGAATTAATGCATAGATGCATGAAAAAGAAGAAAGGAAGGAAAGTGTTACCTTAAGGTGGTGGTTCCGGTGGTGGTCTGATTGGTCCACGAAACGCGGCCCAATCGACTTTTTGTGGGATTCGGAGGAACCCACCAGAAATTACACTAATATAACCCACTAAAAAGATTTGTCCATGAAGAATTTTTATTAAAAATTTAACCCCATCTAATTTCCATATTCCATAATTGATTTCGGAGTCAAATTTGTCAACCACCTCGTCCCAGAAAGGAGTATGAAATGATAGAATGATTGACTTGGACTCAGGAAGTACAGGGACTAATACCGACTCAGGAAGGTAACTTAAGTCAAGTAAAGGTTCAAGAGTCGAAATTGGTTCAGGAATAGAGTCCAAGTCAAGAAGTTGAAACTCTAGTCCACATGTATTTTCTAACAATGGAATGTGACTTAATGTGGGTGATTCCAGTTCAGGAATGATAGGTGGAGGAATCAAAACTGACTCTAAAATATTACTCAAGTTTGGTAACACAACAGGAGTCAATATTGATTCAGAAAGTTGAACTGGATCACAGATTTGAGAATCTAAGTCACATATCTCATTGAGTTCAATATCAAAAAATTGAGAACTTGCCAATTTGTCAATAGGATTTTCAAAATTGTATAATTGGTCAAGTTCAATATGATCCTCAAGAATGGGTGATTCAATTTCATGATGAATTGGCACAGGATTCAATGTTGACTCAGGAAAAAGATTAAAATCAGGTGAAGATACCGGAGTCATAATTGAACCATGAAGTAGAATTGAATCACTAAGTTGGGGTTCAGGATCATATTCATTTTCACGTTCTATTTCAGGAAAAGGAAAACTTGCTAAACTGTCAATATCTTTTTCAAAATTTGGAGTTTGGGCAAGTTCAAATGGTTGTTCTGAAATGGAATCTTGATTTCCAAAATTACATGACTCTTTGGCTCTAACAGAATGGTTAGTGACATCAGAACTGGTCAAACGGTGAGAACGTAGAGATTCGACCATCATATCTATGTCACGATTACGAGCATTTTGAGCATGAGTCATGGCTTCTAGCATCTTTTCATAGTTGATGGATTCATTGCCTTGATGAAAAGATGAAGAATTGTCTTGGAAGTGGTACTGAAATTGTGAGTCCATCAGATTTTGGGATTTGTGTTTGGACTCACGCATACTCATTTTCAAAATTGATGGCTTTCTATTTTGGACTGGTGGAACTGAGTATGACTCTTGAACATATTGTGGACTAGGTGGAGAAGGAGGACAAGGTGGTTGAAAATTATGCTCGGGGGAGGTGAATCCCCACTGACTCGGTGAAGAGTTGAAATCATTATGAAAATTATAGTTATTAGATGGGGGACATGGGTTATATTGATTCGGATAAGACCAATCCGGCACATTAGGTTGGTTAAAGTCATGATATGCCGGGTTGGTAATATCCGAAAATGAACTTGGTGTGTAATATGGATTATTATTAAAGTTGAAAGAATTATTATTATAAGCCATATCACACAATAGAATACACACAAAAAAGAAAGAAAAGCAAACAAATAAACAAACAAGAAAGAAAAAATTCTAACCTAAGTTAGGGTAGACCTAGACCTAGACGACTCCTAACTGGTTA
Organism: Agave tequilana; assembly: GCA_038442645.1. Taxonomy (NCBI): domain Eukaryota; kingdom Viridiplantae; phylum Streptophyta; class Magnoliopsida; order Asparagales; family Asparagaceae; genus Agave; species Agave tequilana. The sequence goes on along the minus strand of JAVJIF010003172.1, from coordinate 300,581 downwards.
GACTGTCCACGGGAGGTCTAATGTAGACTTTAACCACAAGCTAATCAGCCAGGTCAGGGCAAGGTTGGTGGGAGGTTTTCCGTCAAAGACGTTCCTTAATTAAATAACCACCAACCTTCGGGCTTTCGGCCCTCAATCCCTTTCCTAGACACTGATTTTGCAGGAGTTAGATTCCAACATTTTTCCCCCTTAGGATAATCTCCTAATTGAGTCCGAGATGTCCCTAGGGCCAACGTCTACTCAATTTTAGTTAGGCTTGGGTTAGTGAGTGCTTGAAATGTGATTTTTGGGCTAAGGAAGGGTGATTAAATCCCCACCTTATCTTGTTAATGGGTTAGTGCCCTTAAGATCAATTTGTGCAAGTGTACAAGATATGTAAGATTCACTCAAAGCGATATAAATCAACCAAGAAGTGAGTCCTATGCTACATGCAATGCAGACGTACCTTGCTCCAGCACTCTTCAACAGTAAATATAAATGAATTGAAAAGACGCGTGCCTAAAATGCAAACGTCTAATCAATTTTTAACTTTTGCAGCAAATATTTTACTATTGATTATTAGCAGGTTTTTGTGATGGCATATAAGAAATAAATAATTGCAGCAAATTAGAATTTGCAAGCTAAGCAGCCCTGCAAAAAGCTGTTAGTAGTCAGCTCTTCCTTGCCGCGGATCCGCGGCTTTTGCCGTGGAAACGCGGCAATTCAGAGGGCAATGGGTCTCTACTTTCTAGAGCAGAGGCCCAAGGCCACTTGTATGACACTGCAAACTTATTTTCCTGTTTTGCTTGCCCTGTAACCTGCAACAGAGAAGAGATTTCGTTTAGTTCTAAAAAATTTTAAAAAAAAAAATTCAGATTTCAATAAAAAACATGTTACCCTCCCCGGCAACGGCGCCAAAATTTGATTGAGGCAAAACCTGCACAAAAAATACGAAATTTCAGATCTAATAATAAACTTGTGCAAGTGCTCAATTCTTCCGCTATAGCAAGTGGCTATGCGGGTCGTGATCCACAAGGAGGGTTTGCGATGGAAGCTTTACGGTTCTTTATTGAAATCGTTAAGAATAAAAGCGAGAGTTCTTCTCTGTTTTTAAGAAGTGAAAATGAAAAAATAATTATGTTATGTTAGAAGAAAATGAAAGATGAAGAAGGTGGAAAATCAGAAAACGATGAAAAGCGACTATGTACAATGAAGTGGAAAGAAGAATGAAAACGATTTGGAAGAAGTGGTTGGTAATCTAAACTAAGAAAGAAAAGAAAAGAAGTAAAGAAAAGTGAAGAAGTACTTACCTAGGTTGAGTGATGACTTACCTGGAAACCGTTGCATGTTCTACCTTTGCTTCGAAGGCATTCAACGCATAGATCATAAGCTCGAGCTCAGTCCCCGTGCACATTATATCGTCAAGCCTAGTAAGAATGAAGTGATGCGGATCTTGGAAGAGGAGAACGTCTTCATGAACTATCGCTGGCTCTCACGTAGCTTAGTTATACTTGCTTTGGAATTCACTTGTACACTCAACAACAATCAACCAAGGTAAAGTAGAAGAGGAAGAGGAAAGCAAAACAAATGTAAAGTAAAGCAGAATAGAAAACAAACAAAGCATTTACCTTTATTACTTGCTGAGACAATGAAAGAAAGGAGGAGGGTACATCGGTGTCACTCTCAACGTCAGCCTCTCTCTCTTACTTACATGAATCTTCTTCTACCCTAAGTTTACATACAAGTTACATAAAAAGAAAGAAAAACCTAAACTACAAAGAATTAAAACTGGGCTAAATCCTAATCTGCCTGGTCGTCCCTTTTGCCTTTGAGTGCAGGTATTTATAGGAGAAAATGGAGAGGGTAGAGGAGTATGAAGATAAGTAAATCTGGCAATTTTTGATCTCCCCTTATCTTCAAACTTGATTTGAGGTGGATATTCAGTTCTGATCTATAGTTTGTTGGCCTGTTGATTGCTGAATATCACTTATCAAATGATAGAATTAAAAATAATGATCAACATAAGAGTTGTAGCTCTGTCAGTCTGCTTTCTGGATCATCTTGAATCATCAGAATTAAGATTCTGTAGCAAAAGTTATGATTCGAATACTAAAATGTATCCAGTCAGAATCTGAATCAAACTTGCTTGATCTTTGCTTTAACCGATCGATTCTGAGAGGATTCTTCTCAACCAGTTTTCAACCTCTTGATTTTGCCCTGATTCAGTGTGTGTGAATTAATTCTGATTTAATTCAGAATTTTGGTGGGCTTTGGGCTCATTTCTCTTCATCTCCTTGAAGAATGGGCCTGCAAATAAAATTAGCATTTAATTAGGACAATGCAGGCTTTTATTCTAAAATAAGTATGAAAATATGATATTTAATATGCAACATTAGCGACTAATCAAGCATCTCCCATTACCAGCCCCGAGACTTCATATAATTCATGCAGGGCAAGCCCCATTTCTCCAACCGGGGTGAAGAACGTCCCCATCAAAGGGTCATAGTGCTCCAGGATCCAAAAGAAATTTTGGGAATTCTGTGGGATGCCATATTGCACAGCCCTGATCGCTTGGTACAGTCCCACCTGGTCCAATAGACCTCCGAGTTTGTGTTGGCCCAAAGGCCTATCAACCTAGTTTTGATGATGATCAACTCATGAAGTTATGATTACTAATGATCTTGTGTTTAATTAGTGACAGATTCCTTATCAAGATCTTAGTAGGTGTGGAGCTTCAACAAAGGATAAAATGTCAAGTTGAAAGCTAGCACCGGTTGATTCACGAGCCTATGCATCAAGAACACATCTAGAGATGAGCTCGGTGGATTGCATTTGGACCAAGTCAAGAAGATGAGAAGCCTTCAAGTGAAGACTTCAAGAGGATGAAGACTTGTGTCTAGGTATAAGATTTGTATTTTTGTTTTAGTAAAAATGTAAAGGATAGATAGTTGGTGGATTGCTCAAGTCTATATCACACACACACTCTTGATAGAACTCTTGATAGAATGATTTTCATAAAAGATTTTCCTAGTTAAGAAAAGATTTTTATTTGTAATAAAATACAATTTGGTTTTTGATATTCATGTATACATATCTTATATCCAAAACCATGTTTAGAGCCTTATGTCAAAAACTAGATATTCATCTTATTTGTGTAGTGGATCATATCCATACACACTATGCTTTAAAAGTATATCTTGTTTTTGTATTTGATGAGATTTTCCTTATGACAAAATATCTACTTTGGGTTTTGGTAATTTCTTATATACATATCCTTTAACAAAACAAGTTTAGTGCTTTATGTCAAAAACTAGATATTTCATCTTGATTGTGTGGTGGATCATATCCATACACACTTTGCTTTATAAGTTCAAAATATCTTGTTTTTGTATTTTGTGAAGTTATGGAAAAACAAGTTTTAGAAAAACATATTTTTAGAAAAACAGTTTTTATTTTGATTGAAACTATTTTTCTGGATTTACTGTGAATTTCTGGGATTTTTATTAAGTTAAAAGACCAATCTTTAATCCCATTTTTCTGGTTCTGGCAGTTCTGATTTTTCAGAACTGACAGAGGCCGGTCGACCGGGTCGGTCGACCGGACGTGCACAACGTGCACGCCAGTGTGCACTGGAGATCGGTCGACCGGACCGGTCGACCGCTTCAGAGAGCTTTGCTCTCGGGAAGTATCGGTCGACCGGGCCGGTCGACCGACAGAGAGTTAACTCTCTGCTCCAGTTGCGCGGTCGACCGGGCCGGTCGACCGGAGGCTGCAACGGTCACATTTTTGACCGTTGCCGGTCGACCGGACCGGTCGACCGGTAGCTCTGACAGAGCCCAACGGTCAGATTTTTCTGGCCTCTATAAAAGGGGGTTTTGTCATTGTTTGAAGCTAAGATTTTGGAGACTTCTTGAGCCTGTTTTTCTGATACTTTGAGAAGAGTTTTCTCCACAAAATTTGTGTGCAAATACTTCCCATCTTAAAGGGAGTTTTTATCAAGAGAGTGTTTTAGTGATTCCTTGAGATTTTCACCATAGTCTTTCCTTGCTTTTCTCACACCACACTTGAGCTATCCATTGCTAGATATTCCTATAGGTGTGTTGTAGTGAGAGTGCTCTTTAGGTGATCAAGTGTTGTGATCATCAAAGAGATTTTTCTTTGTTATTTGAGGATACGGGCAAGTGTGCTCGTTGGTGGTTGAGTTCGGTTGTGAACTCTTTGGTTTGAGGTGCGGCCTCGGCGAGTCGGTGGACTTGCGTGTGTAAGGGACTTTGGAGTCCGAGAGCTTGTAGGTGTTGCGGCACCGAGGAGAGATCCGGTGGGATCTTACTTAGTGGAAATCCTTCGTGTGTCGAAGGCGGGGATGTAGAGCAAGTGTGCTCGAACCTCGAAACAAACCCTTTGTGTTTGCGATTGCTCACTCTTGCTCTCTTTCTCTCTTTGCCTCCTTTATATCTTGCATTACTTACATTGTCTTTACTTTACATGCTTGATATACCCTTGTGCTTATATTGTTATATACTTGCGTGGGATTGCTTGTTAACACTAGTATTCAACCAAGAGAGCCAACGCGGCACCTCAACCCATTCAAGGGGAATCTAGAGGAGCTTGTCCAGAGCCTCGCAAGGGGAATTCGGCAACACTCTTGTGTTATACATAAGTGTTTAATTAAAAGAAGTTTAATTTGGTCTACTTAGTTTTAATTCCGCATTATTTGTTCATAAGTGACCATTAGATTAGCCATCACCTATTCACCCCCCTCTAGGTGATCTTACAATTGGTATCAGAGCTAGTGCTCTTGATATTGGGTCTAACAACCTAAGAGTTAAAGATCCTCTTTTGGGCTAATCACTATATTTTTGTACACACACACCTCACCATGGACTTCATGTCACCACCCACCTTTGACATTCTTAACATCCAAATTTGGAAGGTTAAGATGTCTTTGTTCCTCAAAGGACTTGGCCTTAGTGTATATCTTGCCTCTACTAATAAAGAATATTGCTTAAATGGTAAGAACATTGAGGCTAATGCAAAAGCCCTACATGCTTTAGTATCTAGCTTAGATAATGATTATTTGTCTAAGATGACTAACCTTGATTCGGCTTTTGTAGTATGGAACACCCTCATCTCCCTTGGCGAGAAAGATCAATACTATGCGGGGAGCGATTCGGACGTTGGAAGCGACATCTCCAACGTGTGCTATATGGTCCAAGGGGATAATCCCCTTGAGGTAAATTCCGAATCCGATGATGAGGACATGTCATATGATGAGCTATCTACTTTTTGTCATCTATTGCTTGAGAAATATGACATGATTAGAAAAGAAAATAAAAATTTGAAAAAGAACATTGCTTGCATGCATATAGAACAAGATTCATTTAGAAGTAACATTGCATGCTTAGAATTAGAAAATAATAATTTGAAAAAGGATTTTGATCGCATGCTTAAAGAAAATGATTCTTTTAAATCTAAGATTGCATGCTTAGAAAAGGAAAATAAAGATTTGAAAAATGAGAATGTTTCCTTGATTGCTAAATTGAATGATTTATGTAAAGGAAACATTGATTTGAAAAATAAAATTGATATGGTGAAAAAACAAAAAGAAGTTGTTTTTCAAGAAAATAAATCTTTAAAAAGAAAACTATGTGAAAAAGAAAAAGATTTTGTTTCACAAAAGAAAAAGAAAAATGATCATATATCTCATCATGCTTCTCATGCTCACATTGATCAAAATGAGATTAAAAATTTGAAAAATAAAATTGATAATTTGAGCTCTAATTTGAGCTCATGTGCATTCAATCATACTAGATTGGAATCCTTGTTTCAAAAGAAACAAGTTCCTCATACTCATGCACATCATCATCATGACCATGCTTATGATGCACATCATGCTCACACTCCCACTCATAAGTATGCTAAGGTGTACACATGTTCACATTGTGGCCGCAAAGGCCATCTAAGAAAATTTTGTTATGAAAGGTTAAATGTTCTTATTTTTGATAAAATAAAAATGCTTGGGTTCCTTACAAAGCTAACCCCATAGGACCCAAGAAAATATGGGTACCAAAACCCCCACCTTTTGCTTGTGATGTAGGTGAGGGCTCTCACAAAACGTGAGAGGAATGGTACCTTGGTAGCGGATGCAATGGACATGATGGACAAACTTTTGGATGCATTGCTATCAAGGAATTTTGGTGGGTCAACCACCATGCTAGGAGCTTTGAAGTTGGTAACAATTTCTAAACTCCTATTTCATTTATGTACATGCTTTTTAATTTCATGTATCATATAGCATGTTCATGTTTTAAGATTTCTATGTGCTTCATGTGGCATTTACATGCTTAAATGTAGAATGTGTCAAAACTTGCATTTATACATATATGAATAGTGAACTACAATTGACTCATATATATTGAACTTCATGCTCATTTGTATCCACTATATGCATGTGTATAGGCTAGTTTTGATGATTCGGTCATTTATACTTGTTATGCCTATCTTTGATTTTACTTCATGTATATGTGTGTTTAATTCAAATCTAATAAATATACATGTATACCCGTGAGTCTCTAGCTTTCATGCAAATATTTGATAGACTCTTTTACAATTTTGGGATATGTATGTGTATTGTTAGATTTGTATAATTCATACATATACCATGAAGATTGTAGTTTTTAATAAAAATGATTTTTTGTTGATTTGATAACAATGATTTCTATGTGATTTGAGCTTCAATGACAACTTTCATGAAAATACTATTTACATAACCTTTGAACACTCATCTTTTATTCAAAAATATATTTATGAGCTTTATGGACTATGAGTGCTTGGATTTTTATGTACTTAGTCTCATTCATGAAAAACATATGATTTGACATATTTGAAGGATCTTTAACTAGTTTTCAAAAACAATTTATACTAGTTATGTATTCTTCAAATAGTTTTTGAGATTGTCACATGATTCAATTTTTTCTTAAAATTTAATGCTTCATGATTTGAATATTAGTTTATATGTTAGTTTTTGTCAACACTAGGATTTATACTTGAACATATCATGGGCCTCAAAAAGATCTATTAGTAAGTGTGCTTAAATGCTTATTTGAACCCTTGAAATGTACTTGTATTGCTTAGTTTTGATGATTCATACATATTTAAACTTATGTTCACCTTTTGGATTTGATTTATGATCATGTGCCTTTTTATTTCATGTATACGTGTATTTTGCCAAACCTTAAAATATACATGAGTCTTTTGCCTTCAATGCAAATCCATTCATATAGACTCACTTGAGTTTAAGAGATATGTATGTATATTTCATGTATTGTCAAAACATACATATATCTTGACATATAGATTTTGTTTTCAATGATTTAATAAAAAATGTGAGATAATTTTGATGTTTATGATTTTCTAAGGAATATTGTACCTTATTGCCATTTTCATGATGCCATGTTTCACATAACATTAGTACACTCACTTCTTTTGAAACTATTTGGACTTTATAGATTAGAGTGTTTGAGTGTTTTGTGTTTCATTGCTATTTCATGAAAATCCTTAGATTTATTCCTTGATAGAAGGATTTCGTACTAGTTGTTAAACACTCTCATTTAACTAGTTCGAATTCTTCATGTGTTGTTAATGCTAAGCTTAATTCAAATCTTATTTTTCAAGCTTATGCATTAGATTTTAAAATTGTATCAATATTTTTTATTTGATATCAAAGAGAAAATTTAAAATTTGTTTTGATAAAATAGAATTAATGATTTTGTTTTGATGAGAAAAATTCAAAATTTTTGATTTGTATTGCCCCTCCTTGACTTCTTTATTTTTGACATAAAGGGGAAGAAAATTTGTTGATTTGATTTTACTTTGAACCCTTTGTTGATGATTGACAAAAAGGGGGAGAAGTATTTGTGATGTATTTGTGATATATGCATGATTTCCTTACTTAAGGGGAGAAGTATTTGTCTTCCTTACTTAAGGTTGTATAAGATTTGTATTTATGCATATATATGTTGTCTTGCAATTAGGAGCAAAAGATTTGACTTAAGATTTGATTTTTGTTATGAATGCATCTCCTACATTGCATACATGTCATGTGCTTTTATTGCCATATCTATTATTTATTTGGTATGCATGAGTTAAGGGGAGCTTCTTTGAAGCTTTACTTTAATCCATGCATATATAACTTCATGAGTTTTGTCATCATCAAAAGGGGGAGATTGTTGGCCCAAAGGCCTATCACCCTAGTTTTGATGATGATCAACTCATGAAGTTATGATTACTAATGATCTTGTGTTTAATTAGTGACAGATTCCTTATCAAGATCTTAGTAGGTGTGGAGCTTCAACAAAGGATAAAATGTCAAGTTGGAAGCTAGCACCGGTTGATTCACGAGCCTATGCATCAAGAACACATCTAGAGATGAGCTCGGTGGATTGCATTTGGACCAAGTCAAGAAGATGAGAAGCCTTCAAGTGAAGACTTCAAGAGGATGAAGACTTGTGTCTAGGTATAAGATTTGTATTTTTATTTTAGTAAAAATGTAAAGGATAGATAGTTGGTGGATTGCTCAAGTCTATATCACACACACACTCTTGATAGAACTCTTGATAGAATGATTTTCATAAAAGATTTTCCTAGTTAAGAAAAGATTTTTATTTGTGATAAAATACAATTTGGTTTTTGATATTCATGTATACATATCTTATATCCAAAATCATGTTTAGAGCCTTATGTCAAAAACTAGATATTCATCTTATTTGTGTAGTGGATCATATCCATACACACTATGCTTTAAAAGTATATCTTGTTTTTGTATTTGATGAGATTTTCCTTATGACAAAATATCTACTTTGGGTTTTGGTAATTTCTTATATACATATCCTTTAACCAAAACAAGTTTAGTGCTTTATGTCAAAAACTAGATATTTCATCTTGATTGTGTGGTGGATCATATCCATACACACTTTGCTTTATAAGTTCAAAATATCTTGTTTTTGTATTTTGTGAAGTTATGGAAAAATAAGTTTTAGAAAAACATATTTTTAGAAAAACAGTTTTTATTTTGATTGAAACTATTTTTCTGGATTTACTGTGAATTTCTGGGATTTTTATTAAGTTAAAAGACCAATCTTTAATCCCATTTTTCTGGTTCTGGCAGTTCTGATTTTTCAGAACTGACAGAGGCCGGTCGACCGGGTCGGTCGACCGGACGTGCACAACGTGCACGCCAGTGTGCACTGGAGATCGGTCGACCGGACCGGTCGACCGCTTCAGAGAGCTTTGCTCTCGGGAAGTATCGGTCGACCGGGCCGGTCGACCGACAGAGAGTTAACTCTCTGCTCCAGTTGCGCGGTCGACCGGGCCGGTCGACCGGAGGCTGCAACGGTCACATTTTTGACCGTTGCCGGTCGACCGGACCGGTCGACCGGTAGCTCTGACAGAGCCCAACGGTCAGATTTTTCTGGCCTCTATAAAAGGGGGTTTTGTCATTGTTTGAAGCTAAGATTTTGGAGACTTCTTGAGCCTGTTTTTCTGATACTTTGAGAAGAGTTTTCTCCACAAAATTTGTATGCAAATACTTCCCATCTTAAAGGGAGTTTTTATCAAGAGAGTGTTTTAGTGATTCCTTGAGATTTTCACCATAGTCTTTCCTTGCTTTTCTCACACCACACTTGAGCTATCCATTGCTAGATATTCCTATAGGTGTGTTGTAGTGAGAGTGCTCTTTAGGTGATCAAGTGTTGTGATCATCAAAGAGATTTTTCTTTGTTATTTGAGGATACGGGCAAGTGTGCTCGTTGGTGGTTGAGTTCGGTTGTGAACTCTTTGGTTTGAGGTGCGGCCTCGGCGAGTCGGTGGACTTGCGTGTGTAAGGGACTTTGGAGTCCGAGAGCTTGTAGGTGTTGCGGCACCGAGGAGAGATCCGGTGGGATCTTACTTAGTGGAAATCCTTCGTGTGTCGAAGGCGGGGATGTAGAGCAAGTGTGCTCGAACCTCGAAACAAACCCTTTGTGTTTGCGATTGCTCACTCTTGCTCTCTTTCTCTCTTTGCCTCCTTTATATCTTGCATTACTTACATTGTCTTTACTTTACATGCTTGATATACCCTTGTGCTTATATTGTTATATACTTGCGTGGGATTGCTTGTTAACACTAGTATTCAACCAAGAGAGCCAACGCGGCACCTCAACCCATTCAAGGGGAATCTAGAGGAGCTTGTCCAGAGCCTCGCAAGGGGAATTCGGCAACACTCTTGTGTTATACATAAGTGTTTAATTAAAAGAAGTTTAATTTGGTCTACTTAGTTTTAATTCCGCATTATTTGTTCATAAGTAACCATTAGATTAGCCATCACCTATTCACCCCCCCTCTAGGTGATCTTACAGTTTGGTGAGGACAAAACTCACCATCTTGCCCAACCAGTACTTGTCAGTGGAATGAACCCACCCGAGCGGGCGGAAGTCAGTGGGAAAATCACCCCTACCTTCATGAATTGATTAATAAAGGTAGTGCTGAGCTGAGGGGTTTCCCCTACTGGGTACTCGAACCTGAATAATCCAGGAAACAAACCAAAGATCTCCCTCCCGTGTCCACCCGAGTGCACCTTCCTGGCGCCCAGTATGCCAAGAGAGACACTGGGAACAGATCGGGCAAAATCCCATTCCATTGCCCGAGGGACAGACATGTGCTGAAGGTAGGATAGGGGATACATTCTCTCCATATTTGGAAGAAAGAATTTCCTACCCCCTATTTGGCGGAGCCACTTGTAATCGCCATCATGCAAGACGTAACCACCTTCGCCAATATTGTCCCCAAAGAAGAAGACGGGTTTCTTCAATGGAATGCGCGAATCCGTCTTAAATTCTGCATCAGTCATAAGTTCCCGGAATGTCGCCATGTTGAACTTGGAGAGCCTCTCCATTCGCTCCTTCGGCTTGTCGGCGGTCACCGGAGCAGTCCTTTGCAACACGAAGGTTAAGTTGCGATCAGCACCACCTACGTGCCCGAAGTGACACTTTTTGGAGAGAGAATCGGCGAAATATCGCACTGCAAAAAGAAAACAACACTTGATCAGAAATCTGAAGGGAAATGATCAAGTGTCCACAACTCAGACGCAGAAGTAAACTCAGACGCGGAAGTCATCAAAATCTGCGTCCAGACCTGAAGATCGCGAGGCTAGCATGGAGCCCGCGTTTTGAAAATCCAAGACTTATGAAAAATCTCTAAGTACTTGGACTCAGACGCAAGATTCATGAGGACCAGCATCTGATTTCACAAGACGCAAAGAGTCATAAGAAATCTGCGTCCGAATCTTTCATACTTAGAAACATTCTAAGTGTTGAAACCGAAACGCAAGGCTTACTGGGGCCCTGTGTTCAACAAGCAGACGCAGATTCAAGCGGATAAGAGCAACAAGGGTCATCAAACCTACGTCTTGTTTATCGACTAAAGGGCCGCGTCTGAAGATCAAACATGGGCTCGAGACCGCGTTGGCGGGTCAGTTTTAAAAGAGGGGTTCAAGAGTTCAAAGAACTCTATAAACCCTTTTAATGGTGAAAATCAAGTCCGATGGCTTTATACCTGAAATAGGGGCTTCCTGCATGGAGGAACCGCCCCTTTGAGTCTCAGTGACGACCGCCCGTGAAGATGAGGCAGTTTGCTTGGCCTTTGGTGCCATTGCGAATCAAAGATCCGGTGTTAGATGAAGAAAAGAGAACAAAGGAAGCTCCTTTCTCAAAACCCTAACAGATGCACACGAAGACGAAGGAGAGTCTAATGATGACTCTTGAAAGACTGTTGCCTTTTATAGGCACGGTGATTCGCAAAGATACGCGGCGCTTGGCTCGACGCCTAATTACCGCCTGATGCGTGGACAGCGTATTAAATGCAGCGTGAAGTTCGCACGCCAAAAAGTAGATGTCCCCTCAATTCTACGGGACACGTGGCAGTGTACTCATGGCACGGATTCGCATCCAAGAGTCGCGTCTTCATCTCTAAAGATGCGTCCCTTCGATGGACGCACCCTTTCAACCCCGCCAAAGTCGCGTCTGCCTCATGGAATAACAGTCGCGTTGTCATCCCAAAAGCAGTATCACCCCTGTGTCCACAGACCTGGCGTGTAGTCGTTGCTTCTACAATTCAGTTCAAAAGCACACTGGCACAAGCAGACGACTGCCCACCTCTGGTTTAAAGTACACCAACGACAAACTTAAAGCATCGGGGAGGTTTAGACTGTGTATCTAGACACTCCACGCGATCAGTTTGGGCGGCTTCAAAGAGTTCCACAGTACATTCACGAAGGCCATACTCCAAACAAGATCAAGCCCCAAGCTTTGTCAATCCAAATCATAAAAGTGGATTCAGCTAGAGTCCAAAGTATTTCGAAATCCGTCCCAGCTAACTGCGGAATATCGAAAACTTTGGAGGGGGTTCTGTAGGCTGTCTAAAGATCATTAAAAGACAAGTCACCAAAAAGCAGAGTTCCAAGCTCCAGACGCAGGACTAATCATGGCCACCAACGCAACATCAAGACGCGAGGATCTAAACCCGCGTCTAAGCAGCGCCTCAGCCAGCACTGCAGCGCCAAGACGCGAGGGTCGAAACCCGCGTCTAAGCAGCGCCTCAGCCAACACTGCAGCGCCAAGGCGCGAGGGTCGAAACCCGCGTCTCAGCAGCACCAAGGCGCGAGGGTCGAAACCCGCGTCTCTGCAGCACCAAGGCGCGAGGGTCGAAGCCCGCGTCTCTGCAGCACCAAGACGCGAGGGTCGAAATCCGCGTCTCAGCAGCACCAAGGCGCGTGGGTCGACACTCGCGTCTCAGTTGTAACCGTCCCGGTTATAGGGTCAATCACGGCCCACATAACGGGGAAAGTTAACCCCATTATGGAGTGTTTTTAGGGGGCACGTACGCCCCTGAAACCTCTATAAATAGCCCCGTTGCTATGGAGAAGGAGTCAGATTTTTTTTTTAGAAGAACTCTGAGAGAAAAGACCTTGACTCTAGAACTTCCACAGAGGAGGAAAGGGAAAGAGAGTCCAACCCTTCAGATAACTTGCTGCGTACAAGTTAATCTTTACCTACAATCTCTTGGTCGACAGAGCTGTGTTACTCCATCCGCCATCCGAAGAAGATCCCCAGAAGTTCTTGACGTTCACTAGGTCAACGGAAAACAAGATTCACTTTCCACCGCCACTTGAAGAACCCAGCACTAAACAAAGGGGAGATTCAAGACTCAACATCTTCCCTCCCTTGTAATCGGAACATTAGTCCGTTGTAATCTTTCAGTTGATTTAAGGAAACTTTACACCGAATTCTTCTACTCCGTACCAAATAGAAACAAATCTTGTTGTTTGCGCTTGATCTATTGACTCTAACTCTCTCTCTTTTATATCGTGTCTTGCATCATTTATATTGTCATACATTCATTATATGCTTGACTTGTTTGTGTGTGCCTCACTTGTGCTTAGCCACGAGAGCTTCATATAGCGCCTCAACTCTTATTCAGAGGAATCAAGAGGAGTTAGTCCAGAGCCCTTCACCAGGAATTCGGCTACACTCGTTGGTTGCATTAAGTATAGTTGCAATTAAGTTTTAATTTCCGCATTTAGTTCATTAGATTAGCCGTACACCTATTCACCCTCCTCTAGGTGTACTTTCAAAACTTTCCAATATTTCTTTTATTAATATTCGCTTAGTGCCTAGGCTATTCACATATAAAACTTCAGGATATGAAACACGAAGTTTCAATTTATATCTCCATCAATTAGAATTCTAATACCAACAACTTTAGATTTGAAAAGTAGACTAAGTATTTCATTATCAAGAGTGACAGTAAAAACAGATCTGTCTAACAATGAAATAGAAATATGATTCCACCTAAAAGGCAGTACATATAAAGTCTCATCCAAATCTAAAACAAAAAATCAGAATCTAATTTTAGCCTACAAGCTCCAACAGACTGCAACTTTATTTTCATCGCCCATGTATATGTATCGCTCAGCTGGGCTAGATCTCTTTTGGGTTGAAAGTTCTGTATTGAATCGCTTATGTGAATTATCTATCTGCCATGTATGAGGTGACACAAAAGCTAAATTAATTTAAGAACAAATATAAGTATGAGATATACCCTTCTTAATTAGCCATTTCTAATATTTTATGCAATCTTGCTTGAAGTGGCTTACTTTCTTACATAAAAAGCATGCAATAACCTTAGGCTTCTTCTCCTGTACTTTCGCCACTTAGGATCAACAACTGTACTAGTATTTATATTCCTCCCTTTAGTTTCACTTTTCTTTTTCTTATTAGAAGTATTATCATGGATGCTAAATGAGCACTTTAGTCTTTTCTTATTTCAATCTCTTTTCTTTTTGGACACAGTGACTAATGAGCTAGGTGAGACTCCACTTTTCCCTTTGAGCATTATAAATAATCTTAAAAAAAAGGTTATACTAATAAAAGAGATTAGAATGAAGTGTACTAGAATCTCTTCAGAGAGTTCCAATTTTAGTGCTTTTAATTTAGAAACAAGATTGGGCATTTTCATAATGTACTTCCTTGTGTTTTCTTTGTCGTTGTAGTGCATATTTATCAGCTTGCTAAGGTACGTGCTGGCCTCAGTTTTATCCAATTTAATAAATCGGTCAGCTACTTCAGTAAGAAAACTCTTAACACTATATGTATCAGGCATAAGACCCTTAACAATCTTAGTAATAGAATATTTTATGACCAGTAGACACATCTTATTGGACCTCTCCTACTTATTATAATTCACCTTTTCTTTAACTGAACTTTATTAGTGATAGTAGGGGTTCATCAGTCCTTAAGGTGTAGTCTAGGTCCATGAATTCAAGAATGATCTTTTACTTGGTCTTACCGCTTCTTAAAATTTGTACCATTTAATTTAGACTACATAAGCGTAAAATTTCTTATCAATTTAAAATAAACATTGCATTTAACAAAATTCTACTGTAATAGCCATAAAAAAAATTAAATTTTAGAAAATGCAACTAGTTTAACCAATAGAACTGCCGGTCAAACTTTCAAAACAAGTTGTGTCTTTTTATACCAATATTGTACTGGCCAATATAGATACCCTAAAGTTTAGGCCCTGTGTAGGAGAACGACTTTACTTTGAGCCGACTGTCCCTTTATAGGATTGATCCTAAAGTTTAAGTTATTTATATCGACCATATAATATATGTAATGACCTGACCACAATGACAACCTTCCTTTGAGCCGATTGCCACACGTATGGGCCACACAAATCTACGCATCTGGATTCTTATTCCACCGTTGGACTAGTTGATGAGGTTAATGATATATGGGCTTATAGTGTGACAACATTTTTTTGGGCCGATTATCACACACCAAGGTTCTCCCATTTGCATTACTCACATCAAGTATCTGACGTTGTACATAATTTAGCCAAACAACAATCTTTCTTTGGGCCGGCTATTATCCGCATGAACTATATACGCAATTAAATAAGCTCTTTTATAAATTTTTTAATTGAACATGTATATATTTTTATCTATGTGTTATCAACTATAGTAAACATCAATATTCATCGTGCCAGAACAATATAAGCAATATAATAAATATTGATGAAGTGGAAGCATGTAAGGATACATATTAGCATGATAAAAAACACTTCAATGTCCTTTTTTATATTAACTAACTACTGTTTTGTCATATCTAGTATTTGTAATACTGTAGTGCTCGTCAAGAGCTTCGAAACAGCTGTTTACACGCTCAAAACAGAGGTCGGATGAGCCCGTAACGATTAATTGAAGTTTCTATTGGTAAAACGAGTCTGTAGTGCTTATCGGGCTTGGATCAGACCCGACCCGCAATGGATAAGTTATGAGTTTTCTTAATGGATCGAGTTTAGTAAACTGAATAAAACCCGATCAGATTAATGTGAGATTAATTTTGATTAGATCTCTTTATTTGATTAGAATTCTACTCTAAAATTTTCTTAAAGGACTAAAATTCTATCTCAACCCTAAAAATCAAATCAATCTCAGCAATCCCAATGAATTTAATATAAGATTAATTAGAATTAGGTTTCCTTATTAGATTAAAATTTTATCTCTAAAATTTCTAATTTTAATTAATCTCATAATCTCACTTGATTAGGAAAACCCGAAATAATTTAAAATTTTATTTTTATGCATTTTGTCACTGTAGCACCGACCCATGATGGCCGGCGGCTGTTGCACGCCCGCTGGAGGAGGGGGCCCACGCCGGCCCCTATATGCGTAGGGGCCATAGTGCCTGCATGCAGTATGGTCCAGCATGCAGGCGCCAGCAATGCATGCTATCCTTTGTAATTTTTTTATAAATTCCAGAAAATGTTTCTAAAATAATAACATACTGAAGAAAAAAAAATTCAAAAAAAATATATACATAATTCAATTTAATAATCTCAATTTATTTCAATTACTTGAGGCACAAAAAAAATTCTTATTAAATTAAATAAAGAGATTAACTGTAATTTTAATAGATCGAAATTGAAATTTCTGTAAATCCGATGATCCGATAAAGAGGAGGTTATGATACCAATTGTTGGATCTAATAATTAGTCCAAGTAAGATCCATGCATAAACTAAAAGCCTCTTTATTAAGATCAAAGGGAAAGAGGGTTTAGGACCAGGGGCGGAACCAGAAATTTTTTTGGGGTGGGCTGCAATTTTTTATAACATATACTTATGAATTATATGAATTTATCAAAAGAATAAAACAGTATTCTCCACTAAATCAGGAGTGGAGTTAGGAATAAATTTACTAAAAAAAACCAATATAGAAAGGGGTCTAACACAATATATAAAAAAGAACAAAATAAAAATTAGGTTTACGCCTATATATAAAAAAATGGGCCGGGCTGTAACTCGGCCCAGCCCACTAATGGGTCCGCCCATGTTTAGGACGCCAAAGTTTAGGGAGGGATTCTTCTCTCTAACCACCAAGTTCTCATGAGACGAGAGGCCTCCAAGAGAGAGATAGTGGATTAGAAATCCTTCTCGGTGAAGGCGGGGACGTAGAGCTAGGGGCTCGAACCTCGAAACATATTTTTGTGTTTGCGTTTGATCCATTGTCTCTCTAACTCTCTCTCTTTTATTTGTGCAAGGCATCATTCATTCATTCATATCATATATTGCTTGTGTTGTGTCTTGCATTATTTCATATTGCTTATCATCCTTCTATGCTTGGCTTGCTTGTGTGTGTGCCTCACTTGTACTTAACCACAAGAGCTTCATATAGCACCTCAACCTTTATCTAGGGGAATCAAGAGGAGTTAGTCCAGAGCCCTTCACGAAGAATTTGGCTACACTTGTTAGTTGTATTAAGTGTGATTGCAAAATTATTTTAGCTTTCGCATTTAGTTTTTAGATTAGCATTATCACCTATTCACCCCCCTCTAGGTGATTTCATGTTGGCCCAGAGGCCTTCCACTCTAATTTTGATGATGATTAACTCATGAAGTTATGTTTACTAATAATCTTGTGATGTTTAGTTTCAGATCCTTAACGAAGATATTAGTAGGTGATTAGCTTCAACAAAGGAGTTTTGAAGCCTTTCACATGGTGATTCAAGAGCCCGAGCGTCAAAGATCATATATAACACTCGTTGGAGTCAAGCTCGGTGGATCACGGTTTGGATCGAGTCGGCTTAAAGATGGAGTTCGTCAAGAAGACTTCAGTATTTAGTTTAGTTTATGTTTTAGATCCATGTGTAAAGATTAGATAGTGTGGTATGCTCAAGTTCACAACATACACACGTTTCATGTTTTGATTTTCGGTTTTGCTTTAACCGATCTTGGTTTTCATGAATAGATAGATTCAAAACAAGTTTACATTATTTAATGTATATTAGATTTGTTCTATATACATGTATGCTTCATATCTTAGACAAACTTATTTTGATATGCCTATTCATGTATTTGGAGTTTTGTATTTTAACAAAACATATTTTCAGATTTAATATCAAAAACATTGATATATATCTTTTCATGTATATTGGAGTATATCCATATACAACATGCTTAAAGTTGTTTCAATATCATGTTTTTGTATTTCGATGAGTTTTGGACAAAACGAATTTTCAATTCAAAAATCCAAGTTTTAGAAAATACAGTTTTTGGTTTTCGGCAAAATTTGTAAGTCACAAAAATGGTTCAAAAAATTTGAAATTTGTGTTGAATTTTTCACACATGTTTGCATATCAATGTATTATACTGAACTTATTTTTGTGGATTTTTAGAAGATTTTATGGGATTTAATTTGTAATTAAAAACCAAAATTTCAAGTTCTGAAAATCCCCTGCCAGGCTTTGGCGGTCGACCGTTCCGGTCGACCGGACCAGGAGCCGGTCGACCGGACGTGCACGAGACGTGCACAAAGGCCATTGGGTTTGGCCGGTCGACCGGACGGTCGACCGACTGAAGTCCCGTTACTCTCGGGTAAGGGCGGTCGACCGGTGGTTGGCAACGGTCAAATTTCGACCGTTGGCCGGTCGACTGGCCGGTCGACCGGATGGTCAAATCTAACCATAATTGCAGCCAACGGCTAGTTTTTTTAAAAGGGCTATAAAAACCCCATTTGTGGGCTGTTTTGGCTAAAACTTCCAAGAACAAAAATTCTCCCCTTCTCTAGTGCTTTTACAAGTTTTAAAAGAGTTTTAGAGATTCAAAGATTTCATCTTCATTATTTTAAAAGTGTTTTGTTATTTCAAAGAAAATAGTCTTTTGGGAATTTTTTTTGATCTAATAATTCTATATCTTTTTGGAGAGTTTCCCAAGTGATTTTCTTTGTTAAAAACACTTTGTTTTCCACACTTGAGCTTATCATTCTATTCTCTCTATAGGATCTTTGTTTTTGTGGAAAAGAATTGATTTGTGGTCTTTTGATCACTAAGTTGTAAACCCTCCTACTCTTTGTTATCCCTCTTGTGTAGAGGTTGATTTGTGGAGTGGTGGCTTTGTGCCCTAGCCTCTAGTGAGAGGTTGATTGGTTGCATTGGCTTTGTGCCTATCCCTCATTTGTGAGGTTGATATTGGTGGCTTTGTGCCTAGCCTCTAGTGAGAGGTTGTGTTTGTAAAGAGAGGAATTGTGTACTCCCAGTTTTAGTTGCCCCAAATCCTCAGTGGAGGTTCCCTGTGTGGGAGTCCTGTGTGGACAAGTGGATTGGAAATCCTTCTGTGTGAAGGCGGGGACGTAGAGCTGGGTGCTCGAACCTTGAAACAAATCTTGTTGTTTGCGCTTGATCTATTGACTCTAACTCTCTCTCTTTTATATTGTGCCTTGCATCATTTATATTATCATACATTCATTATATGCTTGACTTGTTTGTTTGTGCCTACCTTGTGCTTAGCCACGAGAGCTTCATATTGCGCCTCAACTCTTATTCAGAGGAATCAAGAGGAGTTAGTCCAGAGCCCTTCACCGGAAATTCGGCTACACTCGTTGGTTGCATTAAGTATAGTTACAATTAAGTTTTAATTTCCGCATTTAGTTCATTAGATTAACCGTACACCTATTCACCCCCTCTAGGTGTACTTTCAAAACTTTCTAATATTTCTTTTATTAATATTCGCTTAGTGCCTAGGCTATTCACATATAAAGCTTCAGGATATGAAGCACGAAGTTTCAATTTATATCTCCATCAATCAGAATTCTAATACCAACAACTTTAGATTTGAAAAGTAGACTAAGTATTTCATTATCAAGAGTGACAGTAAAAACAGATCTGTCTAACAATGAAATAGAAATATGATTCCACCTAAAAAGGCAGTACATATAAAGTCTCATCCAAATCTAAAATAAAAAACCAGAATCTAATTTTAACCTACAAGCTCCAACAGACTGCAACTTTATTTTCATCACCCATGTATATGTATCGCTCAGCTGGGTTGGATCTCTTTTGGGTTTGAAAGTTCTGTATTGAATCGCTTATGTGAATTATCTATCCTCCATGTATGAGGTGACACAAAAGCTAAATTAATTTAAGAACAAATATAAGTATGAGATATACCCTTCTTAATTAGCCATTTCTAATATTTTATGCAATCTTGCTTGAAGTGGCTTACTTTCTTACATAAAAAGCATGCAATAACCTTAGGCTTCTTCTCCTGTACTTTCGCCACTTAGGATCAACAACTATACTAGTATTTATATTCCTCCCTTTAGTTTCACTTTTCCTTTTCTTATTAGAAGTATTATCATGGATGCTAAATGAGCACTTTAGTCTTTTCTTATTTCAATCTCTTTTCTTTCTGGACACAGTGACTAATGAGCTAGGTGAGACTCCACTTTTCCCTTTGAGCATTATAAATAATCTTTTAAAAATGGTTATACTAATAAAAGAGATTAGAATGAAGTGTACTAGAATCTCTTCAGAGAGTTCCAATTTCAGTGCTTTTAATTTAGAAACAAGATTGGGCATTTCCATAATGTACTTCCTTATGTTTTCTTTATCGTTATAGTGCATATTTATCAGCTTGCTAAGGTACGTGCTGGCCTCAGTCTTATCCAATTTAATAAATCGGTCAGCTACTTCAGTAAGAAAACTCTTAACACTATATGTATCAAGTATAAGACCCTTAACAATCTTAGTAATAGAATATTTTATGACCAGTAGACACATCTTATTGGACCTCTCCTACTTATCATAATTCACCTTTTCTTTAACTGAACTTTATTAGTGATAATAGGGGTTCATCAGTCCTTAAGGTATAGTCTAAGTCCATGAATTCAAGAACGATCTTTTACTTGGTCTTACCGCTTCTTAAAATTTGTACCATTTAATTTAGACTACATAAGCGTAAAATTTCTCATCAATTTAAAATAAACATTGCATTTAATAAAATTCTACTGTAATAGCCATAAAAAATTAAATTTTAGAAAATGCAACTAGTTTAACCAATAGAGCTGCCGGTCAAACTTTCAAAACAAGTTGTGTCTTTTTATACCAATATTGTACTGGCCAATATAGATACCCTAAAGTTTAGGCCCTGTGTAGGAGAACGACTTTACTTTGAGCCGACTGTCTCTTTATAGGATTGATCCCAAAGTTTAACTTATTTATATCGACCATATAATATATGTAATGACCTGACCACAATGACAACCTTCCTTTGAGCCGATTGCCACACGTATGCACCACACAAATCTACGCATCTGGATTCTTATTCCACCGTTGGACTAGTTGATGAGGTTAATGATATATGGGCCTATAGTGTGACAACATTTTTTTGGGCCGATTATCACACACCAAAGTTCTCTCACTTGCATTACTCACATCAAGTATCTGACGTTGTACATAATTTAGCCAAACAACAATCTTTCTTTGGGCCGGCTATTATCCGCATGAACTATATACGCAATTAAATAAGCTCTTTTATAAATTTTTTAATTGAACATGTATATATTTTTATCTATGTGTTATCAACTATAGTAAACATCAATATTCATCATGCCAGAACAATATAAGCAATATAATAAATATTAATGAAGTGGAAGCATGTAAGGATACATATTAGCATGATAAAAAAACACTTCAATGTCCTTTTTTATATTAACTAACTACTGTTTTGTCATATCTAGTATTTGTAATACTGTAGTGCTCGTCAAGAGCTTCGAAACAGCTGTTTACACGCTCAAAACAGAGGTCGGATGAGCCCGTAACGACTAATTGAAGTTTCTATTGGGAAAACGGGTCTGTAGTGCTTATCGGGCTTGAATCAGACCCGACCCGCAATGGATAAGTTATGAGTTTCCTTAATGGGTCGAGTTTAGTAAACTGAATAAAACCCGATCAGATTAATGTGAGATTAATTTTGATTAGATCTTTTTATTTGATTAGAATTCTACTCTAAAATTTTCTTAAAGGACTAAAATTCTATCTCAACCCTAAAAATCAAATCAATCTCAGCAATCCCAATGAATTTAATATGAGATTAATTAGAATTTGGTTTCCTTATTAGATTAAAATTTTATATCTAAAATTTCTAATTTTAATTAATCTCATAATCTCACTTGATTAGGAAAACCCGAAATAATTTAAAATTTTATTTTTATGCGTTTTGTCACTGTAGCACCGACCCATGATGGCCGGCGGCTGTTGCACGCCGCTGGAGGAGGGGGCCCACGCCAGCCCCTATATGCGTAGGGGCCATAGTGCCTGCATGCAGTATGGTCCAGCATGCAGGCGCCAGCAATACCTGCTATCCTTTGTAATTTTTTTTATAAATTCCAGAAAATGTTTCTAAAATAATAACATACTGAAAAAAAAATTCGAAAAAAATATATACATAATTCAATTTAATAATCTCAATTTATTTCAATTACTTGAGACACAAAAAAAAAAATTCTTATTAAATTAAATATAGAGATCAACTGTAATTTTAATAGATCGAAATCGAAATTTCTGTAAATTCGATGATCCGATAAAGAGGAGGTTATGATACCAATTGTTGGATCTAATAATTAGTCCAAGTAAGATCCATGCATAAACTAAAAGCCTCTTTATTAAGATCAAAGGGAAAGAGGGTTTAGGCATATATAATTCCATCACGAAAAGGATGTCCAAAATTGCATGATCTCGAGGACGCCAGAGTTTAGAGAGGGATTCTTCTCTCTAGCCACCAAGTTCTCATCTTGATCTTTAGAGGAGATGAGAGGCCTCCAAGAGAGATAGTCATGATAGATTAGTGGTGGAGAGGGAATCCTAGCCATGATATATATATAGCATCAAGGAAGCCTAGTTCAACTCATCATAGATCTACACCCTTGATTGATAACACGAGTTCCACACGTGTAGATGAGTGCCACATTATAATTTAAATACACTCATGGTTAAGTGTAATTGAAACGTATCTAGACCCAAGCTATTAGGCTTGATCAATTCTTTATTGGGTCCAACAATATAAGCTTATAGAGACGGGTATATAAATCTAATTAGACTTGTATAGACCCAAATTAACACATGGTTCATTTTTATCTATCTAATCAATACGTTTAATTAGATATCCCCGCGGGTGGGGTGCATCTATAGCAATAATCTTTGCATTTTTCCTCCCTACCACTACTAAGTGACTTGATAATGATGCTTCATATCTTTGACTTCCGTGCTCTAAAGAACCAGTCGGGTGCAATCAATCTCGTTTGATCATCCACGCGGTTCATTTTTAACTATGTAATCTATGGCAAACCTTTTTGCATTTTCTTCCTACCACTAACTGACTTGATAATGATGCTTCATATCTTTGACTTCTGTGCTCTAAAGAACCAGTCGGGGGCAATCAATCTCCTTTGACCCATGCTGTTCATTTTTACCTATGTATTCAATACGTTTAGATGCACTCCTCCCTCTTAAATGAGAGCTTTCTAGTTCAATTCTCACGATTATCAAATTGAAAATTTTAATTTGAGTAATAAGTGATGATGTATGTATAGACTGGAGAGTATCATTCATCCAATTTAAAATAAAAATAAAATTTTTTTTACAGTGTAAAGCTTACTGAGGTGATCATATTGTTTAGTTTATTTTGCAACCGCTTGACACATAAAATGAAATGAAAGTATTTGAATTACAAATTGTTTTTTTTTTATGTTTAAAAATGTAAATCTCTGCAATTTAATGCGACGTATCGATGCCTTTGATTTATGACCATCGTCTCGCAGTCTACTCTCATTTCTGTCGCTTTTCAAGTCGGTGGGCCACACAAATTATTTTCGTTAAGAGACTATACTATATTTATAATCCTAATTCATTGTTAATACTAGCTTACATGCGTCATAAACTTTAGTTGTTACATTACAAATCCATAATTTAATTTGAAAATATCATCACTCGTTGGGAACAAAAGAGACTCAGTCCCACGGTTTCTTTCATATGATAATATGCAAAAAAAGAAAACAAAAAAAGAAAAAGGGTTCCATGTCACTTTTTCTTCAATTGTGAAAATCAACGAACTTATATTTTATGTATTTTGTGTCTCCATGTTCGGTTGACAAGTCAAAACTATCCATACATTCATCAATGTGCAAATGGTAAGGGGTAATCAGTAAAAGTACCGGCCATTTAATTCCCGCCATAAAATTCGCTTGAAACGTCACTATCTGAACGGCGAGGGTGAAATCGTAATTTGAGAGAATTGAAACGTAGGGCGGTTGAAGCTCCTCGGTGCACCCGAGCTCCGAACCCGAGATCTGCTGCCACCGCTGCCAAAAAGCGAGTAACTAACATTTTTTTCTCCCTCCACTATATATTATTTGCATATTACTGCACTACTTTAACATATTTACAACTCTTTCCCCATCGTTTCATTAAAATTTTCATTTGAATTCCAGTTTCTCAACTGGAACCCGGGACTTTATCATGAGTTCACGACATATATGCCTCAATGACAGCCAAGATGAGTTACTGAGACAGAGATTTTTTTTCCCCCTTTTTTTGTGTTTTTTTGGATAGTGGGCTACAGATGTAGTAGGAATAAACTATTTTTCAATGAAATTTGAATGTGTATGTTGAGCACACATAATTCCACTGTGGGGTAGGAGTTATTTGTGCCCACTAAAAATACGTGATTTTTGAACTGTTTTGGTACAAGTCTCATGTTAATATCACACGCTAACTTTGTCTATTTTTTTTTAGCGAGTGTCATTGGCGAACTCTTGCTACATCTCATTACCGCTTGCAGAACTTGTCCAAGCACATATTTTGATGAGTATCATTAGCCGTTTGCCCCAAAAATAAAAAATCTTAAAACAAAATATTTTGGAAAGACTAATCAGATGAAGTTTTCTTGTTAATATTTGTACAATAATCGTGAAATGATAGTTATTTTCATAACTATAAATAAAATTGTTTATGGAATAGGATCTTTAAGAATATGATGGAATGGTAAATGTAAAAAAGAATAAAAAATTATTAAGATAGTTGCCACAGAAACTAAGCATACTCTATTTATAAACATCCTAATGTTATAAAGTAGGTTAAACCAAGAGTGAAACCATTTTTGTGTCGATGCAAGAGGTCAGAAATTTGAATATCGATCATATTGTCTTAGCGTTTTTCAAAAACAAAAAAAAAAATTTACTAGTATCAAATTTTTTAAAGTTGTTTAGAAACTGAATCTTATTTTAAAAAAAGAGTGTTGAGATGTATTTTTACATAATTTTTGCTTGTACTGTAAGAATTACAAATATATTCAAACGGAGCTAAAATTGTCAAAGTTTGTTTTTAGTTGAAAGAGTAACAAAGACAATAATAATTTCTATTAACATATAAAAAATTGTGTTTTCCTTTTCTACAAAATTGTCACGCCTACATGCCTTTCACAACTCTTTGAGAGTTTATTATGTAACGAGATTAAGAGAACTAATCTAATCGGAAAAAACTTAGGCTTATAGGTAAAAGTCTTCACTTTTTATTTAAGTCCATTATTTCCCTTATTTTTTTAGGTCACTTTTTAATATGAGACCATGTATTCACATGAATACCCAACAACACACTTACAAAAGTAACAATTACATATATTTGTTTTTTCGCCGGATCAAGCTATAAAATTGATAATTAGTATTTAATTAAACATAAAAAAATCAACATTCTTCCTCTCTCTTCCTTGCCAGTTTACACGAGAGTATTTACAAGCTTATAACAAATTATAGGAAGTTCTGAGTGGAACTGCAGATAACAATCCTTGTTTGGAAAAAGAAACAAATAAAAACAAATTGTTTTCAAGTTCAAGCTACCACCTTTTTATTTGAAAAGAAAAACAAAAAAACAAAATAGCTTTCTGAGGAAAAATTTGGCGGTGAAACAGACATTAAGCGAAAGAAGGAGGGCTCGAGTGAATAAATCGTTCCTTATAACCCACGTCGGTTATATTAGTATTAGTTTTCCAGACGTCATCTCTTGATGTGATTCTCACCCTTCTTTCCGCCGGCACTCTCAAATTAAAAACACAAGAAGAGAGAGAAAAGAAAAGCAAGGCATCAGGGGAAAAAAATAAAATAAACAAAGCTCTCTCTCTCTCGAGAGTCTTGAATCAGAATCCAATGGCATCGGTTTCAGATTCCTGCGGCGATCCCTAAACCCGCAAATCTCCGATCAATTCCGAATGTTCCCGTCTCGATTCCATCCCTTCGTGGAGCTCAATTTAGACCGCAGAGGAGCTCTTAGTTTCTGATTGGCGATTGGATTCGGTCTCACCTCAATTCTTTCGTGATCTGGATCGGGGATCAGTAATCTGTAGAAAGTGCTGGCACCGGATTTTGATTTGTCCGATCTCGATCTGAATTGGTTCATTTGGATCGCGATTCGAGATCGTCAGGTGTTCGTTCCTTTGATCTCAATTCATCTAGCTTCTTGGATCCTTGATCGCTGTTGGCCCGTTCGGAATTCTGTTTAGGTTGTTCTCTTCAACTGCTGAATCTCGCGAACTGTATTCTGTTCGATTAATTGTAGTGACTTGATCATCAAAAGTTGCATTGCATTGGAGTTTTAGTTAGTTATTGTGGATTGATAGATTCTTTTTTTATTGGAATTGAGTTAGTATCAAAATCATTGCGTTTCTTTGATCTCAAAGCTGATAATTTAATCTTGATTACAGAGTGTTTTGGTATTTGATTGAATGTAGTTTTGGAGATTCTTATAAGGAAAAAGGAAAATTTTTGTTGCAGATTTGATAAGATGGATTCAACAATGGTCGATTGCCGGAGTTTAATCGAGTTCTGCCGAGCTTTCGAGCAGCACCGGAACAGGCCGAAGCCCCATGCTTCATTGGAGAACCACCGGAGCATCAAGAGGACTAAATCCTTGAACCCTCTTTCCCACCCATTTTGCGAGCACTCCCCATTTGCGGCCATTGACATTTTTTTGCTCCTTCTAGTCCTCGGTGCCCTCTCGGTTCTCACGGTGCCTTACTTTAAGTTCCTCTTTAACGAAGCTTCCGAGCTTCTCCCTGTAGCTGTGGAATGCATGGCCGAAGTCATCTACCATGCTCCAATTGCCTACTTTGCTGGATTGATCTTAATGCTTATCACTGCGGTTGCGATGTGGGAAGTGATTCATCACCAGTTTAGGAAGTGTGGGAATCCTTACTGTAAAGGTCTTCGTAAAGCGGTTGAATTCGATATTCAGTTGGAATCAGAGGAGTGCCTGAAGTACTTACCGCCCGTGCCCAAGGATGCTTTTGGGACCCGCCCGTTGGAACTAGGAGAGGACCATAAGGAACTTGAGGCTGAGCTCAAGAAGATGGCACCGCTGAATGGACGGACTGTTCTGATCTTTCGGGCCCCCTGTGGTTGCCTGGCAGGAAGGATGGAGGTTTGGGGGCCCAAGAAAGTGAGGAGAATTAAGAAGTAGCGTTTTTTAGTTTCTCTACTATATAGTGCTACTGTTCCTTTTATAGCAATAAGGTAGCAAAAAAAAAAAAATTTGAAGATGTGGGTTAGTCCATGTTGCCTGGCATGACTGAATAAGTGGCACTGGGTAGAAGACTAGCTCATGTACTAAGGAGTGTTGACTTCTCACTTCTGTCCATGGATTAGAACAACTTTACATCAAAATCAGATACTGATACATATCGTTTATGAGTTATTCTATTTTGTTCATTGCTTTTGAGAAAGAAGAGAGTAAACTGTTATGTTTTATTAAAATTTTCTTAGTCAACCCTTTTTTGGGAGTTTGCAGTTCTAGAGGTAGTAGTTTCTTGCAGTGATAAGGCTTTGGATGTTGTGATCCCCAATGGCCTCATTTGATCAACTTTTGTGTTCTTTCAAAGAGCTTTCGAGAGGTAACTTTGTTGTGGTTGTATGTACTTATTCATTTTTTCTTTCAGCATGTCTAAATATTGTTTTGTTGCCATGTCACAGGTGATTGTCATGATTCTACTGCCTGCTTATCATACTAGGGTATTCTTTTTTGTGTTATTTTTAAAATTCCATTATTTAGGATTTTCTGGGAGACATTTTTGTTTTTTTATCACATGCCCTTATTAGTTGAACTATCTTAGTTTCTCGAAATTTGTTACATGACACTGACTGAAGACGAAGCTTTCCATGTTATTAGCAGTGGCCATCTTGGATTGCTGAAAATATGCTGACATCCAATGTCTCTATGCTTCCATGATAATGTTGTCGTAGGTTGTATCTAATATGTTTCACTAAATATTGAACTATTCAAGTATCACTGCGGGCACCCAATGTTCTCATGCAAATATCCATGTGTCTAAGCTTCATAATGCAAATACATACGAATTTGGTATCGTTCAGCTAAAACTTAAGTATCAATTGTATGGAGATATAACTGATAGTTAGTGGTTTGTTTTTGCTGCTAAGGACAATTGTTTGATTTTTGTGTTGAATCTCTCTTCCAAGATTCTTATTCATTTATGACATCCAGACATCATCATCATCATCGTTGTTATCATCTTCATTATGTAACCCTTTTCCTATGAAATGAGACGGGCGATAAGTCTGCTCTAAAGTAAGTAGGGTTCAAGACGAGTTTAACTTGATAGCCAGTTGTGAACCTGATTTCAGCACTCTAATTTCCATGTAGTATTCCTAGCCAAGAAACTATAGCAAGATATCGACTTGCAAGAAAACCTTGGGGTAGGAAAGTTTACATCACTGATTTCACAGTTTAAATATGAAACCAGAGAGGAAACATTCCTTTTCCTCCTTGACCAAGACAGGGTCTTGATGAAGGGGAAAGATGATGTAATTCCTAGAGAACTGCATTTACCTGTAACACAATCTAAGCCAAGAAGAAAAATGACTTGACGTTTCTCGAAAACTGCAAATTGACAAACATGTATGTATCACTAGAAACTTCGGTTCACAGAGTGGGTAACTCCTATGCAATAGAATTCAAGAATACATCATGAGTGACTAAATAGTTGAACATATTAGTTAAATCTTGTTACTGTCATTGTTACTAAAATGCTAGGCAGCACCTGGGTGCTAGTGCCCAGAGAAAGGCGAAAAGTCTTCAGTAGGAAAAGGAGAAGAGTGAAGAAAAAGAACGAAATAACAAGAGAAAAAGGGAGAGGAAGGGGTGAAGAAGAAAGAAGCAAAATCATCAGCGTCGGGAGCAGGAAGGGGTAAAAAATTAAAGGGAAGTAAGGGAGAAGAAGAGAGAAGAGGAATGGAATTATGACGGAGGGAAAAGAAGACAAATTTGCTTGTGGTGGCGTTTGGCATCGTTGGAGCAATAGGGTCCACAAGGTTTTGGAATTAGGGGTAGTGAAGGGAGGGTTGGAGGAGGATTTTCTTTCAGTCAGATGGATTGGAGACTCGATTAAAGGACCCAATTTGTTCAGTTTCACAAGAGCAAAATTCTTTTTCAGTTAGCTGGGTTGGACTGGATTAAATGGATCCTAAGTTCCTAACTGTTCAGTTTCAGAAGGGGGAAGGAGGATTCTTTTTCAATTAAACAGGTTGGATCGGTTTAAACAGATCCAGCCAGTTTAGTTTCACAATCTTTTTAACCTAAGCAAACCTTTTTTGGCCGGCTGAGTGGAAAGCAGACATCTTGGTTGACCAAAATGCGTAGGCCCTAAATTAGATGGCTCCATTATTATCTTGCTAATTTTTTGACGGTGGATTATTATCTTAGTGGTACTTCTATTATGCCTCATAAGAAGAATAGTTTAAATCTAGTGGCACTATATAATTCTTTTCTTTTGAAGGGAGCAAACAGGGTTATATATGCTTATAGTAGGAATATGCCACCTTTATATCCTTTGTTGTTGTTCTAATCTCAATGGGATTATATGCTCCTTACCTTCCATGTTACTCTACTGCAGAAAAGAAGTAAAATAAAAAAGAGTTAGCGGCTAATTCTTGCTTACTTTTGCTGTCTAAAACTGGCATGAATTAGAACCTAATAATGACACCCTCTAACCATCTTGAAATGTCCAAAACCACTTTAAAGCCATCTAGGATTCTTCCCAACTCGAGTTCAATAGCTTGAATTAGCAACTACACATTAATCGTCTTAAAACTCATAATAACTCGGACACTCTAATTGCCAGACGAGACCTAACAGTTTGGGCCTATTGTTTGGCGGCTTTGTCTTAGAAAAGAAGTCTGAAACTAAAGGTTTTCAGGGAGGTGATTTTTTCCGTGTGTTTATTCTGTTGAAAACCTCAGATTTAACATCTCATGCTTTCAAGATGTGCCCATTACCCTATTTCAAGATTGAGAGTCAAGTTAATGAATGTATAAGAATGTTAAAGAAATCAAATAAGTGGCTTCTACCACTTAGTCCTGTTTACAAGACAACACCCTGTCCAACTGTAACCAAACCTGGCCTGACCTCACTTGATAAAATAACACAACCAGAAAAAGAAACACAATACCATATTGAGATCCAGCTTGATGGTCTGTGTGCATGGTTATTTTCGCAAAGTAATCTAGAAGAAAAACCTTGTCCAGGATGAGGACACTTCTAGTAAGTCCAATCCCCAAACAAACTCATCTATGTAGCACGCAGAAGTGTGTGTGCATGTGCGCGCGTGATCGCGTGTGTGCGTGTGTGTTTGGCTGGGGGGGGGGGGTGGTGCTGGGGGTGAGCTAGCATGGATATGTTTGTATGTTCCTTCAGAGAGGCAGGCGGGTAGTGCTTGGAAGGAGAAATATGCTCAGAAAGTTAGGTAGCGGGGAAACCTTGTCTACCATGAAGACACTTCAATTTAAGGGCATGTTTTTATTCTTAAGCTAGAAGCCCCAAAATTCAACTTCAATTGAAGCTGTCATCTTCAGTCATTGGTTCCAACCAAATTGACTCCTATGCTTTAGAGGAGATTCCCATTTCCCATTCAACATTAGAGCAAAGACAGAAATCAGGATGTGAATATAGTAACGGTTAACAAGAAAAATATTTGAATTCCATTATATTTTGTCATATCTCACAAGCCAGCACCCTACATGATCCAAATCTGTCCTGGTCTTCTCCAATACAGCCAGTCTATCCTGCTTCTTAGAGTCTTGTTCTTGGTAAACTTCAGCTATTTCAACCCTGTGACTTGGCTGAACCATAAACTTGCAAGACACAGTTCACTGTATACCAATTTCAAAAAGTTGATTACCTGACACTACTACTAAACAATGATCAAGTTGGGTCCTGCAAGGAGCTGCTGATATCCCACAGAATCTGCTTCTCTGTGTTTCTTTATTTATTAATAATATTCTCTCACTTCTTATTGGATACACTTGTCAAGTGTTATCTGCCTTATTTTAAATTTTCTAATGCATTACTAGTATTTTGTAGGAGGAATGACATATCACAATGCCATTCTTTTTGGTTGCTGTGGGTCCAAGTGAGAGCATGTGGGATGAACTTGCTGCTGTGCTAATCTTGTGTAGAGCAGAAAAGAGCAACCAGCAGAGGTGACAGGGTAAAGACCAAGGAACCACTGTGAAGGTAAGAGGCATGAGAATATACAGCTTGCATGATGGGATTTGGATGCAATGTGGAATGATCACTTTTATCTAATCTCGGAAGCATATTTGCCAATGGCTGTGATGCATTGTAGTCAGACCAGTTCCTCTCTATAGTTTTTCTTTCCCTTTTCTTTGTCTCCCCTACTACAAGAGTGATGTATATGAAGATC
This sequence comes from Agave tequilana, assembly GCA_038442645.1. Taxonomy (NCBI): domain Eukaryota; kingdom Viridiplantae; phylum Streptophyta; class Magnoliopsida; order Asparagales; family Asparagaceae; genus Agave; species Agave tequilana. Next base: position 268,970 of record JAVJIF010003172.1, on the reverse strand, counting down.
TGTGCTGCCCTTCCCTTCGATTTCCCCCTTTTAAGTTATGCCTATGTGAGAAATGCAGCTATGTTCATAAACCAAGTACCTTTTGGAAACTGGAACCTGGGTTTGTTTTATGCTAACCTGTTATTTAGGGATGAGTCCTGGAATAGAATCAAATACTCAGGTATTCATATTTGAATTTGTCTGTAATCTTCAAATCCGAATTCGAATTTGCTTCTTTGAATCAGAATTCATTTTTTTAATTTGCTTCAAATAATAAAAAAATGTATTCAATTTGATTTAGTGTTTAATATTTGTGAGTTATTTGATTATAAATTTATAAGAATTCTTTCCATTTTATTAAATAATTCAATTCTATTGATGGTATTCAAATCACATTTGGGAATTATTCATTTCTAGTTATGATGTACAAATCTGTAATTTGAATATTTTTTTTAAAATTTGATCCAGGAATTATTCGTTTCACCTAATTTCTTATATTTTCTCATGTTTTTTCTATATACAATAGAGTTCAATCATCACAAAATCTATATATCTAATAACTTGAAATTTCAGGGGCAGAATATATGTGTAATCAATGGGTGATTTATTTGATAATTAGATTTGCCTATTAAGGGATTAGAATGTAGTCTTATTTTTTTTGGGTGGGTGGGTGCGCGCGCATGCGTGTGTGGTACAATTGATTAAGTGTTTAAAACCGTATGTGCTGAACAAACAATTCGATAACCAAACACATAAAATATATGAATGATCACATTCGTTTTCATTTATATTAAGAATACTAAAAAAAATATTTTTTTTATGCTTAAGAAATAATCCAAATCGAAATATTTGATAATTATTCGTTCAGCTTCCACTCCCAGTGATAGCCCTCAGCTTCTTGGCATACTTCTTGCAAGGTTGAGGAGTGCTGCCAATCTCCCTTGTAACTGAAGGTAGAGTTGAAATCACACAAAAATACGGCCTAATGAATCTTTATATAAGAACTTACAAGAAATATTCTTCTTTAGTAACATGTGTATCCCAAGCCCTACTTTTGTTGTCACTTCACAGGCCAATCCTTCATCGCTATTCTGCGCCAATGGGTTTTATTGCATCTTTTTTCACTTCATCATATTCATCCTAGTGTTCTTTTTTTTATGACTACATGTTGGTATAATGTTTGGCTCGTGCAGTAATCCAAAGCCAGGTTAGATCAATTCCTCTGCTTCCAAGCCACTAATTATAGATATCCAGTCATTTTTAACACAATATTGTAAGTTAAGGTTTTTGGCATGCATGCACAATCAAGATGACTCAAGTTTCATGTACTAGTTTTTCTTCTTGTGTCATTAACATATTTTCTAGGTCGCCATGAGTATGGAAACAGTGATATGTTACTATGAAATATTTTAACACGCCTAGGCAACAATCCTGAAAACCAGGATATAAGATGTGGATACACCAAAGATTAAATATATGTTTTAAATATTATATTATCTTATACTTATTTATCTTGTATGACTGATAGAGTGCAAAAGGATTAAAATGCCTAACATAAAAAATAGAAGAAATGATAGCCAGAGATGGCATTAATAGACTCCACACTCATATATGAGGAAATAACATCTGTGTTGCCAACCACCATCTGCAAGTTCACTTTTCATATACAGTAGAAATATCAAAGCTGTCATGTAGTGATCTGATGCATTATCTCTGGAGTGGTCTTCATTCATTTATTTACAAAGAAGGCAGATAGATAAATGCATTCAGAAATCAAATTCAACTGTCGTGTCAACTTTATTTATATGTCTCAGATTCGACATATATTGGATATATAGTAGATACACATTCAACAGGTATTATATGTCAAGCTAAATTTTAGGATACATCAAAAGGTGTATTTGAAATATACATACCTGGTGCCAAGTTCTGATTATCTTGTATGCATATGACAAAGGTGCTCCTATGTTGAAGAATCCGCGCTTCATGAGTAGTGTTGTGCTAGGGAGCAACTTGGTTATCATTGCATGATGCTGAGATGGTGCATAATATGTGAAGGTGTCATTTTTATAGTTTTAGAGGCCTTGGTACATTAAAGCAGGGAATCTTTCTGTGTTCAAAGCTAACTTCAATTTTCACTGCAAGCTATTTTAGTCTGGCCAAGCTTATTAAGAACAGTTTCTACTGTGCGATTCATAAATTAAATTTAAATGTTTAATTATAATGGAATGTCTAAACAAAGTTTGTGGTTGTTAGATGGATGTTCTATATAGTTCTAAATCTTTGTTCTTGGGATTCATAAAATTGTCTTTTCCATATAGCTATAAGAAAATCTCTCTATTGATTCATCTGGGATTAAAGAATAATAGGATTACATATTATAGAAAGACTGATTGGATCTCATATAGCAAAAATTTTCTCTTCTTATTAGGATAGATATGATACTTTAGGAAAGGTATAAGATATGACATTAAGACAGCCTATTATCACAACGTTGCTACATTGATTATTCAGAATGCCTAAAAAAAGCCAATTTACTATTGCATCCATGGTAGAGTGCCCCTCATCTTAATGTCTGCTCACGATCTTCACTTGGAAAATTGTCACATTGCCTCACATACATAAAGCCCCTGGTGAATATATTGTTATTGGTAACTGAAAGCAGGGCACTAAAATTCACGCGCACGCGCACACATATTATTTTATTAGTAACTGAAAGGAGAAAACAGTAAACTTAGAATAAAATTAATCTTTTTAGCACATGAGTCCTGATATTTTTATGATAACACAAATGATTGATTGTAATATGTTTATTTCTAAAGTAATCCTCCTGTTTTAACAAAATGTTGCAGAAAGCTACCTGTGAGGAGTTCTGCAAGCTCTTTTGTTACAATTTTTCATGAATAATTCAGCAAGTAGTTTTCTACAATATTTTCATACAACAGGAGGACATGTATCAAAATAGCCATAACATCAGTGTTTTTATATCTTTGGGAAAACTTGTGCTGTTATAAACTAAAAGACAATAAATTCCCTAGGATTCTAAGATGATAAAATGCACTATCCATGCAAGTTAAAGAAAATTGCTAACGGGCTGTGCATTTGGGCTATAACTGAGTCAATAGAATGACATGAGGGCTCCCAATCCCGAGCATATTGCGTTTGGGGCCCATCAATGTATTTGAAATCACCTAGATGGGGGAGTTAATGGGTGATACACTAATCTAATGCTAAATTAAAAACAATTATAATCTACTAAAACTTAATCAAAACTATAATCAAGAAATAAAACTGTATACCCCATGAAGGGCTATGAACTTCTCCTCAAGATTTCTCTTAAAATAAGAGTTGAGGTGCACAATTGCTATCTTGATTTAAGAGTGTAAAAATAAATAAATAATCTCAAAGTAAGCACAAGCAACTATTATAACAATGCAATTAATAAAGAGAGAGAGATCAAACACAGGCCAATCGCAAACACAAGAAGTTGTTATCGAGGTTTGAGCCACTTGCTGTACGTTCCCGCCTTTATCACAATAAAGGATTCCACTATAATCAACTTGATTACAAATGAAGTTGATCCATAAGATCTGGAACCGTAACTCCGACTCACAACCCTCCTTCCAAGAGAAACTTTCATAGAACAAAAAGGCTTACAATACTTAGTGACCTACACAAGATCACAAACACTCTCAATTACACTTTTCCTATAACTCAGAGTAGAGAATTGAAAGCTCAAGAAGTGGGAGAGAAAACTGAGAGAAATAGAATTTAATAGTATAAGATATTTTTTCACAAGTAATTTAGAATGAGAAGCTTGAAAATTTTGCAAAACTTTATGTTCTAAACCATCTCTATCACTCCTATTTATAAGAGAAGGATAGAGAGACCATTACTCAGTAAACCCAGTAATTAAAAACAAGTTGAACACTATTAAAAGAAAAAATAACTGTTGGAAACAAATCTGGATTGATTAGAGGAGAAAATAGCTCTTGAGAAACAAATCTGGCAGGTTTGGTTGCCTGGCGGTCGACCTGGCGGCGGTCGATCGGCCAAAGCAACATTTTGAGCTAGAGTTGAGCTCAGAGTTAGTGGTCAACTGGGCGGTCAACCGGCTCAATAAGTTCTGTTGAACTCAAGGCTATGGTTGACTGTGCGATCGACTGTCCTGAGCCTGCTCAAACTGGGCTAACCTAGCGGTTGAACGCTCGATCAATCGGGCTCAGGGTCAACACTGTGCACGACTGTGCACGTGCGATCGACTGGCTGAGCCCAAAAATGATATTTCTATTATTTTAAAATATTTTGATAAATACTTCAAAATTATATATTTACAAAACTTTTTGTAGAAATAATACATAGTATAATATGAAAAACTAATTTATTTAAACTTTTAAAATATAAAATATATTATCATCATAACACAAAATTTATATTCTAAAAATCATGAAATTGACTTGAAAAAAATCTTTTTTGTGTGTGTGATTTCTTGAGCATCAATCTACTATATGAAAATTAAACAAATTAATATCTTACAGTACTTTAAGAGTAGACACAGTTTTCAAAATCTTCAAGTGGACTTCTCCTAAATTTGACGTCTTGAGCTTGAGTCCAATACTTGAATGCTTCAATATCTCAATGTGATAAATAGTTGAAGCTAAACATCTAACTCTTGAAAACCTGTAATCTTAAAAACAATTGAACTTGATTAGTAACACTAAACTACATGAGTTTTAGAATCATCAAAATAAAGAGTGATTGTACCCTTAGGCCAACAATCTCTCTCTTTGATGATGATAAAACTCATGAGTTATTTAAATAAAATATAAAAGAGCTTCAAGAGAAGCTTTCCCTGAAATCATGCATACTAATAAAAATCAAGTTCATCATGACATTTGAATAAGTCAGTCATATACATGCACACATAAAAAACTTTCAATAAACTAAATCAATAAATTGGACATATCCAATTTCAAAACAAGATCAAATAACTTAATTCTCTTCTTCTCCCCTTTTTGTTATACATAAAAAAGAGACATTTTGAGAAATATAGAACAACAATCACATGCACGAAAAATATTTAAATTTGAGATTTTAAGAAATTTTAAAAACAAGATGTAACAATCAATTGTCCATCATATAGACATTCAATTCACCACAAATAAATTTAAATCTATTGTAATCAAGAGGTTTGGTGAAAATATCGGTCAATTGCAAATCGGTAAAAGCATAATCAATTTCTATATCACCTTTCTCATAGTGATATCTGAGAAAGTGATATCTAATCTCTATGTTCCTGGTCTTACTATGTTGATTTGCATTCTTGGTTGTGTATGGTACGAGTGTTATCACAATAAATCTTGATGTGGTCATAATGTAAATCATAATCGAGAAGAGTATGTTCCATTTAAAAAACTTATGTACAATAAGCTCCAATGGCAACATACTCCATCTCGACAGTTGAGAGGGTTACAGAGTTTTGCTTCTTGAAAGACTATAAAATAAGGCAATTTCTTAGAAATTGACAAGTTGCACTATACTTTTCCTGTTCACTCTACAACTGTCGTAGTAGGCATCCAAAAAACTCGTCATATTAAATTATCTGATTTTCGGATATCACAAGTTCATTCCAATAGTGCTATTAAGATATTTAATAATTTTTTACTCACTTAAATGCGACTATTTAGGACACGATTGAAATCTAGCACAAAGACATGCGCTAAACATGATATTCGACCTACTTATCATTAACTACAACAAACTATCAATCATACTACGATATAATTTAATGTCAACACATTACCTTATTCGTCCTTATCAAGCTTGGTTGTTGTTGCCATGGGAGTTTTGCTAATCTTTGCGTTCTCTGGCCCAAACTTCTCGATCAACTCCTTGGTGTATTTTACTTGATTTAAGAAAATCTCATCGCTTTTTTGCTTGATTTGGAGTCAGAGGAAGTAGTTGAGCTTCGCCCATTATGCTCATTTCAAATTCATCCTTCATACACACTTCAAATTCTTTGCACAAATTTTCATTAGTAGAACAAAAAATTATGTCATTAACATAAATTTGTATAATCAAAATATCTTTATCAACATGCTTAGTAAACAATGTAGTATCAACTTTTCCCTTAACAAAACCCTTGTTTACAAGAAAATTGCTAAATCTCTCATACCAAGTTCTTGGAGCTTGTATCAAACAAAAACATAAGAGCAATCTCTTATTTAAAAATATGATCGGAATGTGTAGGATCAACAAACCTAGGGTGTTGTTCAACATACATCTCCTAATCTATATAACTATTAAGAAAAGCACTTTTCACATTTATTTGAAACAATTTAAAATCTTTAAAAGAGACATAAACAAGAGTCATACATATGGTTTTGAGCCGTGCAACGAGTGTAAAGGTTTCTTCAAAATCGATTCCTTAGATTTGATTGTAACCTTGGGCCATTAGCCTAGTCTTGTTTCTAACTACATTACCTGACTCATCCAACTTATTTCTAAAGACCCATTTAGTATAAATGATTGTCTATCACAAGGCCTAAGAACAAGTTTTCAAATGATTACGCTCAAATTGATTGAGCTTTTCTTGCATAGGAAACAACCAATAAGAGTTAACTTCACCCTCATGGATATTTTTGGGTTCAATGTCTGAAATAAAAGCATAGTGTCTACAAATATCTTAAAGTTTGGATCTAGTAGTTACTTCTTGAGATACATCACCTTGTTGAGTTCTTTGGGTGACTTGAAACATATCTCCAATCCTTCGGAAGCGGTTGAGATTCTTCTTATATTGCTTGTACTTCACCACTTATTTCTTCTCTTTGCTTTTGTTATTGTGTCAGTGAGTCCTTTATAGATAATTTCTCAATTTCTTCAAGTATACAATCAATAGGAGAATCTACAACATTCTCACAAAAGGATTAGATTCCTCAAATTTCACATACATTGATTTTTCAATAGTCAAGGTTGATCTATTGAAGATTCTATAAGATTTGCTAGTAGAAGAATATCAATAAAAATAGCTTCAAAAGATTTTGCATCAAAATTTTCAAAATTATCTTGTGTTTAAAACAAAAATATTTACAGTCAGAAACTTTAAAATAAGAAACATTTGATTTTCTTAGATGATAAATCTCAAAAGAGATTTTGTTTAATTTTTTTGCAAAAATGAATTAATGAATTCTATTTGTAATGTAACATGACGTGTTTATGGCCTCGACCCATAAATATTGAGGGAGATCGTATATATTTAATCATTGTCCTACCTATTTCTTGAAGAATTCTTCTATTCTTCCTTTTAACGACTCCATTTTGTTATGGAGTTTAAGACATGATAGCTCATGTTTAATTCTATTATCTTCACAATATGTAATGCAAGATTGGTTAATAAACTCATCACATCTGTCACTACGAATGTGTAAAATCAAAAAATCTATTTTTCAACCCTTTTTCGAAAAATTGAAAAACGAGAAAGCTTCATCTTTATGTTTCAAAAATAAAACCCAAGTAAATCATAAAAAATCGTCAACGAGAACAAAAACAAAACGATTTTCACTTAAAGCTTTTGGTTTTGGTTCGACCAAACAAATCTATGTGTATTAATTCCAATGGATAAGATGTCATGATATCTCTAATTGATTTAAAAGAAGACTTGATTTGTTTTTCAAGTTAGCACGCATTACAATGTAGCCTTTTCAAATTTCAACTTTGAAATACCCTTCGCAACTTTCTTAGAAACAATACGGTATAGATAATCAAATGAAACATGACCTAACCTTCTATGCCATAATCTTGAATTTTCATTTATAGCAAATAAACAAGTAATATTGCAATCCAAATTCAACATATTAATGATGTAAGTATTATTTTCACGAAAATTGGAAAGCACACAAGAATCAATTTTCTTATCAATTATCATCAAATATAACCTTTAAACTTTTGTCACACAATTGACTAATGCTCGATAAATTATGTTTAAGTACATCTACTAAAGCAACATTTTCAATTAAAGGAGACTGTAGGGGTAAATTCCGAGCAGGAGTTTATCTACACTTCAAATCTTAATCTGGATCTAAGAGAGAATCACAAAATCAATCGTAAAGACACATGTTTTATATGAAAACACAGTTTGGGAAAAAATCACAGGGAGAAGAGAGAATTCACTATTTTTCAACAATTACAATGGATTCCACAGAGTTAAAAACTCTGTTTGTGTAGCTAAAAATCTAAAATCTTTCTGACTCTTTTTTGTCTCTTCTTTTTGCCCGTCTTCATTTCAAAGGGTCTCTTGGTGTATTTATACCCAGGAAATCTTCATTGGGAGTGTGGGTCATGCAGATTTTCATAACTACATGATCTGCACTGATTTTTTCATAACGGCATGGGTTTTGCCCATGATTGAAGGAGTGATTTATGTTATCTTATGTAACAGACTGCACTGAAGTAAGAGTTGTAATATTTGAAACGTGGAATGGCCGGCAACGTATCTGACTTTATGGGTGTAGACGGATATCAAGAGAGTTGTTTGCTGAGGCTGTCGTGATTAGCCGGGAGAACTAATTTTGGGAGGATGAACACCCTCGGAACAATCAGTTTCCTCAGGAGAAGAGAATGGTCTCGGGAGTGTTTTGGATGCTGCTTTTCGGGGAATCGCTCGGATGATTTTCCTTGCTAGTGCCTTCGGGAGATTCTGATGGCGAAGGACATGTGTCTTGATCCTGGCGTGGGTCAGAATTTGACCACTACAGAGATGTACGAACTTTTATGTTATCTATGCCAATGATTTTTCCTTTGGAGTCATCTTCGAAGCAATGGTGCCACCTTCACTGGACTTCGATAGGGTTGCAAAGTTATTGATATCCCACGTAATATGCCGTAAGCAACCACTATTAAGGTGCTACTACTCTCTACGTCTTGATGGTTTGACGTGTACCTACATCATTTAAAATAGAAGTTGATTTTGGTAACCAAATCTTTTTGGGTCCTATGATGTTAATCTTATGAACCAAAAGATGTTTATTAGCTATATTTAATCTATCATAAAAAACTTGGCCAAGTGACCTTTCGGCCACAATATGTACAATGTACACCTTGACATACATAAAAGTATATGTGAGTGTTGTTTGTGAGCATGATGTGTACGTGAAACATGTGGTGGTGGTTTTCTTGAAGCTTGTTTCATTGGAAACATAGATTCTAATTTAACTTTATCAATTTCATATTTCTTTAACGTATTGTTCAAAGTATTAATTTTCTTTTTGTAGAAATTTCATTTTTATCGACACTTGGAAATATCTCTCATTACAAGAAATTTTGTAAGAATCAAAATCCTTTTTGGTAAAATAAACAAATCTTCTTTTTCTTTCAAAAAAGCATTTTATTTATTTTGCAAAATCTTATTTTTCCTTCTTCATTTTTAAATTCTTCAATTTATGTAAATCATAATTATGAGAAAGTTGTTCAAAAATATCACAAAGTTCATTAATGGATAAATCAGAATCATCTAAAGAAGGTTCTGAAGTTACCTTGCGTGTGTCATTGTCTTGAGCCATGAAACACATGTTTACAATGTCGTTATCTCCATCGGTTCGCTTTCTAAATCTCAAGTGGCTTTCAATGCCTTCTTATATGGCTTTCGATGTGGATGCCTTGCTCTTCATGCCTGGACAATCCATAATGAGGTGGCCCGACTTCTTACAATTGTAATAAGGGTCAATCTTATTTCCTCTCCTCTGTTCTTTACCTTGCCATTTACCTTTGCGGTTGTTGAATCTACCTCATTTGTGGAACATCCTCCGAACGTTCTTCACGAGTAGGGAGAGTTCTTCATCGTCATATTGCTCAAAATCTATCTTCATCGAAGATGATAGGAGTGGCTTTGAATGCGATACTCTTCTTCTTTTGCGGTACCTTTTCTTCTCTAATTTTTTGTTCCATCTAATGGGTTTTCAAGTTTCCTATGAGCCCCATGAAGTCCATTTCCTCCTCGTCATTCAACGCCTTCAAGGTTGTAGATTTGACTTCCTAAGATTTAGGGAGAGCTTGAATCACCCTTCTTACTTTTTGGTCATTGTCAATGGAGTCACCTAAAAAAAAAATTATTATTACCTTTGTAAAACGAGTAATCATATCATCAATAGTCTCATTTTCATCCATACTAAACTCTCATATTGAGAGCGTAATAAATCAATCTTGATCCTTTTCACTTCAGAGGTCCCTTCATGAGTTATAACAAGATTACTCCAGATTTCATAAGGAGACTTGCAATGATAATCTCAGATATATCGTCATCATTTAGGGCTTGTAAAAGGGCATAATGAGCCTTGGCATTGGCTTCAAATTTGTTAACGGCGATTTCGGACAATGTGTCCTCATTACTATCTGGAACAACAAAAGGTTTAGTGGTGGTCTTGGCAACACGACTCGTAATGATTGAAGGAAGACAATCATCTTAACTTTCCAAATAGGAAAGTTAAAATCCATCGGACTTGGGTGGGGTCTTGACGTTATCGATTATGAGTGTGTAGAAAATAAAGTGATTAGCAAAATAATAAGAATCACTCTTAGATGGTGAAACCTTAAAAGCAAGAGTCTAAGCTCTGATACCAATTGAAATTACCTAAGGGGGTGAATAGGTAATATGATACTCTAATGTTAAAATCAAAACAATTATAATCTACTAAAACTTAATCAAACCGATAATCATGAAACCATATACCCCGTGATGGGCTATGAACTTCTCAAGATTCCTCATAAAATAAGAGTTGAGGTGCACAATTACTTTCTTGATTAAAGAGTGTACAAATAAATAAATTATCTCAAGTAAGCACAAGCAATAATTATAATAATGCAATTAATAAAAGAGAGAGAGTTAAAAGAGATCAAACGCAAGCCAATCGCAAACACGAGAAGTTATTATCGAGGTTCGAGCTAGCCGGTTCCCGTTTTCGGTTTCCCGGTTCCGCCATCGATGGAACCGGAATCGGTTCCGAAACCGGTTACATCCGGCTCCAGAACCGGTTGTGGAACCCTTTTCTTTTATTTATAAATAGGAATTAATTTTTTTATTAATTAATTTTAAGAAATATAACAGAATAATAAAAAATATAATAAACGGGCTTGAACTTAATTTTTACCATAATTAAGTTGCTTACGTATCCTTTTGGGGTTTAGAGGAATCAAAGCTCACGTAGTTTTCTTATCTTAGTCTTATACTTTACCTCAATCACTTCCTTCTGTTCCTGTGGTTGTCAATTCCATAAAGTCTTCACTTTGTTCCTGCACGATTTCTTATTGTGTTAACAATGCTTTTGTCCAATCATCAAGACATGCTTGGCCTCTACTGAGTCAGGAAACATACTCGAACGAGTTTGATCCAAGATACTCTCCCTGCACTGAATGCTTGCTCCATGGCTATCGTTGACACAGGTGTTGCTAAAATTTATTTAGCGATAATTGACATGATTGAAAATTGTGTTGAATGCTTCTTCCACCATTGTAGAATTGAAAACTTTACATCTTGAAAATCTTTACCAAACTCAAATGAAGTGATTAGATAACTTTATATCATGTAATTTTTTCTCTTTTTTATAAAGCTTATGTAATGTGCGTGTGAGAGTGGTCTTAAGCACTCTAGTTGGTTAAGAATTTAATGCACTTTTACAGTAATTTATAAAACCTAATTTTTCACCGAAACTAAAAGACAAGCATTCAACGGCAACTATTCGTGCTAATTCATTTATTTTTAATATCAGAGAAATGAAATAATTGAGGGGTAGTGGTAGTGAACCTTGATATTTGAGATTGCGTTTTTGTGAGACCAGCTTCACAAGGATGCACTCTCTCTAGATGCTTTCAGAATGTTCCATAACATCGGAAGTGGATCACTTATAAGTTGAACAATGCTTGCAACTTAGTCTAACGAGTGTGCCTGACTCATTCTTGATTTTCGTAAAATGATGCGCAAAAATATCGGACTTTAATTTTTGACTAGCGGTAGCGATATCTTCGACTCTATTGCCGGCTTGACTTTCAGATCTTTGAGTTGGAATATTGACTTGCCCCTTATCAGTGTTGAAGCCGTAATTCATCTCGGACGATTGCACAAAACTGAAAATATCATTTTTGGCGGGTTGACTTTCACCAACCTTGCTCTTGTCTTTTGCCGACGAACTTCCACTTGCCATGGAGAGTATGAAAATGGGAGAAAGATTATTGAGAGAGATTTTAGTGAGATACTATTAGAGAGATTTTGTAGAGAGATTATGGAGAGAGATTTTGTAGGGAGATTATGTAAAGAGATTATAGGGATTGTAGAGTAGGAGTCTTGAAGAGAGATTTTATAGAGAATTATAGGGAGAGATTGTAAAGAGATATAATGTAGAGGTTTGGATTTTGTTGTGGAGGAGATGGAGAGAAATGTGGCTATTTATAGGTTTTAAATAAAATTTAAAAAAAATTGCCTGCCCCAACGGTTCAAAATTGGACTGTTGGGGCTTGGAAGTGAGAGCCAAGAGCCAACGTTCAAGGGGCTTAGAAGTGGGAGCCAAGAGCCAACGTTCATTTGAATGTTGGCTCCAAGCCCCCCTCAAACGGTTCAATTTTTGGATCATCGGGAGACCCTATGGGCCAAAGGCCCAGAGCACATAAAAAAAAAGCCCACCCAAGTGCCCAACGGGCCGGAAGCCCGGAGCACCTATAAAAGAAAAGAAAACAAAATCCCACCAGCCCAGCTGGCCAGGCAGGCCAGCTGACCAGGTCCAATTTTTTTTAAAAAAAATGGTTCGGACGGTAATCGACGATTCCCGGTTCCAGAAAGGGTCAACCAGAACTTGCCCATCCCAGGACCTGTTTCGGTTCGGTTCGGTTTGGAACCGGAGAATCGGTCGGCTGGTCCGGTTTCAGTTCCAACATACCAGTTCCCAGTTCGGTTCTCCGGTTCGAACCAGGGTTGGGTCGAGCTTGAGCCACTTGCTCTACATCCCCGCCTCCACCGTAATGAAAGATTCCACTATAACTTGATTCCAAATGGGAAAGTTAAGTCCATCGAATTTGGGTGGCGTCTTGACATTATCGGCCATGAGCGTGTGTAGCAAATAAAGTGATTAGAAAAATAATAAGGGTCACTCTTAGGTGGTGAAACCTTAAAAGCAAGAGTCAAATCTCTGATATCAATTGAAGTCACCTAGAGGAGGTGAATAGGTGATATGCTAATCTAATGCTAAAATAAAAACAATTATAATCTACTAAAACTTAATCAAAATGATAATCAAGAAATGAAGCTGTATATTCCGTGAAAGATTCTGAACTTCTCCTCCAGATTCCTCTTAAAATAAGAGTTGAGATGCACAATTGCTTTCTTGATTAAGGAGTGTACAAATAAACAAATAATCTCAAGTAAACACAAACAACAATTATAACAATGCAATTAATTAAAGAGAGTTAGAGAGATCAAACACAAGCCGATCACAATCACGAGAAGTTGTTATTGAGGTTCGAGCCCCTTGCTCTACGTCTCCGCTTTCATCGCAATGAAGAATTTCACTATAATCAACTTAATTACAATTGAACTTGATCCTGAATGATCCAGAGTCACAACTCTAACTCACAACCCTCCTTCCAAGAGAAACTCTCAAAGAACAAAAAAATTTACAATACTTGATGACTTTCACAAGATCACAAACGCTCTTAATTACACTTTTCCTATAGCTTAGAGTAGAGAATTGAAAGCTCAAGAAGTGTGAGAGAAAACTAAGAGAAATTGGATCTAATAGCACAAGAAATTTTTTCACAAGAGATTTAGAATGAGAAACTTGAAAACTTTGCAAAACTTGATGTGTTAAACCATCTCTAATAGGAGAAGGATTGAGACCATTACACAGTAATCCTGATAATTAAAAACATATTAAACACTATTAAAACCAAGAAAATAACTGTTGGAAACAAATCTGAATTGATTAGAGGAGAAAATAGTCATCGAGAAACAAATTTGGCAGGTTTGACTGCCTGCCGATCGACCGGGCAGTCGATCGGCAGTGGCTAAATAAAATAGGTATGCTATCGGTCGACCGAGCAGTCGACCGGCCAGAGCATCATTCTGAGTTTAGAGTTAAGCTCAGAGCCAGCGGTCGACCGGACTGTCGACCGGCCAGAATGAGTTCTGTTGAACTCAAGGCTAGCGATTGACTGTCCTGGGCCTGTTCAAACTGGGCTAAGCCAGCGATCGACCACGCGGTTGACCGGGCTCAGAGTCAAAGACTGTGCACAACTGTGCATGTGCGATCGACTGACTCAACCCAAAAACTGATATTTCTATTATTTTAAAAATCTTTTAATAAATACTTAAAAATTATATATTTACAAAACTTTTTGTAGAAACAATACATAGTATAATATGAAAAACTAATTTATTAAAACTTTTAAAATATAAAATATATAAAATATATTATCACCTGTAGCACAAAAACTATATTCTAAAAATTATGAAATTGACTTGAAAAACCTTTTTGTGTGTGTGATTTCTTGAGCATCAATCAACTACACTAAAAACAAACTAATATTTTACAATACTTGAGTAGACACAGTCTTTAAAATCTTCAAGTGGACTTCTCTTAAATTTAACTTCATGAGCTTGAATCGAATACTTAAATGCTTCAATATCTCAATGTGATAGATGGTTGAATCAAAACATCTAATTCTTGAAAATTTGTATATCTTAAAACCACTAGAACTTGATTAGTAACACTAAACTACATGAGTTTTTCAATCATCAAAATAAAGAGTGATTGTACCCTTAAGCCAACAATATTGCGTAAGGCCTTACATGTTGTTCTCTTTGGACTTTGATTATAGTCTGAGAAGAATAGCATGCCTGATAAAGGGACCTTAAAGTACTAAAATTAAAGCCTAACTTGACATGGGAGAAGGCACAAATTCCAACCTAGCATGATGTGTCCCTGATTTGCCTAGGTTCATGTAAGGCATGTGAAGGAGGTTTTATGGGTTTATCAAAACCAGGCAATGCTCCGGTATATCCAGCAAGTAGTGATATCTATTGTTGGAAAAATAATGTATGAAATACTGCTAAGCTATTTAAATTAAACTTTCAAGAAGGAAGAAACTTCTCTATTTTGATCGAGACGTGCGGAGCACTGTCCTTAAAAGTAGATCGCGCCCCTCTGAGAGAGTATCTCGGTGCAGCAGGTTGATGGCGGCCTACCCTCCAGGATTCAACGATCGCTGGCCCTGCAAGCGTACACTCGTAATGCACAGGCCTTCAAACAGTTCGATTTTTTTTCCTTCAGAGATACAGGGAAGAATTGAAGAGTTTAAGCAATTTCAGAGAGAAAGAAGATGGTTGAGTTTTCTTATTGAGAATAGGCAATAGATCCTTTATAAAGAGAGTTTATCATCATTAGAAAATCTTTGGGAAGAGAAAACAATCATTGGACAGAGAACCAATCTCCAGACAGAGGAAGAAATCTTTCCTTGTGCAAAGAAACAAAATTGCTTTGGAAAGTGTTACTGCAGAACTTGGGCAGAGAGCTCTCAACGGCTAACTCTGACATGACAGGACATGGAAAGATACGAATCTCAACAGCTATCTCTGATTCAAATATTATGACAAGATTTGAAAAGATTTTATTTTAATTTTAAATCCAAAAATAAAATTGGCAAAACTTAGCCTATTCGGGCACACCCGTGAGGCTCTGAAACCCGGATTTGCACCCCCCTGCGCGTGCGATGCGGGCACACATGCGCATTAAGGTTTTCCGGACCCGGTAACCCAATTTCCTTCACTGGGCCTCAATAGGCTTGTGTGCACGCGAGCACCCCCTGGTTTCTAGCACACAACCCATCATAAAAGAGACTCCATATATAAATACTAAAGAGTTCTTTTCTTATCCAATGTGGGACTAAAAGAACTTTGCTTAATTTTGAAATACCCTCAAAATACTAACATCTATCACATGCAAGATGTGTCTTTTCTGAGTTATCCCTGCCTTATTCATTGAAGGCTATAAGCTAGTCACTACAGGTCATCAATAGACAATAGTCTGGAAAAAGAAGTCCATCTCATCAACAGTAATGGATGCCTCACAACTTCTCTTATCTGACTTCATAATCATTTTTAGTTTCTTTTTACAAGCTTGAGATAATTTCTCTTAGTTTCAGTTATTATCTCAACCAACAACCAATTACAGCAGGTTTTATTACTCCCTGGTTAACTGTAATTTCCAAACTTGCAGTTGTGATATACTAATATTTACAGAAGCCACATTAATCAGTAGCAATAAGGAAACCTATTGTCATCTTTGAACACATCTCTTTCTATTATTCTCCCTCTCCATCTCTTAGTTCCAGTTGAAATGATTCAAGTCAAATTGCTTGCATCCTGGAGCAGAACCATCATCGTCATGGATATTTAGATCCAGGTATGCTTTAGAGTATTTCTGCTCATCTGCATTTAACTTCTTTACTTTCTCATGCTGGAGGGCAAGGCTTTTGCAGTTTGGCTGTTCATGATAAGAATAGTTTTTGTCTCCATCGTTCTCCCATCTCTCTGAATCTGTGGATTTGCCATCTGTCAGTCTTTGATTTCTGGAATTTGCAGGTAGAAGACTGGAGTTTTTCTGTACTGGAAAGATGGATGAGGGGTGCATACCGAACTCATTGCTAGAGAGTTGAGCATGTTGAAGCTCCATGTTTTCACTTGTTTGCCCTGCACATTGGGATGAACTTCCATGATAAGTTATCAATCTCCTGCTGGTATTATTTATGTCTCTGTTCTTCTGAGATTCTTCATATGAAGTCAAGCATCTATCCATTGTATAGTCAGTTAGCTGTGTTTTGCATGCATGACGGATTTGTGACCTTGGAGTTCCTTTAGTATCAAAAAGTTCAGTACTAAGACATTCACTTGATACTTTAGATACCAGTTCAGAGAGTTGAACTCTTGCAGCTTCGAGCCCTGCAGAACCCAAATTCTGCTTTCCAAGAGCGTCCTGGGCCTTCTCCAGTACTGATTGCAAATATTTTCCCTGAGCCTCTATCCGGAGTTGTAAGCGTCTTTGTACCTGTTTCAATCCAGAAGAAGTTCCACATAGGAACATCTATCATGTTTCCTGCTCATAGTCATGATACTAGGGGATATGTTATTTTGCAGACATAGGGAAACTTGATGTCAGGTCTCCTTTATGTGAAGGTCTAAGTCATTTTATTTTACTGTAGACAACTGGTAAGCGTCTCTGTACCTATTTCAATCCAGAACAGCTTCAAATTTAGAATATCTACATGTTCCTGTGCATAGAGTCATGATTCAAGAGGATATAGTTTTTTGAGAATTAGTTGAATCTCAGATGTCAGGTTTTGTTCATGTCAAGTTCCAAGTAATGTTATTTAATTGTGGACAATTGATTATGTTGCTTATTAGATACATTTACATATTTGTGAACATGTATTTATTAGGTGTTTTCTTCCTAATGATTACGTGTTTATTACTTTATAAGTTATCTAGCAATTTAAGTTGATGATTTTTCTTTTATGATTTTTTTATAAATTTGATACTTCAATTGATTGGTTGATTGCCATTTTCTTTATCCTATTTGTATATAACTTTTCTAACTTGTGTTTATGTAGTGAAAATTGATTGGTAACGTGATTATACAAATAGTAACTAGTAAGTCCACTTTAACTTTGCTTTTTTTTTTTGTTGTTATTTAGTCTATCCATATCGGTTTTTGTTTTCCTGTTATTTGAGTGGCTAATGTTCTTTATGCATTATGGTTATTTACATATTCCATTGGTCAATAGCTTATATTGTTCATATCTACAATTGGGTCTATTCATTTTTTTTTTAAAAGAAACTTTTAGAAAGACTGATGTCTTTTTTTCCATGATTTTTAGGCAGTTTCAATGTTTAAAAATATATGTCTAGATAATAATGTATAGTTAGATATTAGTCATTCATATTCTCATAATTCCGCATAATCCGTTTAATCGGCACCTAAATGGATTATGCGTTTATGCACTGCTGGACCGGACACATAATGAAACCATATTAGTTTCTGACTTTCTGACGTGTCTTGTTGAAGATGGTAAACTCCAAATGCAACAAGCTATAATATTGATGAACCATCAACGGCAAGAAGAAAGAAATAGGTTGTCAATGTTCCTCTATTTTGATCATCTGAACAAACATTATTTCTTTTACCTTCACTTAGAATTTGGAAAAGAACAAGGACTAAGGCGGGATCAAGAAATTAATAAGAGGGGGCCTTGGAGAATCTAGAGGTGTAATGGATTGCCTTATTTTAGAATGTTGAAAGTTTCTGTGGAACCTTGCTCACCAATGTTTTACCAAAGTATCGTTATAGACACTCTGTGTTTCTAAACTTTATAAGAGTTATAATATTTAAGTTAAAAGGGGAATTTCATAAGGCGGTAAAATAGCTGCCTTGTCTTATAGATTTGAATGTTGGGCAGTTAAGAAAACAACAACTTGCAAAAAATGATCGAAGCCGAATAAAGAATGTTGAGATGGGTAAGTGATGACACAAGAAACCATAAGAACAAGAAATGGGCTCCTTCATGCGAATAGAGGGTAGCTTCATTCTAGGAGTTATGATCATAATTAAAGGCTTGAAGCCTTGAAAGGCGATACCTTGACATGGGTGGGGAAAAAAAAGTCTTGGATTGAATCTGTAAAATGTGTATATGTTCACCAGAGAACCTTAGTTGACCCAAAAATATCAGGTCAACTACATCTAAATGTAATCTGTAAAAATGGCCCTTAATAGTATTCACCACGGAAATATGGTTGACCCAAAATCTTGGGTGAGATGCTCTCTTGTTGTAATGCTGTGGCTTATTCAAATAGAAACTGAAGCCAAGTATTATATAGATGTTCTCTTGTTGTAACGTTGTGACTCATTTGCGATGTTCTTGAGGTGTCAAACTGAAGTCAATTATTACAGTTGCATGTAGATTAAATGTGTGATTGAACAATCATATAAATATAGCAGAAGAGTCGCGCCCCTTGAGGTCTCAGACTGTACCAAAATAGTCTTTGTTAACTCTATCATTCAATGGTTGTTTCATATACAATATGATTTGCTTTGCAGTGTAATACTAGTAAATTCCCCTAGCAGAAATTCTGCGGTGACCAAAGGATGTTTCAAATCTTTCTAAGGGAGATTCCTAGTCTTTTTTTAGTGCAAACGGATCATTTTAATTTCTTTTCCTCTGAGCTTAATGAATAGGCTTTGTGCGTGTCAGCCATTCTTGTGGTACAAGACATTGAGCTATATTTTGGTTTCATTTTTTATTTCTTAATAATTGGTGCCAGAATATGAAAAGTGTGTTTATGGGCTAAAATTCTGAAAACATTTAGCTCTACATTTTCTTCTCTTACCTCTAGTTGTTCATTTAGCTGTCTCTGAACTTCAATTTGATTTTGAAGAGCTTCATTCATCTGTAGCGTTCTGAGGTTCAAATTTGTAAGCGCATAACTATTAGGACATAATATGTGGAAAAAAGTCTTTCACAGGTTCTTACTTGCTTGTTTCCAGCTCGAGAGATGCATTTCCCTTCAGTGATCCATCTACTTCGGGTGTCCTATCTGCTGATGTTGTACAGCCTAGGACTGCTATACATTGTAATTTTGATGTCATGGTCTTCACAAGTTAAAAAAATCTAAATTAAAACTTTTGGAGACTGTTTTCTTACCATCTTTCGTAGTCCCATTACTAGATTGAACTTGAAGGTTTTTACTTAGCCTATACTTCTGGAAACCCAAGATAAACAACGTAAGCTTACAAATAAAGGAGCGGAAGGGGGCACATACATACACACTCACAGAAAAAGAGTAGCTTGGAACCTGAAGATGACTTTTAAGGTGATACAAGGTCAGCCCTGGAATGCACATAAGCCTCATGACTGTTTTTGGGGTAGCCTCTGCACAACGAAGACCTTGGTTAGCTAAATTGGAAGGCTGTGTATTCTTCTGTAATTAAAACATTATGATTTCTTATTTGTAATTTTCTTCCTAGTTCTTATGCTCACTGTCTGGTCCCCCAAGTAGATTCACTGCTTCAATAAAGCGTTCATGGAGTTCTGGGGTCCACTTTAATCTGGGCTTGGCATCAGTTGACAGCTTGAGCCCTGAATCACCTTGAATATTGCCTCCTTGTAAGACTGAATGCCTATCTGAAGAAAAGGTTGTCCTCGAGGAATGGAGGTCATTGTTTCCTTGGTGATGGTGATACATTTCCTTCACATACAAAAATATAGAAAGGCGGAACTGTTAGAATGCAAGCATCACAGAATTAGATAGTACTAGGTACAATTTTGATATGCCTTCTTACCTCCTACTTATGTTCCTCCTTTATGTGTGCTCCTTGTGGGAACTGCAGCTCTGGACCTGATTTGCTTCTGTCGCCCTGTGTTTTGTCAGCCAGCTATTTCTGGAAATGCAAAGACCTGGGCATCTTGTGTCCTAAATGCTCCTACTATTTAGGAAATGAACCTTAGCTTCCTTCATCACCTTCTCATGGTGACGAGGTGTCTCCCCCATGATCTCCTTATAAGGCAATATAGAATATGGAATTCGAGGAACATGGACACCAATCTGATCTTCATAGCAACTCACAAAAGATATTGTCCTTCTTTAGTTAGTTGTGGACCCTCACTTCACCTTTTGCTATCAATTCTGAGGCCAATGCTTAATCCATATTCTGCAGTGACGACTTTTTTTTGCACAAGTTCACTTGGGATATAAGGAGGGGAATATATCCATGATAATCCATTTCCTAGGGAAACCGAACCTTATGCCCAAGAAGGGTGTTGTCAGACATAAGTTCTTTGTAGCCCTTTTGGTCCAATGCATGTGGGACCTTGTTTCTTTGGGACTTTGGAAGGACATGTTTGGTGTTTGGCTGTTGATGCGTTGGGATTCCCCAGATGCCCTGAGTGGTATAAAATATTGTGATGGCATACATTTGGTCCATAATTAGATGGTATTGGTTGACGATAGGAAGAAGGTTTTGAACTCTCTTTTGACCAGGCATTGCTGAATTTGGTACTTTCTTTAGAACATAAAAGGATTAAGAAAGAAATTTCTAGTAAATATTCTATTTAGGAATAAAATAAAATTCATTTGCTACTAATCTCGTCTAATAAGTTCTGTACATGCTCGATTTATGTAGCAAAGAAGTTGGTCCTCATCTGCTGTTTGGTTGCGTAGGGATCAGTATTGCATTGCTGCATTTGAATTCAGAATTACTTGAGAATACCATTTTCGTTTCCCATCCTTAAATGATTTCTTACTTGTAATCTTTGTTGTGCTTCTATGCCTTACAGTGTCTACAGTATGGACTCATGAAGCAATCTTAAGCTAGGCCTCAAGGCCTTTGTGTGAAAGGTGCTCCCTGACATCCTAACAAAGTATCATATGTTCTAGGCAGTTCTGTTATATGCATGCAGACATAAATTAACCTAGGTGAGATGTTTCTCTGTACGAGAGGGCCAACTCCATGCACATAATTAATGTTGTGTGAGATTTTTGCGTATCACTATCTGTAACCCTGTTGCATATTTGGGAATAACACTACAGCCGGAGATGCTGCACCAGTTTCTTCCCGTGCTGAGGTAAAATAAACTGTTTCTGGGCTTAAAGTGCTTGTTACCACAACCTATTATCTCTCTGTATTTAGAAAAGGAAGCATTAACCCCAGGAATTGTGTCTACCCTGCCTATATTACAAGACACACTTCTTGGTTAAATGCTAGGTATTTTAAAGTATTATCCAGTGTTTTAAAAAACCCGTTATATACCCGTTATAACTCGTTATGTAACGTAACGCTGATCAATCGTTATGTAATATGTCTAAAAAACGCAATATTTGATAACTATAGTTATTTTGCCCGTAACTTACGTTACGTTACGTTATTAACGTAATATACCATAACTTACGTTACGGTGCAAGTCAACTTTTTATAAATAAAAAACCCATATTCTCCCGGTCGAAGAAAAAGATCCCCCAAATTCGCTCGCTCGTCGTCCTTTCTGCAACCTCATCGTCGTCTCCTCATCGGTGCTGAGAAGAAGAAGAAAAAGGAAGACGTACCTCTCTCCGATCGACAACAAAAGAAGAAGACTTACTCTGGTGGTTCTCCTCGACGCTCTAAGTGGCGGTTCTCTGCCTCCAAGTACAAGCTCTCTATCGATCTCTCTTTTTCCACTCCCCCCGGATCTTTCTCTCCCCCTATCTCTCTCAGCTCTCTCCTCCTGATTACTTCCTCTCTGTGCTCTCTCTCCTCTCCCGATCTCTCTCAATCTCTCTCTGCTCTCTTCCGAGGGAGAGAGAGCAGAGAGAGATCGGGAGAGAAAGTAGAGAGAGATCGAAAGGAGGAGAGAGCAAAGGGAGAGATCGGAGGGAGTGAGTGATGGGGGGAGAGAACAGAGAGATCGGGGGTAAAATAAAGGAGAGAGTGAAGGACACGTAGGTATAATTGACTAGCATATTGTAATTGAGTTATGAATTATAATAAATTAGCATATTGTAAATTGAGTTATGAATTATAATAAATGGCAAGACTAAAAAATTATGAATTATAATTGATTTATGAATTATTATAAATTGAATTATGAATCTTTGTGTAGATTGAATAGCATGGCTAAAAATTATGAATTATAATGAAATATGCGGATCATATTGTTGTTTGTGTAGATGGAATTATGAATTATAACTTGTAAATGTGAAAATTTGTTTTGAGACTTGCTAAAATGTGTATATATTATTTTGATATTTTTAGAGTTTTTAAAATTATTTTCCTATTTATAAAAATTCTTAAATATAGTATATATATAAATATTTTTATTAAATAAATATTAAATCGCGTACTTACGTTATGCGTTACGTTATAACCTATGTTAACATAACAGATGAAAAACGTTATCATTACGTTATCGTTATTTTAAACATTGGTATTATCTAATTGATGCGGACATCATGAGTCGAAGTTGCCGAAAAACAATTCAAACCATGACGTATCTATCATCGATGGAGAATCAAGTGCACCCCAACAACTTAGTTCTAAGAAGCATTTCTGTTTGGTTCTCAAAGAAGTTTTGTAATTGGACTTCTATTTCTTGATTTTTGACTTTTAGTAATCAGAATTGTGATAGGATTTCTGGTTTTCTTTTCATGTAATTTTATTTCTTTTAGACTTTTGATTTCTTTTAGAAGTTTGATTATGTAATCCAAATAGAAATAAGAGAGTACAATTTTGTAGTCTAATAAAAGCTTTCATTTATTCACTTTTTAACAATAAATGAAATCATTGAAAATTTGTTATTCTCTTTGTCAGTTTGATTTGGATGATGAATCCACTTTCTAATAGTAATGGGATGCCCTATTAGATGTCGATTAGTGGTGAGATGTTCTAATTGGTTTATCGGTTACTATAATTCTATTTTTTCTCTCTCAATCTCTCCACAATAAATTTCTTTTCTCTTTAAAAGTGCTGTCAAATCTCTCTCTTCACGTTTGTAGCTGACCCTCACGCCCATTGTTCTCTTCTTCCTCGTCGCTGAAGCCGATGCCATCCAGGTCTTCCCACGCCACGAAAATCAGGCGAAAAATAGATTAGCGTGAGCAGAATTCAGCCACTAGCAAGCTTACTTATTCGGACCATAGCTTACTCATCCGCAGTCCAAATTACACACTGTTTGAAGCATTGTATTTGTGATAGAAAGAGCTAGACTATTACAAAATATCAGAACAAGAAAATAGAGAAAAATCATGTTTATTCACCGGTAATCGAGATAATTTCAAGCTATGAATATTTATTTATAGCATCTCTGATTTCTTATCAACCTTTATCACCGTCCACATAAATTATGAGCTTGTGAAATTGCTCTGCCTTATAATTCTAGTAGCTACTTATTGATCATCGAATCTGATAACCTGCATAATATTAATCATAAATATGGTAACTTGATACTTGAAATAGATTAAACAATTGCATACTAAAGAAACATCATTGGTATTAACGTTTTAATCTGCTCTTATCGACGATCGTTCTTGTTGGTAAAATATTTTATTTGAATTATTTTATCTTTAGCTTTTGCACACGTACATGTTTCACATTAGTTTGGTATCAAAGCATAATTTAGGTAGGAAACTTGTATTAGGTTTAGAAAAATTTAAATTTTGTTTTTAGGCATTTGTTAGGAATTTCATTTGTTTTCCTTGCATAAAAAAGAAAAAATTACATCTAGGTAAAGTTGCATCTTTTCATCTTCATTTAGATACTATGGATTCCTAGCAATTTTTCGTAATGCTCACTGATATGAACTTTATGCTTGATGCGCTAAAAAAGATGAATGATACACTGAAAAGATCTAATGATAAACTGCACAGAATACTGGTTAAAAGGGGTTTAGAAGAGCCTGAAAGCATTATTCCTCCTATAATCACTCTCGCAGTAAAGGAGTTTGTGATGCCCCGAAAACTCTCCTAAGCAAACTACTACAAAGAGACTTTTTCAAAATTAGCCTCACAATTAAGTGTTACAAGTGTTAAGGTTATGGGCATATTGTTGCTAACTGTACAACTCCGATCAAAGTCACTAAAGTAAAGAAATCGCTTGTAACAAATCCAGAGCCCCTTTATCCTTTAGTGTCGACCCCTACTGTGATTATTTGCTCTGGTCATCAATCCCTTCACCTGTATTGTCGACATTATCCCCTTTTCCTTTGTGGTATTTGTTAGTTACTAAGTCTAAGTTCTTCATTGCTTTTCAATTTCACACTGATTGTCAAAACCGGTATCGTGTATGAGTCTGCATAATCATCTTTTGCATCACATGTACACGTGGAATCATATCACAAATTACACAAGGAAGTCATTGATACAACCGTTCAAAACAACGTCCACTCTAAGATTCGAATTTACAATAGGAAGCTGTTTAAAACTTTTAATATTGGAGATGTTTACATACTTTTAGTACTAATCCATTTCAAATCTTGAAAAAATTAAATTGTAATGCTTATTTTATATCTCTTCCAGAAGATTTTGGTATCAGTTCTATTTTCAATATTGGGCATCTAATGAATTACAAAGGTATTAATTTTAACCCCAACAACTTCTTTATTGATGAGTCATCCTATTAGCCTACTTTTAAGAGATCCTCCCCTTCACTACTTCTAAATATTTTACCCAATGCAGTGGGTTAGATTAATAAAATTTTGGATGATGAAATTCTCACGACTAGTAGATATTTAGTTTGATAGAAATGAAGAGCACTGACTGATGACTCGTGAAAAGACCAAAATGCACTACATCTGATTGATCCCAACACGTTGGAGCAAGATGAGGTTACTTCTATTTTGGACTTGACAGAGACGAGCTCTTTCTAACCCGAGGAGTATGATGTGGACATCATGAAGTCATAGCCGCTGAAGAACAATTCAAAACCATGACATATTTATCATTGATGCAGAATCAAGCATACCGCAACAATTTAGTTCTAAGAAGCAACTTCTATTTGGTTCTAAAAGAAGTTTTGTAATAGGATTTCTATTTCTTGATTCTTGATTTTTAGTAATTAGAATTGTAGCAAGATTTCTCGTTTTCTTTTCATATATTTTCTCTCTTTTAGAATTTTGATTTCTTTTAAGAGTTTGATTATGTAATCTAAATAGAAGTAGGAGAGTACAATTTTGTAGCCTATATAAAGACCTCATATATTCACTTTTTAACAACCAATGAAATCAATGAATCAACGAAAATTTAATATTCTCTTTGTTAGTTTGATTTAGATGATGAATCCTCTTTCTAATAGTGATGGGATGTCCTATTAGATCTCGATTAGTGGTGAGATGTCCTAATTAGTTTATCGGTTATTATAATTCTATTTTCTCTCAATTTCTCCACAACAAATTTCTTTTCTCTTTAAAAGTGCTATCAAATTTCTCTCTCCACATCTACAGTCGACCTCGACGCCCATTGTTTTTTTCCTCACCGCTGAAGTCGAGGCCATCCAGGCCTTCCCCACGGTACCAAAATTAGGCAGAAAATAGATTCAGGCGAGCAGAAGTCAATCACGCACCATTCGAAGTGTTAGATTTATAAGAGAGCTACACTACTACAAAATATCAGAGAAAGAAAACAGAGAAAAACTATTTTATTCACAGGTAATCAAGAGGTACAATTCCAAACTATGAATATTTATTTACAAATTTAATATTACATCTCTGATTTCTTATCAACCTTTATCACCTGTCTACATAAATTGTGAGCGTGTGAAATCGCTTTGCCTTGTAATTTTAGTTGCTTCTTTATTGATCAACTAATCTGATAATCTGCATAATATTAAGCATAAAGTTGATAATTTGATACTTGAAATAGATCAAAATAATTGCATGCTAAAGAAACATTATTGATATTGACTGTTTTAATGTGCTCTTACCGATGACTATTCTTGTTGGTGAAATATTTTTTTTTGAATTATATTATCTTTTGCTTTCGCGCACGTACACGTTTTATATCGCTAATGCTTCAAGTTGCAAAGATGCATTGAGAATTCATGTTTTCTTTTTCTTCCCTGTTTCTTTGCCTCTTTTTCTTCCAGGGATCCACAAAGAACATGAGACTTATGCTTATCAATCTTATAGTCTGATTAAATCTGGTGACAAAAAAAAGACTAGTGTCCTTTTTTGTGTTGTGCTATGTTTTTCAGAATACAAAGCATGAATTATATAGTCCTTACGTATTGATCTTCCATTAAATGATAATTATACGATAAATATTGCAAAATGCTGACCACATTGTCCCTATTCAAAGAGTACTACTGGGCAACATGCACATCAGGAATTCTTTTTCTTTAATTAGGCTGGATATGATTCTCTTTTCGAGTTGCAAGATTATGTAATTTTCTTGGAGTGGGGTTTAAAATTCTCATCTGTTAAGATAGAATTAACTTAGCTTATCATCATTATGCTACCTCATTATGGGGAATATCTTTGTAACATCAGTTGTTTATTGACCACACCAAGTGTTTAATATGTTCTGTAATCCTTGTGTTTGCACATTGAATCATTATGGTACATGTTGACACCATTGTCTAAGTGCAGCATATAGTGTATCCCAAAGTGGATTTAACTCTCTTCTCTCTTGACAAATTACAGCATATGCTTTCTAACGAAAAGATCAGGAGCAGGAGCTTATCACCCTTTTTGTTTTGCCTATTGTTGTTCTGTCTTTATGGGTAGATGCTTAGACATGGCTTTTCTTTGAAGTTCGGTTACTTTCAAATGGAAAGTAAAAGCAGTGGTGAACAGCTTTAGTCTAATTCATCATCGTGATGGCACTTTTAGTAAGGTCCCGTTTCTGTGGCCAGAAAGACGCGATATACTCAATATCGCCCAGGTGAACACTCGTGGGGTTCTGTTTTTTTTTTTAGTAAATCCTGTCAAATTGAATTATTGTTTGGAAATGTCCCTGATGTTTAACACCATTGTCTCAAATATAATCCAGGCTATCCCAGCTTGATCTACCCAAACTAAATACTCCTAATCATCAGTGGTTTGTTCAAACCCGAACTAATCATGAGGGATGTATTTTCCTAACATGACACGACTTTGGTGAGGTACACTTACAATGATACAGAATACATAAACTTTGCTAAATGTTTTAGCATTGTATCAAGCACCATCCAGTGCTTTATACATAAAAAGCACTGATTCTACTATAGTTTTTTTCTTTTCCCTGTCAGTTTTAAGATTTGTTGCTAAACACATTGGCCTCAAGGGAGATGCGCAGCTCAGCAGCAGGCAGTGCATCTGATTCTTCTCTCCTCTTTTGCGTGAGCAACAGATTTTGTGAGTTGCCTTCTTTTCCTTCTAGATACGAAAAACCGGTTGGTGCTTTGTACAGAGAAACTGACTTGTCGTAGTGCCAATCATTTTCTGTTGTGGTTGGCCAGGTGCGAGCCCTGCTGGTTGGCTGTGTTATGCCCATAGCCTGTACGATCTCGGAGGAAAGAGAACAGAAGTGACAGGCACAGCTGGAGTTTATCCTTTTGTTAGGTTGAAGAAAGGATGGAATCCATGACAGGCACGGAATATGATCATGGAATATGGAGTGTGGTGCCATCATCTTTATCTAAAGGAAGAAGCATCTCTTTGCCTATGGCTCTGTCTGTGGTGACCTTCTATTGCAATCTGAATCCAGGTAAATTTCGTTACTGATTGCTCCATCTTGAGGTTGCCTTAGATCTGATTGCTCCATGGAATCAGAGTTTGTTTCACAACCATTGCGATTGTTCCCTGTTGTTGCCGTTCTTATTTAGTTGTGAACCACGTAAACAATTTTCAATTCGAAAAGAGCATGGAGAATTGATAACAGATTGTATCAGGAAATCGTTTTCTACTTTCAGGCAAGTCAAGTTAGGGACACTCTGTCAGTAGAGCTTTCAGTTTGCGTGTCAGGTAACCGTTGATGCCTAGCACTCAAATGTACAATGCGTGTAACAGTGGATTATGAGCGAGCCTTGGTTGAACGGTCGTGCTAATTACTCGACTTGTTACTGCATTGTCTCTACTAATACCTTGATGATATGAGAGATCTGATGAACTCCATCCAGAGAAAAACTCTTTACCTCCCCCACCCATCCTTTGTAGTCCCTTGATGTGCATATGAGATTCGTCATCTTTTTCTAGATTTGTCCCTAGCGTTCTTGTATCTTGGAGAGAACCACTGAAATATTGTATAGTTTAGTTTTTTTTTTTTTTTTTAAAGTAATTTTACTTCTTTAGTTTATTATTTGTTTTTTCTTTTGACCAAATTAACGAACATAGCCCTTATAGTTACTTAATGTAACGGCCAGGTTTATGGCTCACAAGTGAGATTTAATTAGGGATTACAGTCTAGTTATGCTATATAGACATATAGACATGATCACTACCAAAGTAAAATGGGTATGGAAAAAGAATAGATTTACTTTCTCAACCACTTCTCTTGCCCTCGAATAAACTTGTTGAAGTTTTTCAGTCTTTTCTCTTTTCTTTTTCTAAGTATATATTTAGCAAACACTTTATGGTCAACCCTCCCTAGAATTTTTTTTTTTTTTTTAATGTGCTAAAGGGGAAGGAATTTGGGATTCAGGGTCCTTGAGGTATTTATTTAATTTAAATTGGAATAAAAATTTCAATACAAGATATCTAATGAGTGTAATTCCCTTCCCTTCCCTTTTTTTGGCTTCAAATCCTCTACAACCCTAGTTGTAGGGCTGTAGGAATTCCCTGCAGTCCAGAAATTTGGCAAATGGGATTGCTCCGTGTGGCAAGGAGAGAAAGAGCGCAAATTTTTATCAAGTTTGGATTAAACTCATTCTATTAGATTTGTAGTGGATTCGAAGCCCTTGTCACTGCCCTTCCTTTCTTTTGTGGCCTTTTTGGCCGGTTATTCATCACCATGATCAAGTTGTTGAAGGTCATGTCTCCTTTAATGATTGGAGATTCTATTTCACTTTGCCTTGTTAGTTCTATCTTCATGTTATCGCATCTTCTGCATACTGGGCCTGTTTGGTTAAGGGTGAAAGTGAGGAATTGAGGAAGTAGTAATAATTCCCTTTGGAACTTGGTAATTAGTTAGTAAGTTTTTCGGTGTTTGGATGTTGTTAGGAAGTGTGGTTTGGAAAATATTTTGTCTTTTTCGGTGTTTGGATGGTAATGTGAAAGTAGAAGTGGAAAAGTTGACCACAAAGTTGACCGTAAAATAATATTAAAATGAAAATTAATTAAGAAAAATAAAAATAAACTTTAATTAGAATGCAAGTGAGATTTATATGGTCAAAATATTAACTGTTTTGTGTTACATTTTATTACAAATGAGATTTACATGACCACATAATTAACTGTAGCACTCTGGAAGTGAGGAAATGGTTGTGTAAAAGAGAAAAGATAAAAGGAAAAGAGGTTTTCTTATTTTTCTTTTTCGGTGTTTGGATAGATAGGGAAGTGAGCAATTATACTTTCTTATTTCCTTACTTCCGCCCACTTCCTTGCAACCAAACAGCCCCACTGTGAAGAGATTTAACTATTGGTTGTTGATGGTAAAAATTATGTTAGTGGGAATTAGTACAAAAGTTTTTCCACAAGGCAAGCAGTTTGTTGAAGAGATTTGTTGAAGAGAGGGTATGCGTGGCTTTTCTAGTGAAATTAAAAATTTGGAGATTAAACTCTGAGTCTCTTTTAACTATTTGAATACCTCCTAATGATGATTCAAACTAGCTCCAAGCTGGGACAGTGTACACACACTTGGAAATATAGTTATAGTTGGCCATTCATCTATAATTTGACTTAATCATTTAGTTCACTTTATTTCTTGCTGATGCTAAACAGACACTTCCATTTGTGGACTTAAGTAGGGTAGTGGGAAGTATGTTTCTTTCCACTAGGGGGTTTCTTCAACTGAGAGTCTCCCTTGTGATTTAGAGACCTCCTTTGATAAGTTTCCCCCCATTTAAAACTAAGATAAAACCCTAGCCAATATGAGAAGAAGAATAAATGGGAATTAATCCTGATTTTGAGTGGATCTCGTTAATTTCCTGAATTAGTACATACACTAAATTCTCTTATTTATAGGGGTTGTTTGTTTCGCTGCAAAAGACGTAAAAGTCCGTAATTCGTAAATGACTTACAACTCAATTACAGCTACGACGTTTGTTTAGACCGTAATTCGTAAAAGACTTACGCAACTCAACTACCACTTACTTGCAACTCAATTACCACTCACTTACAGCTCAATTACAGTTAATTTTGTGGTCATGCAAATTTGTATTACTTTTTTATGTTAATATTAATTTTTTAATATTTAGCATTTTTAATATTTATTTACAATATTAAAACTTTTTAAATCACCAAATAGTTAATTTTGTGGTCAACTTTTTCACTTATAACTTACACATTACGACAACCAAACACTGTAAATTACAATACACTTTCCCACTTATAACTTTATATTACCAGCCAAACACCGTAAAACTTACATGCATGTAACTCATTACAATTGAAAAAAAATTTACCAATTACGACTCACGAATTACGGCCAATCACGACAACCAAACAGACCGATATCTACATTAACCCGCACTTCAAAAAAAAAAATGTGGCATTAACGTCTTTCCGGTAATTGGGAAAAGAACTGAGTCAGTTACTGCTAATTGCTATTTTGACAAGTCTTCTCCTAGCCATCGCTCCACTTGTCCTAATCTAGTTAATTCACTTAAGCAACTTTGCAAATAAGCGCGTCTTTCTTCACACGTCTGCCCAAAGTTTGTTTAAACTGTCAATTCTTTATTGAAATCAGAAATTCGATCTAATTACAAAACAAATTCCATAAATTAGACTCTAATATATTCTTTTATTTTTGCAAAACACTAAAAAGCGTTAATTAGAATTATGCTCAATCGAACGAAGCACATGTTTTGGAGAATGCTAAATAGATGGAATAATTTTTCTTCTTTTGGAGTAGCTCTAATCTCTTATAGCTTTCATGATAAATTTCTTTTTCAAAACAATTCATCGCTCTTCATCAATCTCTATGACCTGTTTTTATTAAGTATGTTTGCCACTCCAGTTCTTTTATTTTATTCATTAGATTATTTTGCAAAATATTGGTTACCTCTGATGTCTCAACGGTGACAGTTGGTATTGAAGGAGAGAAGTATCATCCTATATCTTTTATCTTCTCGGAAAATTGTATTAGGAAACTTTTAAAATTATGACTCGGAAAATTGTATTAGGAAACTTTTAAAATTATGACTGCATTCTAAGTGCATGAATTTACCATCACAGTGAAGGCAATTAATTCTATATAAAAAAAAAAAAAAAGAACATTGTGATTGGTAATACTTGGGTGTTTATTTTTGAAGTTCACATAATGTGCATTACTACGAATGCTATTTCGATGTATCAATTGTGCTTGTGGACTTGGGACTTAAAATTTTTGGACGGTCCAGCCTGTTGATTGAGGGCCACTATTCTATATGGGCTCGATCTGTGTTTGAGTAGGATTTGAGCCACATCTTAATTACATGTTCATCATTGCAAGTAAGTAGATTCCTATAGAAACCTAACAAAGGGATTATATTCTCCCGGATTTTAATGTTTTTCCTGTTTGTGCAAGATCTGCAGCTCGGTCACATGGGCTGGTTTGATACGAAACCGGGCTGTCGAAAGCCACCCTAATCCAATAAGAGGAATTGATCTGTACAAATACACTTCTCATACGTATTTGGACATGTATTCAAACATATATTTGAATATGTTTAACGGAAATTATGTAGGTGGTGTAAAGATAGTCTTTTTGCTTTTTTTTTTTAGTTAGTCATATTTTTTTGGTTTGGTACTCTGGAGTTGTTTCAACAGATTTTAGTTATGTAGATATTTAGTGGACTAATGGACTTGGTTGAAAAGGATGGGTTGTGCTTTGCGTCGTCTGATCCGTGTGGCCTACAAAACAAAGACAATCAAGTCGTTAGAGGAGGTGGGGATGGCTCCCTACCTAAACCCTCCGATGCTCAAGCCAGCCTAGCGTCCGAGGTTAATCTCCCTTGTGGAGTAGGAGATGGCTTCAGATCGGGCTCGACTCTACATCCAAGGGGTGAAAGATACAAAGGGTCGCGCAGCCGAGGATGCGGTCTAAGGGATCCAGGTACCATGGTCTGAGCTCATCCCTATAGCGCCTGTTTGCTCGAGCTTGGTCCCCTCAGGCGCGTGATCGTTGCTCTCATCTGACTCGCCTTCTTTGAGCAGGGTAACCCTCGGTCGGTTCTCCCAACAGATCGATCTAGGGCCTCCCGCTCCAAGAAGATGAAGCTCCTCCTGTGGAGCCAAGGCGAGATCCTCCCCAGACCT
Organism: Agave tequilana; assembly: GCA_038442645.1. Taxonomy (NCBI): domain Eukaryota; kingdom Viridiplantae; phylum Streptophyta; class Magnoliopsida; order Asparagales; family Asparagaceae; genus Agave; species Agave tequilana. The sequence continues at coordinate 236,063 of JAVJIF010003172.1, read as the reverse complement.
CTCCTGAGGTAAGCTTGAAGCAGCTTCCTATTACCCCCAGGCTGGGATATTTCTTCAAATCTGGATCTTGGGTGATGTGACCAGGGCATTGTCAGCCCTTCTTTCCCTTTAGGCGAGGGCTGCCTAGGAGGAGATGCCCAGGCTTCCCTCCCTGTGCTAAAGCCTTGGTAAGGAAGAGAGTACCCTCCCCTTAAGTCTTTCTCTGAGCTGGATGGCATCCTCCTTTTGTTTTTGGTGCAGTCGGCATCTACTAAGGTGCCTGAGGAGTATCAATGGCATCCTGATGCCCCATCGACGGCCGCACTTCGGCCATTCGGGATGCCGAGACCGCGAAAAAAGTGGCCCAGATCGCCATGCTGCCCAAAGATGTTGAGGCTTTAGCCAAATATTCTTTTAGACATGCTGGTATCTATCAGGGTTTGTGAGGCATACAGGGTAATCTCTTATTGCCCCTTCTCGTTACCCTCTTTCTATTTTTATTCAGACACTTTATGCCTCTCGCAGATTCTCAATTGGACCTCTGACTAAGATCTCTAAGAGGTTCGAAGTGTGCCATTAGGGTGGAGAAGGAAGCCTTCAAGGAGCGAGGCACTACTATTCAGAAGGCTAACAAGCTGGCCCATACTGTTTAGCAGCAGCGGACGAGCTGGGGGAAGTAAAGAAGCTAGAGGAGGAGAAGAGGTTGCTTCAGGATGCTCTGAAGGCCGAGCAAGAAGCTCGCTCGAAGCCTGAACAAGATCGCGCTACACTGAATAGACTACGAGGGAGGCTGGGGGAGGAGAAAAGCCAACTCAAGTCCAGCTTGAAGGCCGAGCAAGAAGCTCGCTGTAAAGGACGAACAGGGCAGCACTTCGTTAGAGCGGGACATGACCTCTGAAAAGGACGCTCGAGAACAAGAAGTGCAAGCGCACCAACTCTAAGTTCAACAACGATAAGCTGGTGATGTGGAGAAAATCAAGTTGCAGAGGTGGAAGGAACGCTTGAGTTGGGTGGACACTCCATAATACTACACTTACTTTTTTGAGGTCTTCCTTACGGAGTTCGATCACTTCAAGCATAGGCTCTCCTTGCTCTTCCCACATCATGACCTTAACTTAGATGCCATCACGCTTGACGACGAAGGCACAAGCACATCTCGCTCTCAGGACCCTCCTGTTGTCGTTTTTGGGCATGGAGCAAGAGCCTGACTTTTCAATGTAGGGCCTGTTTGGTTGACGGTGGAAGTGAGGAAGTAAGGAAGTGGGGAATTGGTAATAGTTCCCTTTAGAACTTGGGAATTGGTTAGTAAGTTTTCTGGTGTTTGGATGTTGTTAGGAAGTGTGATTTGGAAAATGTTATGTCTTTTCCGGTGTTTGGATGGTAATGTGAAAGTGAAAGTGAAAGTGAAAAAGTTGTTCACAAAGTTGACCGCAAAATAATATTAAACTAAAAATTAATTAAGAAAAATAAAAAATAGACTATAATTAGAATGCAAGTGAGATTTACATGATCAAAAAATTAACTGTTTTGTGCTACAACTTATTATAAATGAGATTTACATGACTACAAAATTAACTGTAGCACTTTGGAAGTGAGGAAATGGTTGTGTAAAAGAGAAAAGAGAGAAGGAAAAGGAGTTTTCTTATTTCCTTTTCCGGTGTTTGGATAGATAGGGAAGTAAGCAATTATACTTCCTGATTTCCTTACTTCCGCCCACTTCCTTGCATCCAAACACCCCCGATAAGGACCCTAGCAAGGGTTCAATAGGGTTTATTCCTTCTTTCGTAGCCCTCTTTTCTTTGTCTTTGGTTGGTGATTGCATTTCAATATTGCATTATTATTGTCACATTTGCACATTTATTTTTGATTAATCTTAATTTAATTTTGCTATTTATTTTTTATTATGATGTGTAGTTACTTAAATGAGAAGATAATGATAGAGGACGCGTCTATTTTATCCCTAATCCTATCTAAATTTGGATTTCAATTTAAATCAAATTGAAATCAAGAGGAGGAAAGGATATATCATCATCTTCACAATTCAAATTCAAAATGAGAAGATATATTTTTAGAAGATGGATGGAATAAAGCTACTCCTAATTGAAGATAAGGAGGATAATTCAAATTAAATTCGGAGTTCAAAATCAATTCAGATTCGGATTCAGACAGATACTTTTTAATATCTTGATCATAACTTTCTCTATAAAAATTCAAATTCGATGACTCAAGATGCTACAGAAAGAAGACTTAAAGGGATATAATTTTTTATTGATCGCTGTGTCTAATTCAGCCATCTGATGAGTCATATTTAGCAATCAACACACTAACTTGCTGCAAATCAGTTCAAAATTGAATTTCTTATATTAATTGGGATTAAATTAAAACTCCTAATGTGTATATTTTTGTGTTGACTCTGAAGCCTATTTAAAGAGCTGAAATCTCTCATATAAAATATCTCTAAATCAGATATCAAACCTTAGAGTCTTCTTTAGAGTCTTTCCTTCCAAATTGTAGTTTTTTATTTTTTAGGGTTTATTTCAAGAGTAATTTGTAAATTAGGAGGAAGCTTTTTGTAATTGAATGTGACAACGTCAATAATTAGGTTCTTCTATTCTTTTTTTTAATTTCTCTTTTATTGTTATTTACTTGCTTTCTCTTCTTTTTATCATGCTTTCTTTAAATTCTATCATGCATAGCTAAGTTAATTCATGGCTTATTAATCTCTACCCATCGCTACTTCTATTACTATGTTAGATGACCAATTGAACCATATGCTGCTTAACTCTAGATAAGCTAATATTCTTGAATGCACATGACGATGACTAGTTAATCTATTATTTGCTAATACTAATCAATGATTTTTCTTATTCTATGCTTATATTGCCTTAATAGTTTAATATTGAATTTCAACTATTCTTCTTATTCTATGCTTGGAAGGCTTTGACAGTCAATGTTAGGTCTTGGTTAAAGATTATTTTAAATAGGATTTTTTTCATCTTATGTATCTTACTTCAATTGAATGCAACTCCAAGGTATAAGTTTTATGATCCAAAGTGAAGTATATTCTAACATAGTGTAGTAAGTTATTGGTGGTAGATGATTAATAGGTCTTATTCTTTAATACTATTCAAAACCTTAATTTTAATCGAACTCGATCTTCATATTCATACTTCTGTCTCTAACACTTAACCTAGAATTGTTTTAAAACAAAGAAGAACCACTTAATCAATTTAGTGTTTAAGGGGATATCGAAAAGTTTCTATCGCATCTCTCCCTGAGGATCGACCCGCATAGCCCTTGCTACCATAGTTAAATTGCAGGAATTCATATTCTATCAAAATCAGATAAACACTTCCTTAAGCTCTGTCTTTTTGTCAATTAATTGGGGCACCCAAAGCCCTTCACTTTAAATGAAAAACATTTTGTCCCTTTTATTTCTTTCTTCTTCTCTTTTGTTTGCGTATTGCTTTGTGCCTTGCGAGTGCAATGGAGCCATGTCCCCCAGCCCTTGCCTTGACTGACGTGCTTAACATGATTAGGCAACGTAAAGTAGGCTGGCCAGAGGGGAGGGAGGCCCATTATTCTAGGAACTAGGCTTTAAAGGCTATCGAGGCCCTACGGGGGCACAACTTTCTCTCCTCGGTCTCTTTTTCTGAGTCCAAGATAGCAACAATAGCGAGGCGCTTTGATGGGACTCATTGTGGGCAATCTCAAGGTTGAGTATAGTGTATTACCTAGAGATTCATGCCCGATTTGTAATACAAATACGTTGCTAGTTGTTCAACTAGTCATGGTACAACTATGCTTCAAGTAGGGATCTTCCTCTGGAGTACTCTAAGCTTCGAGCCAGCCCCTAGCATTGTGCTAGCACTTCCAGCCTGGATGGTAGTGGTGCCAGTGAGGGAGTAGGTGCTGGCGTGATTGCAGGGTTATGTAGAATGATTATTATGATTCACATATATTTTATATCTTTTTTACACTTGTTTTTTTTCCATATTCAATTCTTCTTGGGTAGTTTTATTTATGATTTTTTTGTAGATTTTATAGTCAAGAGCAATTTTGAAGAAAAACTCAAAAATCGGTGGAAAGTAGAATTACAGCAAGGAAATTATTGATGTAGAAACCTAGAGATGAATCCAAAGCACGAAACTGGACCTACATATGAAGAAAAAGCAGTCACATAAATTTCAAGTCCAATGGCCTTATTCAGACGACAGATTGGCCATCCAGATGGCTAATTAGCCTGACTGGTCAAATATAGTGATGTGTTTTTGCCCGTTGTTTTCTAACACCAAGTTAAAGCTGTATTGATTTTCACGGCAGATTGAACCTGGCCCTTTTAGTCGGTTGCTGATGAGATTTTGTCAGATTCTTGATAGGACTAAAATTATATTTTAGAAACTCTGAGTCAGTTGATTTGGGTTTCAGAGATCTATATATATCACTGTAAACTCTTGTATTATTATCAAGTTTTTTATATTCTAAACATCAATAAAGATCTTGGCTTTGGGAGAATTATTTGTAATGAAGAAGAAGAAAATCAGAGAAGAAGCAGTAACTAAATTGGTGTTTTTTCCCCTTCTATTTCCAATTTACAATTAATGAGTTTCATATATAAAATCATGTTTTGCATCTTCTTTAACATGAGCTAAATCTCTCTAGTTAGGGCATTATCATAGGAATTTTTATAATGAATTAATATTGTGAAATAGAGTTAGTTGTTCTTATTCTAATTCATATTAAGTTTCTTTTTCAGTTTTGATGTCTATAAGTAGATGACCACAATTATAAGGATAATTAGGTTTAAGATCGACAGGAATTGACCTAGTGTAGCATCATAAAAATTGAAATCACAATCTTACATATTGAGATCGACAGGAGATACATATGTTGTGCAATCTTATTAGAAAAATCATAAATTTTAATACTTCTTTAACTAGTCAATTTACTAGATCGACAGATTGTGTACTCTAGACTAAAAGATAAAAATGATATTGCTCGATAGAGAATATTAGTTAAAGTAGAATTTTTAAATTGTTAATATGAGTAGAATAAAGTTTCTAACCTAATCAACATATTAATTCAGAATAAGAATTATCAAATCAACTGCCTTAACACTATTCTCATCTTAAGTCAACACTTTGATAGTTCAGAATTCTTTGCATAAATTACTTTCAACATCAAAATCTTCTTCTTCAAATAAAATTAAGGTTAGATTAGTCGGTACTTAATAGAACTGCAATCCTCGTGAGAACAATACGTTACTTCATCACTTTATTACTTGAATGATTGGTGCACTTGCCAATTAGCACATCAAGTTTTTGGCGTCGTTGCCAGGGATTGTTAGTTTTTTTATTAATATCAATAATATTTAAACCTTATCTTAATTTGAAGTTTTATTTTCAAATTTTACATCAGGATATTTTATTTTGTAGGTTACAGGAAGCAGGGCAGGAGAAGAGAACAATTGATGTCCCATTAGCCATTCGGACAGCTAATCGGTCGTCCCACTTTTGATTCTAGGGTTGATCTTTCAGGAACTGAGTCCAGTTGACATATGCGAAGATCTGAGAACTCTGAACTTCTACCACCAGATCTAGAGGACCTATAAACGCTTACTGAAGGAGAAGAATGATCGTGAAACAACCATGGCTAATAACGAAGAGAAGAAAGCACTGAGGGATTACGTTGTACCATCGCTCACTGCATCAACATCGTGCATCTGAAAGCCAACAATTCAAGCTAACAATTTTGAACTCAAGACGACTTTTATTCAATTGGTGCAGAACACATGCCAATTTGGAGGCTTACCCAATGATGATCCAAACGAGCACATTGCTAGTTTATTGGAGATATGTGATGCACAAAAACATAACAGCATATTAGTTGAGGCAATAAGACTGATGCTATTTCCTTTCTCATTAAAGGATAAGGCGAAAATTTGATTCTATTCCCTGCCTCAAGAATCAATTTCAACATGGGACAATATGGTGTCAAACTTCTTGGCCAAATACTTTCACGATCCAAGTCGGCTAAACTATGTAGCGATATGACTACCTTTTCCCATTTCGACGAATCCATCTATGAAGCATGGAAGAGGTACAAGGGGCTTGTTTGGAAGGTTCCAAATCATGGACTTCCCACTTAGTTGGAGATTCAATTCTTCTACAACAAGTTGCAACCGACTACAAGGATGACCATGGACCGCTGGTGGAGTATTGATGAGCAAGGATCAAGATGAGGTTCGCGCGCTATTAGAGGAGATGGCCTCAAATGACTACCAATGACAATCAGAGAGGATAGCACAAAAGAAAGTTGTGGGCATTCACGAGCTAGATGCTATCTCTGCAATCCAAGCCCAACTTGCCTTAATCACAAAGCAGCTAGGAGCCACCAATGCAAGTACAATTCAAACACCAAATTCATCTTGTGATTCATGTGGAGGAGGTCATACAATCATGGATTGTCAAGTTGGCAATTTGACATTTTTTTCAAAACGAACAAGCCAACTATGTAAATAATTTTCAACGATCCAACAACTCATACTCCAACACATACAACCTCGGATGGAGAAACGCCCCGACCTTTCTTAGGGCAACAACAACACCAAACCCAATGACAACAACACCAACCGCAAGATAAGATAGCAAGTTTAGAGAGTGCATTGGCACAACTTGCTGCGTCTACACAAGATTTCATGGAAAAGACGGATATGAATTTCTAGAGTCAAGCTACATCCATATACAACCTCGAAGTACAGATGGGTCAAATTGATAGCTTACTTTCCAATAGACCCCAGGAATCGTTACCAAGCAACACCGAGACGAATCTGAAAGCACAAGTTAACGCGATTATCTTGAAGAGTGGGAAGCAACTGGAGCAGAATCAGAAAGAGTTCACAGAGAAGAGCATCAAAAAAAAAACTGGAGAGAAAAAAGATAACAGCCAGAGAAAGCTGAGCTCTAACAGAGACCAACTGACGACCAATCAGCCGTCTAGGAGTCGATTCAGGGCCAGATCAAGTTCTTGCACAGAAGAACCCAGTAAAGCCCTATATTCTACCATTGCCATTCCATTAGAGGCTCATCAGACAGAAACTAGATAAGCAATTCTTTAATTTTTTTTGAATATTTTCAAGAAATTACATATTAACATTCCTTTTGCAGATGCTCTTGAACATAGTCCAAAATATGTAAAGTTCATGAAAAATATCCTATCCAAGAAGAGGAGACTTAAGGATCATGAGACGATAACGTTGACCGGGAGTGTAGTGCAATTTTGCACAACAAATTGCCTTCTAAACTCGAGAATCTAGGGAGTTTCAATATACCTTGTACTATTTGAAAATTTTAATTTAACAATGTTTTGCGTGATCTTAGTTCGGTTTTTAGGGCATTGGATCTAGGAAAGCCAAAGCCAACTACTGTATCCCTCCAATTGGCGGATCGATCCATTAAATACCTGATGGGTATCATGGAGAACATGTTAGTACAGGTTGATAAGGTCTACTTCCCCACTGATTTTATCGTGCTAGATATGAAAGAAGATCGTAACGTACCACTCATATGGGGAAGACTTTTTCTAGGCATTAATTGATATGGAAAAAGGGAAGCCATCCTTCGAGTACAAGATGAGCAAGTTACCTTCAATATTTTTAGAGCAATAAAGAATTCACCCGAAGTTAAAATATAATTAAAGATCAAAACCATTAATCGTAAGAAACCAAGACGGTCGAAGAAGAGCCTCAAAAGTTACCATAAAAAGTTTGTACTCAGCTTAACCAACCAAATTGAAGAGTGTAAAAATAGAAAAGTGTGTTTCCTATGAGAAAGATGTACTGCCAAAGTGACGATGGAAAGAAATTCAAAAGCTTGCATCAAACGCGTTGAGGACAAAGCCTTCTACCAAAAAAACCTCCTTGAAAATCAAAGAAAGTCCAGTTAATGATTATAACTTAAAGCGCTTTTTGGGAGGCAACTCAAGTTTTCTAAATTTTCTTTGTAAAATTTATGATTTCTTTATTTTACTTTATTTTCTTTGATTTGAACCAGATACCCCATCCAGATACAGAGCTATAATATGAATAACCAAGATGAGAGTGACAAGTGGACCAAATTTCAAGAGCAGAGTCAGAGGCACGACTATTCAGCTGTCTAGATGGCAGATCAGCCATGATATTCATGAACGAGATTCTAAAATTTGCCCAAGTGATATCTTTCTACTTACTGAATGTTTATGACTTTCTGTCTCTTTTATCAATAGGGGTAGTTTTTGCAAATTGAAAATATGATTTTTTTTTCCATGGTTTTACACGATATTTGAAAACTTTAATTAATTTGTGGGGATGGTATCTATTTGCACTTTTCATGTATTATTAATTCATATTGCTTTGCATGAGGACATGCCAAAATTTAGGTATGGGGAAGGTCCTAGGTTTTCTTTTTAGGATTATTGAAGGATTTAAATAAAATAAAATAAAAAAGATTAGTTTTGCAATAAGTTGAACTAGTTTTAAGGGATTAAGGGACTAATAAGGTTTGATTTTTGATGATAAAATCGATTTGATAGAATCTTAATCTTGGAATAGAGGTGAAAATTTTAAAAAGTAAGCGCCATTTAGAATTTGTCTACATGATTATGCAATCTTCTTACACTTATACATGAGTTTAATGCTTGGGATGATGAGAATAGCTTAACCTACTTTAAACATAAAATATGTATGTATATGTGTATATGTGTGTGTGTGTGTGTGTGTGTGTGTGTGTGTGTGTGTGTGTGTGTGTCTATATATATATATATATATATATATATATATATATATATATATATATATATATATATATATATATATATATATATATAAATGAACTTGTTTATTGATTTACTAGGTGCCTTGGTCTAAGCAAGCTTTGGTATTTACGCAAAAAATAGCTAGGAAGGTTTGAAAAATATATATTAACGATTCTAATGATAAATAAACTAGGTATTAGGGCCTCGAAAAGCCTTGGTATTTACGCGAAAAAGAATTGGATAAGTTATATATATGACAAAAGTGCTTAAAGCGCAACGAGGTAGTAATACTTTGAACTTCCGTATGAATAAAGTATATATATGTAATATAGAAATATATTTAAATATGGTAAAGTTTGAATCAAAAGGCCCAAGCTCATGACTATTCACCCGTTCACTAAAATGCATAGGATCAACTAAGGAAGGATGGTGTAAAATCATAAGATTTGAGTCTATAGGAAAGATGATGCGATTTTTTGATTTGAGATTGAACTTGATTTTGGCAACTTGTTGGAAACTTATGACCCTATTTGCTAGTGAATACTTGAAAAGAGTTTGACTTTTTCTGTAATTTTACTTTTTCTTTTCTTTTTTTAGTTATTCTTATTTTGGTTATCTTTAATTTCTTAACCTCTTTCTTTATCTTTTTATTTTTTTCTTTGAATTTTGTGAGTTTATTCACTATAAAATCTCACGAGACAACACTCGTCCACTAGGGTAACCTTGGGGCTTAATAGCTTGTTGCATGTGCTAAGTGCAATCGTGATTCCTATGAAAGTGAGTTAGTTTTTCTTTAGGATTTTAGATTTTTTCATGTTAGATTAGGGTTTTGCTCGAGGACTAGTAAAAGTTAAGTATGAGTGTGTGATAATTATGATTTTCACATATATTTTATATCTTTTTTATAACATTTTTTGCTACATTTAATTCTTCATGGGTAGTTTTATTTATAATTTTGTAGATTTTATAGTCAAGAGAAATTTTGAAGAAAAATCCAAAAATCGGTGAAAAGTAGAGTTACAATAAGAAAATCATTGATACAGAGACCCAGAGATGAATGCAAAGCATGAAACTGGACTTACATATAAAGAAAAAACAGCCAAAGAAATTTCAAGTCCAATGGCCTTATTCAGACAGCAGATTGGCCGTCCAAATGGCTAATTAGTCATTGATTGGTCAAATCCAGTGATGTGCTTTTGCTAACTATTTTTTTACTCCAAATCACAACTTTATTAATTTTCACGGCGGATTGATCGAAAAATACGACTGATTAGTCGTCCTTTTTAGTCGGTTGCTGATGAGATTTTGCCAGATTCCTGATAGTACAAAAACTATATTTTAGAAACTCTAAGTCGATTGATTTGGGTTTCAGAGGTCTATATATATCGTTGTAAACTTTTGTAATATTATCAAGTTTTTTATATTCTAAACATGAATAAAGATCTTGGCTTTTGAGAGAATTATTTGTATTGAAGAAGAAGATCAAAGGAGAAGCAACAACTAAATTGGTATTTTCCTTTCCCTCATATTTCAAATTTACAATTAATGAGTTTCGTGTATAAAATCATATTTTGCATCTTCTTTAACATGAGCTAAATCTCTCTTGCTAGACATTGATGTAGGTATTTTTATAATGAATTAATTTTTTGGATCAGAGTTAGTTGTTCTTATTCTAGTTCATACAAAGTTTCTTTTCCCGTTTTATTATCTACAATTGATGATCGTGATTATAAAGATGACTAAGTTTGAGACTGATAGGAGATGACCTAGTGTAACATCATAGGAATTGAAGCCACAATCTTACATATTGAGACTGACAAGAGATATATAGGTTGTGCAATCTTATCAGAAAAATCATAGATCTTAATGCTTTCTTAGCTAGTCAATTTATTAGATCGACAGATTATAATAGACTCTAAACTAAACGATAGAATTGATATTGATCGATATAGAATATTAGTTAAGGCAGGTTTTTTTTATTGTTAATATGAATAGAATAAAGTTTCTAACCTAATTAACATATTAATTTAGAGTAAAAATTACCAAAATCAATGCTCTAGCACTATTCTCATCTTAAGTCAACACTTTGATAGTTTAGAATTCTTAGCTTAAATTACTTTTAACATCAAAATTTTTTTCTTCAAATAAATTAGGGTTAGATTAGTTGATACTTAATAGAACTGCAATCCTTGTGGGGACGATATTTTACTTCATCACTTTATTACTTGAATGATTGTGCACTTTCCAATTAGCACATCATAAACCCTTCCGGTCACCTAAAACAGTGACAGGGGCTATCCACGATAGTGTTGCTATTTACAACTTATTTGGGACAACCATGTCACGCGAGGATTCAAGAGAATCTTTGAACCATAGATGGTAACTGCCGCCTTGACAGTCTTCACAAGAGAGGATTTGTAGGTTCTCCAAATACGCCTTTTACTCACTCTGATGATCATTATTACATGGGGCAACCCGGGAGGTATCAAACTGCTTCTCTGTTAAGAGAAAACATTGATGTCCTATATGTTGGCCCAAAGGCCCTTCACCTTAGTTTTGATGATGACTAACTTATGAAGTTAAGTTACTAATGATCTTGTGTTTATATAGTTTCAGTTATTGATCAAGATCTTAGTAGGTGTTAGCTTTAATAAAGGATTCAAAGTAAAGTTTTGGATCTAATACATGTAGATTCAAGAGCTCGCGCATCAAGATCGCATCTAGAACACAAAAGGAGTCAAGCTCTATGGATCGTGTTTGGATCGAGTCGTCTTGGAGATGAAGATCGATGAGAAGACTTTGCTCTAGATTTGTTTAGTTTTTATTTTAGATTTTGTGTAAAGATGATTAGTCTCGATATGCTCAAGTACACACACACACACACACAAGTTCAATAGTTTTTGGTTTCAGTTTAACCATCTTTGGAATTTCAAGAATATATCTTTCGTTTTCATGAATGGATAGAATCAAAACAAGTTTACATGGTTTATATGTATGTTAGATTTCATCATATACGTTATTGTTTCATATTGTCCAAAAATTTATTTTGATGATTCTACTTCATGTGACAAGTTTTGTGATTATCAAAACATTTTTTGAGATTTAATGTCAAAAATATAGATATATCTTTTATATGTGTATTAAATTATATCCATATACACTATGCTTCAAAAGTGTTTCTATATCTTATTTTTGTATTTGAACAAGTTTTGGAGAAAACAATTTTTTATTTCAAAATCTAAGTTTCGAAAAATACAGTTTTTGTTTAAAGCTTAATTTCTATACCTTAAAAATTGTTCCAATCATTGTAATATGTGTTGATTTTTAGTCACACATATTTGTATTTTAAATATTTACATGAACTTATTTTTGTGAATTTTATGTGATTTTATGAGATTTTATAGGTATTTAAAAGCCAACTTTTTCAAACCAATAACCATGTTTCTGGGCTGCCTACGATCGACCGACCGATCGACCGAACTTGGGCTCGATCGACCGAGTGGTCGACCGATGTGCACAGGACGTGCACAAGCCACAGGCCATTAGGCCGGTCGACTGACCGGTCGACCGACCAGAGAGAGTGCTCTCTGGTTCTGGCCTCGGTCGACTGGATGATCGACTGACAGTGAGAAAATTCTTACTGTGCCTAGGGGTGGTCGACCGATAGGTCAACCGACAACCCCAACGGTCAAAAATTTGACCGTTGGCGGTCGACCGACAGGTCTATTTTGATCTGCTCTAGACCCCAACAGCTATATTCTAGATCCCCTATAAATATGGGTCCTTGAGGCCAGTTTTAGCCAAGAATTTTGAGAGCCAAAATTTTCATCTTCTACAGAGTTTTAACAAGTTTTCAAAATAAGTTTTAGAGCTTTAATCCCTCTATCTTTATTTGTTTCAAAGTTTTAGAAAATCAAATAAAACAAGTTTTGGGATTCTAATTCTTGTCCAAAAATTCTATATCATTTTTAAAATTTTCCCAAGTGTTTTCTTTGTTGTTTCTTTTTCAAAACACTTTGTTTTCTCACACTTGAGCTATTAATTCTATACCTATCTATGGGATCTTGTTTTGTGAGAAAAATTTGCTTGTGGTCTTTTAAGATCATCAAGATTGTGTTTGTGATCATTGGATCACTAAGTTATATTTTCATTTTTGCTTTTTGTTCCCTTTTGTGTAGAGGTGATTGTTGCTTCCCTCTTGTGTAGAGATGATTGTGTTTGAGAGGAGGAGTTGTGTACTTCTTGTAATATAAGTTGTAATTCCTAGGTGGAGGTCCCATTGTGAAAGGTCATGTGTGGACATAGTGGAAATCCTTCTGTGTGAAGGCGGAGACGTAGAGCAGTGGCTCGAACCTCGAAACATATCCTCATGTTTGTGTTTGGACTTTATCTCAACTCTCTCTCTCTCTCTTTTATATCTTGCATTGCTTTATATTGTTCATATTCATATACATGTTAGATATTGTTTGTGTGCTCACACTTGTGTTCAACCAAGAGAGCTTTTAAAGCACCTCAACTCTTAATTTAGAAGAATCTAGATGAGTAGTTTCAGAGCTCTTCATAGGAAATTTAGATTCACTCTTGGTTACACATAGTGTGTTAGCAATTAAGTTTTAAATTTCGCATTATTTGCCCTAAATTAGCTGTACACCTATTCACCCCCCTCTAGGTGTACTTTTACTATATGCATAGTTTCTTCTCCGGGTTTTTTTGGTGCCGCGTAGCATCTCATCATGGCTGTAGCTTTTATTTCACTTTAAGGCCCTAGTAAGTAAACACATAACTTCTATGCCACCTCTTATATATGGTGGCATCTTCTCTGTGATCTGCAAGTCATATCGGTTAGCATTCTTCTGTGGCTCATTGCAAGATACCATGGCTTCGTCTCGAACCATATTAATAATATAACATACAATATTAACGTCTTCTGCCCACAAATATTGTGGAAGAGCATATTCATTAATCATGGTTTATGTCATTTCAGGTAATATTCTATTTTTTCTTTCAATAACTCTATTTTGTTGTAGAGTTTTAGGGTAAGAGAACTCATGCTTAATATCATGTTCATCACAATATGTAATGATAGAGTGGTTTACAAACTCACCAGCTCTATCACTACGAACGCGAACAATAGATGAATCTTTTTTGTTTTCAACTCTTTTGCAGAAAATATTGAAATATGAAAAGCCTCAACTTTATGTTCTAGAAGGAAAACTCATGTGTATCTAGAAATGTCATCAACAAGAGCATACACATATCAAGTTTCTCCTAAACTCTTGATTTTGGTAGGATCGAATAAATTCATGTGTATCAATTCTAAGGGACGAGTGGTTACAATATTCTTAATTGACTTTAAAGAGGTTTTTGTTTGTTTTCCAAACTGGCAAGTATCATAAATACGATCTTTTTCAAATTTCAACTTAGAAATACCTTTAATTATATTCTTAGACCTCTATGGGAGAGATGGTCAAAAGAAATATGACATAATTTTCTATGTCATAACCAAGGTTTTTCATTTTTGACGGTCAGACATGTTATATTACTATCTAGATTGAGCATATCAATTATATATATATATATATATATATATATATATATATATATATATATATATATATATATATATATATATATATATATATATATATAATTCTCCTTATAACAAGTTAATGGGCATGTATTGTATTTATCAGCCACAATACAATAAGTGGAATCAAATATAATTTTTAAGCATTTGCACCAAAGCTTACTTATGCTTAAAAATTATGTTTAAGACCATCAACTAGTGCTACATTTTCTATTAAAGGAGATGTATCAATTTTAACATTATCGAAACCAATGGTTTTTCCTTTTGAATCATTTCCTAAGGTGACAAAGTGACCTTCACACATTTTTGATAGGATTGCTAAAAAATTGTTGATGTCCCACATCATGTGTCTCGAGCAAACGCTATCAAGATATCATCGCTTATTATGTCGTGTGGTCTTGATACGTACCTGCAGCAATAGATTTAGATATAGACTTTGCTACTTATATCTTTTTGGGCCCTATAGGATTAGTTTTGGGAACTCAAACATGCTCATTAATAATATTCATTATATCATAATAAAATTTTGCTAAATGACCTTTTCGGTCACAATGTGTACACTGGTACACTTTAGCATATATCTGTGCATGATGTGAATGTAGTGGAGTATGTGTAATATTTTTTGAAATTTATTTCTTTTGAAACATTGATTTTAATTTATCTTTGTCAAATGCCCACTTGCTCAAATTTGAGCTTAAATCATTTATTTTCTTTTTCATCTCATTTATCTCTTTATTATCAATTAAAATCTTAGTGTTCTTAGCATGGAAAGTGCTCATATGTAAGTCAAAAATCCTTTTTTAATCTTGAAATGAGAAATAAAAATGCTTTCTTTTTCTTTTAAAGCAATTTCTAATTAGGATGATAAAACATTATTCTCTTTTTTCAATTTAAGATGTCTAATCTTAAGTGATTCATATTTTTCTAGCACTTTTTGAAATGTCATAGCCATTTTATCAAAAGTTATTTCTAAATCATCTAAAGTGAGTTCAGATTGTACTTTAAATGTGTTGTTGTCTTGTGCCATCAAACACATGTTAGCGGTACCATTTTTTTCATCTGATTCATTCTCTGAAGCATCCCATGTAGTTTTCATTGTACTCGTCTTGTAAGGCTTCTTTGACGTGGAGGCTTTTGTCTTCATCAGGGCAATCTGCAATTAGATGTTCGGACTTCATGCAGTGATAGCAAAGCCCAATTTCTCTTATCTTTCTTCTTGCCTTGCTACTGTTTCCTTTTGTCGAAAAGTCATTTCTTGTAGAACATGCGTCCTCCTTTCCGTACTAGCATGGACATTATTTCATCTTCATTTGGATCTTCTCTATCATCTAAATTTGCGGGAGAGACTTTGAATGCTATGATTTTCTTCTTTTATGGCTCTTGTTGATCCCGTGCTCTGAGCTCCAACTTATGGGTCTTCAGGTTGCTCATGAAAGCTGTGAAATCCATTTTCTTGGGGTCATTTAGCTCTTTCAAGTTGGTTGCTTTTACCTCCCATGATTTGAGAATTGATTGGATAATCTTTCTCACTTTGTTATCATTTGAGATTAGTTCACCTAGAAAAATTAGGCCAATGATAATTTTACTAAAATGAGTAAGCATATCATCAATAACTTCATTTTCATGCATTTTGAAAATTTTATTTTGTGAAGTGAGTAAATCAATTTTTGCTCTCTTCACTTGAGAGGTTCTTTTATATGTGGTAATCAATGTGTTCCATATTTCAAATGCATATTCAAAATTAATAACACTAGACAAATCATCATTATTTAAGACTTGCATTAAGGCATAGGTTTCCTTAGCATTGGTTACGAATGCCTTAGAGACAATCTAAGGCCATAGGTGAGTCATATGGTCGGATTCTTTAAATTCTTTTCAGTAGCAAGAGAAAAACATCTTTACCAAGAGATTTCAGAAAAAACTCTCATCTTAATTTTTCATATAAGAAAGTTAAGATCACCAAACTTAGGTGGAGATTTAACATTGAAGTTGTCTTCGTGAGAAGCCCTGTGAATGTGATGACAAATATGGGATTAGCTAAATAAGGATCAACTCTATGTGGCTAAACCTTAACAAGAGCACTATCTCTGATAGTAATTGAAAATCACAAATAAGAAATAATAAATATAGTTATAAGTGAGATAAAGTAAAAGAAAGTTAGAATGAGTAAACTCCGCAAACACATAAAATTGGTCTCAAAATTCGATCCACTTGATCTACATCCCCATCTCCAACTCCCGTGGAGAAATAAACACTATAATCGGTTCGCAAAATTGAAATAATGCTTACACCAATGATCCCACAAGATCAATTCAGAGCCTTAACTCCTACAACAATGATCCATCAAGATTGACTCGGAGCCTCAACACCTACAACACCAGATCCCGCAAGATCTACTTGGAGCCGTAACTCCTACAATCACCTCTCCCACTAAAGGTTCACCACAACATAAATTGACAAGACTTATAATCTCACTTTATCACTAAAAACTCCTCACAAACATAAATCCATAGCTAAAGATCAAGAATTGAAAGCTCAAGCTTATGTGTGAGAAAACTTAACAAGATTGGAAGAGAAAGGCTCAAGAAATTTTGTGAAATTTCTCTCTCAAAGATTGGAAGAAGAATAGCTCTGAAACTCTTATAAGACTCTGTGAAAATCTTGATTAAAATTCTCTACAAAATGATTTGTCTTGCGATTTGAGCAAACTTGGTTAGAGATGTGGTGTTAACTTGACCGAGATTTGTCTTGTGATTTGAGCAAGTTTGGTCAGAGGTGTGGTGTTAACTTGACCAAGATTTGTCTTGAGATTTGAGCAAGTTTGATCAGAGGTCTGGTGTTAACTTGACCGGGATTTGTCTTGCGATTTGAGCAAGTTTAGTTCGAGATGTGATGTTAACTTGATCAGAATTTGTCTTGCGATTTGAGCAAATTTAGTCAGAGGTGTGATGTTAATTTGACCGGGATTTGTCTTGCTATTTGAGCTAGTTTGATCAGAGATGTGATATTAACTTGACCAGGATTTGTCTTACGATTTGAGCAAGTATGGTAGACTCGTCATTCTATTGAAGAGAATTGAAAATTAAAAGTTATACCTGTTGGGGATATATTGAAGTCTTGTTGTCAGAGGTTAATGTTAATGTCACAGATTTGATTTGTAATTCATTTCTCTGGGAAATAAATACAGTTTTTTTGTAGATCAACCATTCTATGGAAGAGAATTAATAAGAGATTTTGGTGAGATTGGCAGGATTGACTCCCATAGTATTTTAGCAAACCCTCAGCTATCAACGGATTTGGTATATCTTTACCAACTACCATTTGAGTTGAGCTAACCATGCTATTCCCCTCAGCATGATGAGTTGTCGAGAATTTTGTATTAGACTTAAAAGCCAATATGTTCCTCTATCTTTTAGCCGCCGGAGACGTTGGATTGTTGTTCCATAAATAACTTTTAAAATTTTGCTGGGGATTAAAGAAGAATAAACTTCATAGAGAATTTATAAGGAAATTGTTGTTCCCTGTGAGTACTTATTTGATCAGAGGGGTGGTGTTAACTTGATCATAGATAGTACTTTTTTGTTTATAGTAGTACATGATGTACTTCCGGGGGTTCATTCCATAGGGATGACAAACACAGATAGTCCTTGACATTATACCGATGGAATAATTTAGACTGTTCGGAGGTAGAGTTTTCATTCTCTTTCTCTTTATCCTTAATTTTACAGAAAGAAGGTTTAGTCTTTGGACTTCTCGTCTTCTTCTTTGACTTTTTATGCAAAAAAGGTATCATCTTCTTGAGATTATTGATAAACTCTTGGTAGGCTTAAAGCATCTCATGCTGCGCCTGTTGTACTTGAGCTTATTCCTCAAATTTCTTGTCATCTCTTCTGGAATATCAGCCATATATATATGAAGGCTTCTGTCTGCTTATAAGAGTTAGATGAATGAGATCTTACGATGGTAAAGCGCTCATCGTACGCTTCAATCTCTTTAGCCAATAAATTGTAGTTGATTGGGGCAACTGGTGTGTCAGTAAATTCCTTCAGGCTCGAGCCGTATTTCTTTCAAGCCTGAGGAACGTTCAGTATCCAACTCCTTAAAACTAAGGGCAAGTTGCTTCCCCTTCGACTTTCTTGGTATGGTGCTTAGACTCACCCTGTTTGAAGTCACCTCCATGTATTCAGAGTCAAAAATGAGTTGCTCGCAATGGCATTAGGGAGCGATTTGATGAACGCTCCTCGTCCTTGTCAAGTCGTCCCTTAGATCATCACAAGGTATTTGAAGTATTAACCTCGAACTCATGGGTGTGAGGGCTTCTCAGTTCAGTACTGAACTTGGCCACTCAGGGCTAGACACAAACCTCATGTTTCTGAAGTGAAAAGTGAAAGTCGCATTCTAGCGCAGCCTCCTGCTGAGCGTAGGTCTTGCGCTTTTGAAGAGAACCACGAAGATCGCGTTTTGACACTGTCTGCTGCTGAACTGAACTCTCACGTTTTAGAATTGAAACGCGAAGGTCGCCTTCTGGTGTAGCCTTAGGATGAACGCATGCCTCATGTTCTTGAAATGAGACAGGGAACTCACGTTTTGGCACAACTTGAGACTGGACGCGAACTTCACGTTTTAGCACTGAAACATGCAACTCATGAACGCGAAATTTTCATTTTGTTGCAGAAACACGAGGCTGAACGTAAGCTTCGTGTTTAGTGCCAACAACACTGTCTTCAGCCTTTTTTTAGCTGATGGAGAGCTAAACGTCTTCGCCGTCGATCCAAAATATGTTTGGCTCGCATGAGTTGTTGCAAATCGCTTGCAAATTGAGTTTGCTGAGCCTTGAAAGGAGTTTGGCGGCGAGATTGGCATCCGCTATTGTGTTGGTCGTGAGCCAAGGCACTGGCCTTGCGGGTCTCTTGAGAGACGTTGTCGTAAGCCATGTTGGCTCCACGGGAGGTTGTCAGATCCTCAAGAGAGGATGAGCCACTTACTTTGTCAAAAAAACATATGGGTTACTCTTTGAGAAGTCTCTGAAAAGACTTGAGAGCAAGTCTCGCTTGAGACTTTGAGGCTAATAGAGCCCGAAGAGAGAAGTTGCTCTAAGTTCTCTTGGTCAAATTTGATGATGAGCGATTTGATCGTTAATCCGAGAAGCTTGAGGTCGGTTTGCGCTACAGCCTTCTCTTCAGTAGGAAAAACATTACCTAGCGGAGTCGCCATCTTTTGTGTCCCGAAAAATTTGAAAGGGTGTTATAAAAATCTTTAATTGATTACAAAGAAGATTACAACAGATCAAAATCCGATTACAGAAGAGAGAAGAATGATCGAATCTCCCCTTTGTTTACTGCCAATTCTTGATGTAGTGGTGGAGAGTGAATCTTGTTCTCTGTTGACGAGCCGAACCAGAAGCTTGATCTTCGAATCTTCTTGCTCTCGTTGAAAGCACACTGGTAAAATATAAAACCTTAACCAATGGCTAAAATCTCAAAGAGATTATATTTGAACTCAACAAGTTGTAGTGAAACCTCTTTTTTTCCTCTCCCAACACTCATTACACAATGTGTGTTCAGCAGTCTTGTGCTCAACTTTAGCCCTTTGTGATTATCTAGCTTCAAGACTCAAGTATTAAGCATACCTCTTTGCCTTAAACCTCCAAGAGGTATATTCTCTAGCTATTCATAGTTATATATAGAGGATTTTGGGGTGTCACTGACGCCGTAAATTTCTCCATTAATGGGGATCAATCCCTCATTAAGTGAGGAAAGTGAGTGTAACCGTCCCACTTTGTGGCTGTCAATTACAGGAGAAACGTGGGTCTCGGGTTGGATGTGGACCTAACTTTAGCGTTGAAGCACGTAGCTCACAGGCTCACGCGACCCTCACGTTTGGAGTTAAAACACGACCTCAGTATTTTGACAAAGGACGCGAGGTCTGCATCTGAGGTTGTAATGAGACCTTCGTGTTTGACAAGGACACGAGATCTGTGTCTGTGGTTGGAATGTGACCTATTCGTTTGACAAAGGATGGGAGGTCCGCGCCTGAGATTGAAACGCGGCATCCGCGTTTGACAAAGGACGTAAGGTCCGCACCTTAGGTAGAAATGCGACCCTCGCGTTTGGGGTTGAAATGCGACCTCCGCATTTTGGCACAGGACGTGAGGTCTGCGTTTGAGGTTGGAACAGACCTCTGCATTTGACAATGGACGTGAGGTCCGCGTCTGAGTTTAGGAACGCGACCTATGTTTGCGAGGTTCACATCTGAGGCATAGTCTTCTGTAATTTTTAGACAGCTTATAGACCCCCCTCTAAAGTTTTTGAAACTCCGCAGTTGACTGGGGCGGATTTCAAAATACTTTAGACTTTATATTACTTTGGGCTTGTCTGAATTATAGTTTCGTGAGTGTACTGTTGAACTACTTGAAGTCTCCAGGGAAGATCATCGTGAGTATCTAAAAGCGTAGTCTGAAATTTTTCTGAGCTTTGATTTGCTTGTCGGTGTACTGATAAACTGATATTGTTGACCTTTTCTGTCAGTGTATTATTAAATTGTTTGCAGAAGTCATAACAAGTTTATTGCGTCTGGTTTCCTTTCTGTTTGAAATATCAGATAGACCAAAGCGATAAGTTTTGATTACTAGAGGTAATGGTTAACTTAGCAATTGAACTTTGGATGACTTTGCTAGGAAAGCTGAATAGGAAAGGAAGTTTCTGTCAGAGATGTGATGTTAACTTGACAGGGACTTGTTTTGCGTTCTAGAGGTAATGATTAACTTAGCATTGAAAGGTATCATTTTCACTGAGAAAATTGAGGAGATAACTATTAGAGGTGTAATTTTAACATAACAGGAATGTGTGCTAGAGGTGTAATGTTAGCTTAGCACTGAAGGTCTCATTTTTATTGAGAAAATTGAGGAGAATAATGTCATTGGTGTAATGTTAACTTAACAGTAAGATGAGTGCTAGAGGTGTAGTGTTAGCTTAGCACTAAAAGTTTTATTTTTTTTGAGAAAATCGAGGAGATGACTGTTAGAGATGTGATATTAATATAATAGGGATATGTGTTAGAGGTAACAGTTAACTTAGCACTGACATATCACGTTTTCATTAAGAAAATTGAGATTACTGCCATAGGTGTAATGTTAACTTAACAGTGAGCTGGATTTGTGATTTGAGCAAATTGAATTATCAGAGGTGTGATGTTAACTTGACAGAAATTTGTCTTGCGATTTGAGTAAGTTTGATCAGAGTTGTGGTGTTAACTTTACCGGGATTTGTCTTGCGATTTGAGCAAGTTTGGTCAGAGATGTGGTATTAACTTGATCGGGATTTGTCTTGTGATTTGAGCAAGTTTGATCAGAGGTGTGATATTAACTTGACTGAGATTTGTTTTGCGATTTGAGTAAGTTTGGTCAGAGGTGTGGTGTTAACTTGATCAGGATTTATCTTGCGATTTGAGCAAGTTTGGTCAGAGGTGTGGTGTTAAATTGACAGGGATTTGTCTTGCGATTTGAGCAAGTTTAATCAGAGGTGTGATGTTAAGTTGACCAAATTTGTCTTGTGATTTAAGCAAGTTTAATCAGAGATGTGATGTTAACTTGACCGGGATTTGTCTTACGATTTTGAGCAAGTTTGGTAGACTCATCATTCTATTGAAGAGATTGACAGGTGAAAGTTATACCTGTTGGAGATATATTGAAGTCTTGTTATCAGAGGTGTAATGTTAACATGATAAATTTGATCTGTAATTAATGTTGCTGGAGAAATAAATACAGCTTTGTGTAGATTTACCATTCCATGGAAGAAAATTGGTAAAGGATTTTGTCGAGATTGGTGAGATTTACTCCCTTAGGATTTTTAGCAAACTCTCAGCTATCAACGGATTTGTATATCTTTACCAACTATTATTTGAGTTGGGCTAGTCATGCTATTCCCCTCGCATGATGAGTTGTCGAGGATTTTGTATTAGACTTAAAAGCCAATATGTTCCTCTATCCTTTAGCCGTCGGAGGCGTTGGATTGTTGTTCCACAGATAACTTCTAAAATCTTGCTGGGGATTAAAAAAATTTAAATTCCATGAGAAATTTTAGGGAAATTGGCGTTCCCTGTGAGCACTTATTTGATCACAGTTGTATTGTTAACTTGATCATAGATAATATTTTTTTGTTTGGAGTAGTACATGATGTACTTCCAGGGGTTTCTTATTCCATGGGGTATGACAAACATAAATAGTCTTTGATATTATAACGATAGAATGATTTCTGTTCAGTGGTAACTATTGACGTGATAGTCGTAGTAGTCGGCTCATCTCCTTACCCAGTAGATTCAATGCTATATGCTCATTTAATCTTTCTGGTTTACTCTTGCAACTATGTCTTCTGCTCATTGCTTCCAGTGTGACTTTGAGCTATTTCTATTTGGGTTAAGAGTGTGGTTTGTAGATTGTGGCGGTAAGTCTCTACTAGTGTAGACTGTGTCATGCCACTTAGACATCAGAGCGCCATACTCCGAAATCTCTCCATAAATGCTTTGATTGGCTCTCCTTTCTTTGCTTTATAGCAAGAAGAGTTAGCACGGATACTTCGGTGTCATCTTCGAAGAATCGCACCAGGAAGAGCTTCTCGAGGTCAACCCATTTCTTGATAGAGCCTGTAGGAAGCTTCAAAACCCATTCAAAGGCAACCCCATTGAGGGTGCCGATGAATAAATGAGCCAGGATGGCATCATTTGATACTACGTTTCCTATTTGGGATTTGAATTAGTATATATGTTGCTTCGGGTAACCTTTACCGTTGAAGGCATGCAGATTCGGTACATAGAACCTAAAAGGATAGGGAGCTGAATCCCACTTGATGGGTATGGTCTGACCACCCCACTTCTTGAAGATCTCTTTGATTTGAAATAGCCTCCAGGTATTTCTCAAGCTCTTTCATCTTTTTGATATGATTATCTTCTGAATTCTATAGTTTTTCAGAAGAAGACTCAGGATTTTCATATCTAAAGTTCTCATTACTATCAGAGCATTCGGAAGTAGAGTTTTCATCCTCCTTCTCTTTACCCTTACTTTCGCGGGAAGAAGCTTTAGTCTTCATACTTCTCGTCTTCTTCTTTGACCTTTCAAGTAAAAGAGCTATCATCTTCTTGAGATCATTAATAGACTCTTATTGGGCTTAAACTATCTCGTGTTGCACCTGTTGCACTCAAGCTTGCTTCTCAAATTTCTTGGCTCTCTCTTCTGGAATATCAGTCATATATATGTGAAAGCTTCTGTCTCCTTATAAGAGTTAGATGAATGAGATCCCACGATGACAGAGTGCTCATTGTCTATTTCAATCTCTCTAGCCAGCAAATTGTAGTTGATTGGGGAAACTGGTGCATCAGCAAATTTCTTCAGGCTCGATTAATATTTCTTTTAAGCCTGAGGAACGTTCAGTATCTGACTCCTCAGAACTAAGGGTAACTTGCTTCCTCTTATACTTGCTTGGTGTGGTGCTTGGGCTCACCATGTTGGAAGTCACCTCCGTGTACTCAGCGTCAAAGACAAGTTGCTCGCAATGGCATTAGGAAGTGATTTGATGAACTCTCTTCTTCCTTGTCAAGTAGTCCCTTAGATCTGTCGTATAGGTATCTAAAGAATTAGTCTCGAACTTATAGGGTTGAGGGCTTGTCAGTTCAGTACTGAACTGGCCGCTTGGGGCTGGACGCGAACATCATGTTTCTGAAGTGAAAAGCGAAAGTCACGTTTTGGCGCAGCCTCTTGTTGAACGCAAATCTCAAGCTTCTGAAGAGAAATGTGAAGGTCACGTTTTGACACTATCTGCTACTGAACATGACTCTCGCATTTTAGAATTGAAAAGTGAAGGTCGCCTTCTGGACAGCCTTAGACTGAACGCAGATCTCACATTCTTGAAGTGAGGCGCGAACCTCGTGTTTAGGCACAACTTGAGGCTGGATACGAACTTTTCGTTTTGGCGCTGAAACATGTAGCACATGAAAGCGAGCATCGTGTTTTGTTGCAGAAACGCAGGGCTGAATGTGAGTTTCGTGTTTAGTGCCAATATCATTGTCTTCAGCCTCTTTTTGCTAATGGCGAGCTTGACATTTTCATCGTCGATCCACAATACGTTTGGCTCGCAGGTGTTGTTGCAATCCCTTTGCAAGCTGAGTTTGCTGAGCCTCGGAAGGAGTTTGGCGGCGAGATTGGCATCAGCCATTGTGTTGGCCGTGAGCCAAGCACTGGCCTAACAGGTCTCTTGAGAGACGTTGTCGAAAGTCATGTTGGCTCCACGAGAAGTTGTCAGATCCTCAAGAGAGGATGAGCCACTTGCTTTATCAAAAAGCATATAGGCTACTCTTTGAGAAGTCTCTAAAGAGACTTGAGAGTGAGTCCCGCTTGGGACTTTGGGGCTAATAAAGACCGAAGAGAGAAGTTGTTCGAACTTCTCTTGGCCAAATTCATCAACGAGCGATTCGACCATTGATCCGAGAAGCTTGAGATTAGCTTGCGCTATGGCCTTCTCTTCAGTGGAGAAAACATTCCACAACAGAATCGTCATCTTTTGTATCCCGAAAAATTTGAAAGGGTGCCGTATAAATCTTTAATTGATTATAAAGAAGATTACAACAGATCAAAATCCAATCACAGAAGAGGAAAGAATGATTGAATCTCCCCTTTGTTTAATGTCAGGTTCTTGATGTAGCGATGGAGAGCGAATCTTATTTTTCGTTGACGAGCGGAACCAGAAGCTTGATCTTCAGATCTTTTTACTCTCGTTGAAAGCACACTGGTAAATTATAAAAAGTTAATCAGTGGATAAAATCTCAAAGAGATTAAGCTTGAACTCAACAAGTTGTAGAGAATCCTCTTTATTTTTTTCCCTCCCAATACTCTTCCACACAATGTGTGTTCAGCAACCTTCTGCTTAGCTTTAGCCTTCTGCAATTATTCAGGTTCAAGACTCAAGCATCAAGCATACCTTTTTCCCTTAACCTTCAGGGGGCATATCTTATAGTTATTCATAACTATTATAGAGAATTTTAGGGTATAACTGACCCCTTAAATTCTTCCAGTAATGGGATCAATCCCTCATTAAGTCGGAAAAGTAGGTGTAACTGAGCCACTTTGTGGCTGTCAGTTACAGTAGAAATGCGAGTCTTGTATTGGACGTGAACCTCACTTTAGCGTTGAAACGCAGAGCTCACAGGCTCATGCGACCCTCGCATTTGGAGTTAAAACATGACCTCTGCGTTTTGACAAAGGACGCGAGGTCCACGTCTGATGTTGGAACGCGACCTCCGCGTTTGACAAAGGACGTGAGGTCCGCGTCTGCGGTTGGAATGCGACCTCCGCGTTTGACAAAGGGCGCGAGGTTCGCGTTTGAGGTAGAAAGGAGACCCTCACGCTTGGAGTTGAAACGCGACCTCCGTGTTTTGGCACAGGACGTGAGGTCCAGGTTTGAGGTTGAAACATGACCTCTGCGTTTGACAAAGGACGCGAGGTCCATGCCTTCGTTTGGGAACGTGACCTCCGCGTTTGCGAGGTCCGTGTATAAGGCATAATCTTCAGTAATTTTAAACAACCTACACTAATGCTTATATATATGGGATTTTTTGTTGAGTTTTTAAAAAGAATTTCAAGAGCTTATTTTCCATCTTCAACAGAGTTTTCTCAATAAGTTTTAGAATTTCATTTACATATCAAAAGAGAGTTTTCAAGAGTGGTTCTCTTGAGGTTTAAAATAAATTTTTTTTGAGTTTTTCACTTTCAAATCTATCTAGAACACAAGCTTGAGCTTTTCATTGCTAAATCTATCCTATAGGATCCTTACTTGTGAGAAGTGTTTGTTTGTGATCAAGAGTGAACGCCAAGTGTTCTACCTTTGTATTTGAAGAAGTTGGAGGTTGTGGCCTCGGCGAGTTTGCGGAATCGCGCGTATTGTTTTTGCGGGAACAAGTGAGAGACTTGCGGGTCTGAGAGTCTTGTAGGTGTTGTAACACCGAGTGATCTTGCATGATTGATTCTAGTGGAAATGCTTCAATGCGGTGAAGGCAGGAACGTATAGCAAGTGGCTCGAACCTCGAAACAATTCTCGTATGTTTGCAATTGTTTCTCTCTCTACTCACTTGTATTTATATATCTTGCATGCTCAAATTGTTCATATCCTTATATGCTTGGTATTCATTGTGTTGTATGTTTGGGATTGTTTAATTGATTTCTTACATGCTATTTCTTGTCTATCTTACATGTTTGATATTACTTGTGTTCAATTGATATACATGCTTGGGATTTCTTAATTGTTTAATATTATTTACTTGCATTATATTTAATGTACAATTGTTAGTTTAAATTTTTAATTTCTTTATTTGATGAGCACATCACCTATTCAACCCCCTCTAAGTAATTGCAATAATAAGACTTGTTTGATGGTCTTCGCCGCTCCTCTTCTTTTAAGACTCTTTTGTACTGTGTCACTTGTTCTTCCAAGCTCGCTAAGTCTTGTTGGACCGGTTGCCAGGCGAGTCGCTTCCTAAAGTTCGAACGTTATGTTGTTCCGAACCATCTGTGTGTATTCCCATTTCCCACTCCGTAAGCATTGACTGCCATTTGAGTTGTGGTGCAGCCGCTTGTGGTCACTCAAGGGATTAAGGGTGTAGCCACCACACTTGGCAAGGCTGCATTAATTTTGTTGTGCATTTTCTTCATCCCTGACATTGATTTGTCACACTGCATCATCTATTCTAGCTTGAGTGCATGGTAAGTTTTCATTGGAGTGATTAATATGTCCTCCTATTAATGGAGAACCATCACTTGAAGAGTCGCCCAAATGGAATTCGAGATTCTGATTCCCATCTGGCGATTGGAAAGACTCCGCTCGTGTGATAGAATTATGCGCATCATTTGCGTCTGAAATGTTTGCCATACTCTTACTTGTATTGCATTTACGGGCGTGTTTGATTGCAAGAAAGTGGGCGGAAGTAAGGAAATGGGGAAGTATAATTGCTCACTTTCCTATCTATCCAGACACCGGAAAAGAAAAATAAGAAAATCCCTTTTCCTTTTCTCTTTTCTCTTTTACACAATCATTTTCTCACTTCCAGAGTGCTACAATTAATTTTGTGGTCATGTAACTCTCATTTGTAATAAGTTGTAGCACATAACAATTAATTTTTTGATCAGGTAAATCTCACTTACATTCTAATTTATAATCTATTTTTATTTTTCTTAATTAATTTTATTTTAATATTATTTTGCGGTCAACTTTGTGGTCAATTTTTCCACTTCCACTTCCACTTCCACATTATCATCCAAATACCAGAAAAAACATAACATTTTCAAATCACACTTCTCAACAACATCCAAACACCGGAAAACTTACTAACCAATTCCCAAGTTCCAAAGAGAACTATTACCATTTCGTCACTTCTTCACTTCCTCACTTTCACCTTTAATCAAACAGGTCCTATATGGCAGTGACGTCCCACCGGATATGCTAAAAGTCTTGTGACTTCACTGGCGGCCAATCTTCTGCGGGCCTCACTGGCACTTGGCCCAACCTGGTGGCCCGCTGCAATAAAGGGAGGCTCTAGCCGCTGGGAAGCAGGTTGTTGGCCTTATTTTGAGGCCATTCAATGTCACAAGACAAGTGCAAGTCAATGCTAAGATGAATAAAAATAGTTGTAACGCTTTAAACACTGCGAAGCAGATTGAAACACATGGAAATGCACTGCAGAATGGAAGAAATGTACCTGCTACGAAAAATAAAACTACAATCGGTAGAAAAGACAGCCAAAATCAAGCAGAAAGTGGCTCTTCACTTAATTCTGACTATATTAGATGCTAATATTTAACTAAAGTATGCATACAATAAACAAGATGAAGCTATTCTCATTAAATAAAGGTTGATTACATTAGCGATACTCCTATCCGATGATTTGTTACACCCCAGGAGCGAGATTGATCGGAAAAGAGTAAATGAAAGCAGTAAACTTACAAGCTACTCCTATGCCTTTATGGAATGAAAGTGTAACGGCCTCATATTTTAATCACTAAATTATCGTAATAAAATTCATAATATTCATAATCATCTCCATATTCACGAAATTTCAGTGGCATCTCCTCTATAATTGGGAGTCTGCCCTAATACATACTTAACAATTTCGGCTAACATCAGCTACTTATCATCTTAAAACTTTGATTTCAATAATTTAAATCATATACTAAATATGGATTTTCGAGAACACATCTCTCAACAGTATCTACAACATTACTTACCTCAAAAAACCGAGGTCAAAATCAAGTTTGTGATTAACATATACATATATACATTCCAATTCCACATTCAGGGTCTTAACATGTATTAAAACACACCTATAAACATATTGTAACGCCCCGATCCCACGGATACGGGGACGTCACTGCGACGTATATACGTAGGTCAGAACTACCCTCCCGTACATACGCTAAGCATCAGTACAGACAAGAATCAGAGTACGGAAGTAAGTGGTGCATTATACATTCCAACACATAAGTACAATTACAAAGTTATCACCAGAAGTGATCCAATATTTCATGAATATTACATCACTGATATGCGCAAATGCGGGAATACATGGAAATGTACATATATGAACAGTATAAAGGACTTGGAAATGTACAAGTATAAACAGAAAAGGGTACTCACGAGTTTAAAAGAAAAACTCGAGAGACTCACAAGGGGGCCTGGAAGGATGGAGCTCTGGATGATCGGCTGGGGATCCACGCTACCGCTGCGCTACTCTGATCCACAACAGGGAGAATCTACACGCTCCAAGCTCCAAGACCTGGACATGAGGATTCAGGGGAGTCAGTGAAACTCCCCAGGCGAGTATGATACAAAAGCCAGGTGGCGAGCCAGGGTGAGCATAAGTGTGTACCAAGTACAGGAGACAGGAGGGTTAGAACACAAATATAGCAGGTAGGAATAGGTGAAACATAATCATCATAAAACTTGGGAATCCGAGGTAAATCCAATCATAAGCAAGACTGACTGTGTACGCTTAGGTCACGGTCCCATGAGACTAGTACATCGAAGGAATAATCCAAACAAGGAAACCCTCATCTATATACCTTTATCTCATACCACCGAAATCCAAGCGTATAGAATCAGAGTTGCAAGGTGGTCATAACATAATACTCATAAAACAGGAAATCCGATATAAAGTCCGGAACAAGTAATTATAGTAAGGCACATCACAGATTCATAGCCGTTTAAGTTGCAGGCTTTAGTACGCGTCCCATTCCACATACCTCTACTTACAACTTAAAGAGCCGGTTATTACGACACTTTATTATTACTCGTCTTACCCTGATATCTAGCTATGTGAACTAGCGTCCCAACGCACATAGATCCATATCCGAGTAAAACAAGGTTGTTATTGGAAACTAGCGGGGGTATCAACGAACTATGTTTACAGTGGGTCCCGTACATACCCGGGACCACGGCCCAGGATTGTTCCGTTGCATGGAAACGGAAACCAGCCGCAAGGCTAACAGGAGGGACTTATGTATGCCCTTATCATGATGGTACCAGTAATGAGGGAGCCAGCTCTCCCCTCGGTCCCCTGGAGGCCCACAGGTCAGACCGGAACATGTAGTTGCACAACATTCCTAAAAGCCACTGTAAACACGAACACATATTGATATCCGCATGTTTCCCCCGACCCAATACAAGTTGGTCCTTTTTAGGATTCATTAGTTTAATTATCACTTTACGGGAATAACTGGAACAGGACATGATCAGGAAATCAGGAGTACATAAGTACTATATAGTCAGGTCACTGCATATAAAGCAGGAAAACAAGTCACTGATCATGATACAGGATAATAAGGTAAGGTTCCCGTAAAGGTGATAATCACAAGTCAAGTATATCATGCTGGGTGTCAAGTGATAGCATGACAGGGTGATGATATTTAGTAAACAACCAAGCATATCAAAGGATTGATAATAGTCGGGTTAAGTCATAGCAAGAGGTTGATAATAGTCAGGGCAAGTCATAGCATAACTAAAGGGTCTTGCCAAATAGCAGCATGGCAGGTGGTCAGGTGATAATACAGTTGTCAAAGTGATATACATGTGTTAAATAGAAGCATGCAACTGACAGGTCTGAAGTAATAGCATGGCAAGTAATAACATAGCAGAAACCTAGAAGTCAACGACCACGAAGGGTCGGCCACGCATAATATGAAAGCAGTAAAAGATATATAGATATGGAATCAAATACATGAAAATAGGAAGCGAAATACTTATCATCCCGACGAAACGGGAAACTCAAATAGAGACGAGAGAAGAGCGAGACTACTCGCCTAAATCACCAAAGTGCCGAAAGATCCGAA
This sequence comes from Agave tequilana, assembly GCA_038442645.1. Classification (NCBI taxonomy): domain Eukaryota; kingdom Viridiplantae; phylum Streptophyta; class Magnoliopsida; order Asparagales; family Asparagaceae; genus Agave; species Agave tequilana. The sequence goes on along the minus strand of JAVJIF010003172.1, from coordinate 205,344 downwards.
ATCCACTGAACTTGGGACGCGCCATAACCTGTGATATAATTATGTAGAGTGAAGAGGAGAGAGAAAGAGAGAAGGGAAGATGAGGTTTGTCAAGTGACAAGTCAAGTAATACTAAGATATGATATAAGTCTAGAGGGTAAGGTTCATATTCAAGAAAGAAATCAACTAAGACAAACAGCCAAAGTTAGTCGACTAGGGTGGAAGAGTAGTCGACTAATAGTGGACTCAAGTCGACTAACAGTCTGGTATAGTCGACTAAAACTGGGTTCCAGAGAGTTGATATTCTGATTCAGGAAAAGTTAGTCGACTAAGATGAAAGGGTAGTCGACTAACAGTGATCTATAGTCGACTAACAGATACGTAAGTCGACTAAAACTGTGATACAGAGAGTTTGGGTTTCTGGTTCAGGAAAGGTTAGTCGACTAGGGTCAAGGGTGTAGTCGACTAAGGGTCTCTAGTCGACTGGTAATTTGGTCTAGTCGACTAAAACTGTGTTTCCAGAAAGGTTACGTTTCAGCTAAGGGTTTCTAGTCGACTAATCTATAGGTCTAGTCGACTAATCGTCTAGAAACAGCAAACAGAACAGATTTTGGTGGTTTGTTTGATGACCAAATAATCATGATTTGAAGACACAAGTGAACATGATATGTAAACTTAAGTATACTAGGAATTAATCAAGTCTTGGTGATTAAAATTACTCACCTAAAGGAGTGGTTGATGATGGAGTGATGGTGGTAGTGATGGAAGTTGATGATGAAGAAGAAGGTGAGGTCTTTTGGTGGAGTTGATGAAGTCGTGGTGATTCCCATGGAGATGAAGGAGGAAGAGGATGAAGCTAAAGAGATGGAGTAGTTGTGGTGGTGGTGGTTGTGGTGGAGATGAAGGGGGAGATGGAGGTTAGGGCTTTGGCTCTTGGTGAAGAGAAATGAAAAAGGAAATGAAATGTAAAGGAAAAGTATTTATAGGCTTTGGATTTTATGAAGGAGATGCAAATAAATAAAAGAGAGGGGGGTTTTTGCAAATAGGGGAGGATGAGGTGTCCCTCTTTTGGCCACTTGGCCGGCCATGGGAGAGAGAGAGAAAGAGGGGCATTAATGAGGGAGTTGGTGGAAGAAGAAAAAGAAATTTTGGGATTTTGGAAAATAGGAAAAGCCTTTGGCTTGTGGAGGAAGGAAAGAAATAAAGGAAAAGGAAAAAGGAAAAGAAATTCATATGAGGAGATATTTTCTTGGAAGAGAATTTGAAAATAATGAAAGTGGCGGATTCCCGGGATTCAGTTGCAGATGCGGAAATCTTTCGGGAAAATACAGGAATCGTCCGAAATTCAAGTATCTCGGAACGACCCGAAATAATTACCAAAAATCAAGAATATAATACTAAGTATCATAGTGAAATCCGTTTTAAGAAATACTTTATAGTTTTAAAACTAAAAATCCCGGAATCAGTTACCTACCGACTCCGATGGAATTTTCATAAATTCATAAAATCCTCAGAAAAAGAATGTAGGTAGAAAATATGATTCTAAGGAATAATGCCTAAAGGACCTTCTAGAAATTCCTAACTGATTGTGAAATAAAAATCCGGGAATCGGTCAACGGAACTGGCCGACACCGGTTTTGAAGACTTTCATTTTAATTCCAGAAAAATCTAGAAAATCATAGAAAATATATAATATTGAAAAATGATATTTAAAACTAAAATCGGTCAATTCTAATTATCAGAATGTCTAAATCGAGTAATACTCTAGGATCGGGCCTTCGGTTCAGACTAGGGCTGACTCTAAGACCACGAATCCAAATCCAAGACAAAACAATCATATAAGGAATTCATAATACAAAAATAAATACAGGAAACAAATCGAAAAATACGATCGAAAAATCTGAATACGCAACTAAGTACGTATTCCGGGAACGGGGTATTACAATCCATCCACCTTACAAAAATTGCGTCCTCGCAATTTCGTTAAGGGGTGAATTGAACACAAAGGGAACAAGGGTGGAATCTATACTAATTAAGATATGAAGCACTATAGGTAGGGCTCTCAAGTCGACTGAACATTAATCATCCTCCGCACTTCCGGCTGTATAAATCTTCGAATAATGCTGAATAATACTGCTGATGTCGTGGCTGTGCAATAAATGAGCCAGAATACCGAAGATAAAGAAAACCCTGATAGTCCTGAGCATAATAAAGAAGGCCGATAATTAAGAATCCCGAATACCAGGCATCAATCACCCTGAACGATATAGTAGAGAATGTAGAGTATCCGTAGAGAATTCCGACTGCTGTCTTCTGAAAGATAGCCAGATCAGGATTAATCTGGAGAATACCAAGCTTCATAGAATTCGCCGAAGAGATCACATAATAGCTTCATGCAGAACCAGCCACTACCTTCCTAGTCTATCATATCTTAATGTTGGTATAAGGGCTTCATAAAACCAAAACAGGGAAAGGATAGGAAGGATTAGGAATCAAAGGAAGGATGGTCAAGAATTAGATAACTCTGCACTTGTAGTTGGAATGTATAACCAAGACTCAAGTATTCCAGTTGCAAATTTCATTACCATTAATTTGCCCTCTGGACGTACTGAGGAAGTTAGAGCCTAGGCTCTGATACCATCCTGTAACGCCCCGATCCCACGGATACGGGGACGTCACTGCGACGTATATACGTAGGTCAGAACTACCCTCCCGTACATACGCTAAGCATCAGTACAGACAAGAATCAGAGTACGGAAGTAAGTGGTGCATTATACATTCCAACACATAAGTACAATTACAAAGTTATCACCAGAAGTGATCCAATATTTCATGAATATTACATCACTGATATGCGCAAATACGGGAATACATGGAAATGTACATATATGAACAGTATAAAGGACTTGGAAATGTACAAGTATAAACAGAAAAGGGTACTCACGAGTTTAAAAGAAAAACTCGAGAGACTCACAAGGGGGCCTGGAAGGATGGAGCTCTGGATGATCGGCTGGGGATCCACGCTACCGCTGCGCTACTCTGATCCACAACAGGGAGAATCTACACGCTCCAAGCTCTAAGACCTGGACATGAGGATCCAGGGGAGTCAGTGAAACTCCCCAGGCGAGTATGATACAAAAGCCAGGTGGCGAGCCAGGGTGAGCATAAGTGTGTACCAAGTACAGGAGACAGGAGGGTTAGAACACAAATATAGCAGGTAGGAATAGGTGAAACATAATCATCATAAAACTTGGGAATCCGAGGTAAATCCAATCATAAGCAAGACTGACTGTGTACGCTTAGGTCACGGTCCCATGAGACTAGTACATCGAAGGAATAATCCAAACAAGGAAACCCTCATCTATATACCTTTATCTCATACCACCGAAATCCAAGCGTATAGAATCAGAGTTGCAAGGTGGTCATAACATAATACTCATAAAACAGGAAATCCGATATAAAGTCCGGAACAAGTAATTATAGTAAGGCACATCACAGATTCATAGCCGTTTAAGTTGCAGGCTTTAGTACGCGTCTCATTCCCATACCTCTACTTACAACTTAAAGAGCCGGTTATTACGACACTTTATTATTACTCGTCTTACCCTGATATCTAGCTATGTGAACTAGCGTCCCAACGCACATAGATCCATATCCGAGTAAAACAAGGTTGTTATTGGAAACTAGCGGGGGTATCAACGAACTATGTTTACAGTGGGTCCCGTACATACCCGGGACCACGGCCCAGGATTGTTCCGTTGCATGGAAACGGAAACCAGCCGCAAGGCTAACAGGAGGGACTTATGTATGCCCTTATCATGATGGTACCAGTAATGAGGGAGCCAGCTCTCCCTCGGTCCCCTGGAGGCCCACAGGTCAGACCGGAACATGTAGTTGCACAACATTCCTAAAAGCCACTGTAAACACGAACACATATTGATATCCGCATGTTTCCCCCGACCCAATACAAGTTGGTCCTTTTTAGGATTCATTAGTTTAATTATCACTTTACGGGAATAACTGGAACAGGACATGATCAGGAAATCAGGAGTACATAAGTACTATATAGTCAGGTCACTGCATATAAAGCAGGAAAACAAGTCACTGATCATGATACAGGATAATAAGGTAAGGTTCCCGTAAAGGTGATAATCACAAGTCAAGTATATCATGCTGGGTGTCAAGTGATAGCATGACAGGGTGATGATATTTAGTAAACAACCAAGCATATCAAAGGATTGATAATAGTCGGGTTAAGTCATAGCAAGAGGTTGATAATAGTCAGGGCAAGTCATAGCATAACTAAAGGGTCTTGCCAAATAGCAGCATGGCAGGTGGTCAGGTGATAACACAGTTGTCAAAGTGATATACATGTGTTAAATAGAAGCATGCAACTGACAGGTCTGAAGTAATAGCATGGCAAGTAATAACATAGCAGAAACCTAGAAGTCAACGACCACGAAGGGTCGGCCACGCATAATATGAAAGCAGTAAAAGATATATAGATATGGAATCAAATACATGAAAATAGGAAGCGAAATACTTATCATCCCGATGAAACGGGAAACTCAAATAGAGACGAGAGAAGAGCGAGACTACTCGCCTAAATCACCAAAGTGCCGAAAGATCCGAAATCCACTGAACTTGGGACGCGCCATAACCTGTGATATAATTATGTAGAGTGAAGAGGAGAGAGAAAGAGAGAAGGGAAGATGAGGTTTGTCAAGTGACAAGTCAAGTAATACTAAGATATGATATAAGTCTAGAGGGTAAGGTTCATATTCAAGAAAGAAATCAACTAAGACAAACAGCCAAAGTTAGTCGACTAGGGTGGAAGAGTAGTCGACTAATAGTGGACTCAAGTCGACTAACAGTCTGGTATAGTCGACTAAAACTGGGTTCCAGAGAGTTGATATTCTGATTCGGGAAAAGTTAGTCGACTAAGATGAAAGGGTAGTCGACTAACAGTGATCTATAGTCGACTAACAGATACGTAAGTCGACTAAAACTGTGATACAGAGAGTTTGGGTTTCTGGTTCAGGAAAGGTTAGTCGACTAGGGTCAAGGGTGTAGTCGACTAAGGGTCTCTAGTCGACTGGTAATTTGGTCTAGTCGACTAAAACTGTGTTTCCAGAAAGGTTACGTTTCAGCTAAGGGTTTCTAGTCGACTAATCTATAGGTCTAGTCGACTAATCGTCTGGAAACAGCAAACAGAACAGATTTTGGTGGTTTTGTTTGATGACCAAATAATCATGATTTGAAGACACAAGTGAACATGATATGTAAACTTAAGTATACTAGGAATTAATCAAGTTTTGGTGATTAAAATTACTCACCTAAAGGAGTGGTTGATGATGGAGTGATGGTGGTAGTGATGGAAGTTGATGATGAAGAAGAAGGTGAGGTCTTTTGGTGGAGTTGATGAAGTCGTGGTGATTCCCATGGAGATGAAGGAGGAAGAGGATGAAGCTAAAGAGATGGAGTAGTTGTGGTGGTGGTGGTTGTGGTGGAGATGAAGGGGGAGATGGAGGTTAGGGCTTTGGCTCTTGGTGAAGAGAAATGAAAAAGGAAATGAAATGTAAAGGAAAAGTATTTATAGGCTTTGGATTTTATGAAGGAGATGCAAATAAATAAAAGCGAGGGGGTTTTTGCAAATAGGGGAGGATGAGGTGTCCCTCTTTTGGCCACTTGGCCGGCCATGGGAGAGAGAGAGAGAAAGAGGGGCATTAATGAGGGAGTTGGTGGAAGAAGAAAAAGAAATTTGGGATTTTGGAAAATAGGAAAAGCCTTTGGCTTGTGGAGGAAGGAAAGAAATAAAGGAAAAGGAAAAAGGAAAAGAAATTCATATGAGGAGATATTTTCTTGGAAGAGAATTTGAAAATAATGAAAGTGGCGGATTCCCGGGATTCAGTTGCAGATGCGGAAATCTTTCGGGAAAATACAGGAATCGTCCGAAAATTCAAGTATCTCGGAACGACCCGAAATAATTACCAAAAATCAAGAATATAATACTAAGTATCATAGTGAAATCCGTTTTAAGAAATACTTTATAGTTTTAAAACTAAAAATCCCGGAATCAGTTACCTACCGACTCCGATGGAATTTTCATAAATTCATAAAATCCTCAAAAAAGAATGTAGGTAGAAAATATGATTCTAAGGAATAATGCCTAAAGGACCTTCTAGAAATTCCTAGCTGATTGTGAAATAAAAATCCGGGAATCGGTCAACGGAACTGGCCGACACCGGTTTTGAAGACTTTCATTTTAATTCCAGAAAAATCTAGAAAATCATAGAAAATATATAATATTGGAAAATGATATTAAAACTAAAATCGGTCAATTCTAATTATCAGAATGTCTAAATCGAGTAATACTCTAGGATCGGGCCTTCGGTTCAGACTAGGGCTGACTCTATGACCACGAATCCAAATCCAAGACAAAACAATCATATAAGGAATTCATAATACAAAAATAAATACAGGAAACAAATCGAAAAATACGATCGAAAAATCTGAATACGCAACTAAGTACGTATTCCGGGAACGGGGTATTACACATATAGAGTTTCAAAAGTTATATAACAACGTACAAAAGGAAAAATATTCCAAAAAGATTATCAATTCTTTAACAGGTAAGTTTTTCATCCTTTCATTGAGGCATTCTAAGGCGTTACGCAAGACCTTTACCTCTATTATGACCTGAAAGGGGGATTCGTATAATGGGGTGAGCTCAAAACTCAAAGATTAAACTATCTGGATCTATTTCTTTTTATTAAGACAATATGTGTGCAATATGAAATTTAGAAGTTATTACATCCAGCTTCTAATTAAATATCGATATGTCAAACGGAGTTGATTAGACATGTCATCGGTTGTTCCACTTTTTTCTTTAAATTCTTTTGAATTTGAACATAGATGTCTCAACTATGTTAAAACATCACTTAATTATCTCCATTACGTCCTTTCAAGTTCATGTGATATAACACAATCGTGTTCTATTCACATAAATTCACACTATCTATTACTTTCAGTTGATAATTTCAGGGATTTCATGTATCATGCATCATATTTCACAATTGTTTATAGATATGACATGATCCACATGAGTGAAAACATATACCCCGTCTTCCCTCACCACCTGCTCCTGCTCGATCCTTTCCTTTAATATATAATATATTAGAAATATAAAACACTGTCTTCCCTCACCACTGGCTCTCGCTCAGTCCTTTCCTTCTTTATAATATATTTAAAATCATTATAATATATTTAAAATATATATGTATATTAATAACATCGTCTTTACCCTTTCCGGCTCCCATCAGTCCCTTCCTTCAATATAATATATTTATAACAGAAAATACCGTTTTTTCCCACCACCGGCTCCCGCCTGGTCCCTTCCTTCGTGTGTGCCTGTGCGCGCGCGCGCGCATCAACATAAACAACAATACCACATAAACAAGCTATCATAACCGTATAACTTATAATTAACTTTCAAACAATAATTTAGTTTCTATATCCATCAACTTGAATCAAATATTGAGATCCCAAAGCAATTTATAATTTCTCACTTTATATATTAGTTCATTAGTGACTGAATTCGCCTTGTCACTTAGTTGTGTTTAAAGTTTCAATACATTTATTCATTCTGACTCGATCCCTATGTTACAATAAGCAATAACCACGTACAAGACTGATACCATAAAATTTATGAATGTATTACTACTAGATAATCATTAAGTTTACATCAAATTCTAAACTAATCATTAAGATATGGTCTTAAGTTCTTATAAGTCTTTATGTATCAATAATAGCTATTCCAAATATTCAACTTCATTCCATCAATTTGAGCGTACACAATTATCATATAACAATTTTTATAATTCTATTGGTTTGTAATCACCCACGTCCATCATTAATTACTTCCATATTTCATTAAATTTAGGATTTTAGTTTACTCACTTGATTTGTCGATTCTCCGATGGTCGAACAGTCAGATTACCACCTTTGATTACCACCTGGCGCGAGAATTCCTAGTGTACTTAATTATTATTAATCACTTACAATCAAAAAGTTAGAAATTATTTAGAAATTCTTAGGATTCAATCACCTCAATTAAGAGTTAAAGCCTGTGCATTGGTGTGTGCATGTGCTAGCTGCCCTCACGCTCAGCCGTGTGCCTCCGAGGTTGCTCGCGCTCGTGCTCGGCGTTCTCGCCTGGCCTTTGGCCGTGCACGCGGCCAGGTGCCCGTACGCCCGCACGACCACGCGCCTAGCCTACCTCCCTTAGCTATCGTCTTCCCCCATTGACTACTGCCCGCCACCGCTGCTGCCCGTCACCAGCCGTGAGCAGGAGAAGAGTGAAAGGGAAAGCTAAAGAGCGAGAAAGTGAGCTAGTGAGACGAGTGTAAAAGAGAGAGTGTTAGGATTTGCTATGAGAGGGATGGAGGAGAGAAAGGGTGGTGTGAAATGAGGATTTTTTCTCCTCATTTCCACCTCAAGTATTTTGTAACCCTAATTCTCTCATGATGCCATCTAGCTAGTCAAATCCCCATGTCACCTCTCTCTTCACCATCACATGTAGCCCAAGCCACCTCATCCTTCCCTTAATTTTGCCTCATTATTATTATTTTGTAATGAGTAGTAGAGTATAATACTAATGAGGGTATAATTACTTGTATACACTTATTGTATACAATCATATATAGGTATTTATGTAAGTATACATACAAATATACACACAACTCGTCCACTGGGTGTACCTCTCTTGTACATATAATTAAATTAAGGATTATTAAGTAACTATCTCATTAATTATGCTAAAATTATAATTACAAGAATTATTGCATTAATGATAATATCATAAATCAAAAAATCAAAAATTAGGTGTAACGCCCCGATCTCGCAGGTACGGGGACGTTATGGCGACGGATACCACTCTGTAACGCCCCGATCCCGCAGGTACGGGGACGTTATGGCGACGTACATACGCAGAGCGGAAAACCCTCACGTACGTACGCTAAGCCTCAGTACAATAAATAACCGCCATATAAACATGAGTTCCAGCATGAAATAAGTACAAGAATACCTGCAGAAAGAGGTGAGTGATTATAACAGATAGAAAAACTGGGAGGAATATGATAACAGAAATAAAACACAACAATACCTATGAATGATCTCGATGAAGAGTCTCCTATGTGATCCAAGGCACTATCTGATGATATGGTAACTCAGATCTCCAACCTGGGCATGCAAACCCAGGGTTGTCAGAAAACGACCTAGTGAGTGGTAAAATGAAGGAGACAGTAATAGATACAATAGTAATACAAGCATGATAATAATATAGAATACATGATGTTGTATAGTAATACCATAGAATAATTCTATACTAAGCAGTAGAAATATATAAACATGTCATCTTTTAATACCATCGCTACTAGTCATCTTCGGGTCATGTCTATAGTCGTCTAGTCGTAGCCAGTTTATATACTCAATACTGTTGTCTATGATGACGTGATAGAAGTGAACAGGCAGGTGGGCATATGCAATATGAACATGCAGGTGGGCATATGCAATATAACTACAATACTGTGTTGTGCATATACAGGAATGATGTCTGCAAGGTATACAGAAAACAGAATAGATGCAATGCAGAACATGCGTCGTATGCCACCACAGAAAGAGTAACATAATACCAGGCAAAGTAACAAGTATACATGTAACATAAGATCGGATAAATGATCAGGAACAATAACAAGTACAACTAAACATGGATTAGGCAAATCATGTCAAAGTCATGTAATTTATACAATAGTAGCAATCAGTACCACCTGGTATTTTAATCAATCTCTTCCAGTGTCCTATACCACTGGCAGTTCATACTGGAGCCCGCACTCCAGTCGAACCCATCCGGACATGGCCTACGGGTACCATTATCCAAACGAGAGAGTGATCAAATAACAAATGTTCCCGACGTCACTATTGTGTATACTGTTTTATTATGTTACTTGGAAACCCATGGTCGAGGAGCTCTTATCGGGTAGATGTATCCCGTGCATACCCGGGATCACGGCCTTAAACAAACCCTGGCTGCTGAGACCAGGGCCCTCCGCTAAGAGGGGAGCATGAAACAAGTAACGAGAGCTCATGGAGCAATTGGTAGGTAGCACTACCGTCCCCTGCAGTGGGAGAACAATATGGATCCAGTACATCACCGATAAGATCTAATCAACCGTCAAGTCTCCCCCATACCCAAGTTAGCTTTATCATCTGATATGTCAAGTATACAATGTAACGAGAACAAATACAGTACATGATATGGGTAACATGATAACAGGACCTGAGCTCTGTTGATAGCATAGAACAATATAACGGGAAACGGGAACAATAGATGTGGGATTCCACATATTGCATATCAACAGCTCATGGATCCAGTAACGAGAATAACAATATCAGTAACGGGAATATCAATAACGTGAAACAATCATGCAACAGGAGTACCTGAATATACATGCACTAGCAACTGTGATCCATAGGACAAGAATATAGAAACAATACATGCATGTGTAACAATGATGTATAAACATGACATGACTGTGTACCAAGCATTCAAGTAATGATGATAACAATAATATTAAATGCTGTATTCCGTGAATTGGTGTATCCGTGTACCAGTGGAACATATACGTGTAGCAATAATCCGTGTACCATATATGTGTATCACTAGTACATGTAATAACAGTAGTCAGTGTATAATGTAATACCGTGTCCACGTGTCATGATGCTACCCGTGCATGAAATAACGGTGTCCCGTGTGATAGGATATCACAGTCATGACGTGAACACTAATGATAGCGTCTGGGGTAAGAGCATCTACTCGAGTGTCAACTACTGCTAATAAGAATAACAAGTCCTATATTCTGAATACGGTAGGTACCACCAAATTATTATATATACAGTATCACTTTATTGGCTACTTTACTAGTGACAACTGTTACCTTCTGAATCTCGATGACTAAACGATAATCCATATATATAGATCCATATATTATAATAAATCAGCTGTATGTTACCAATCATGTATGTTATGTATGGTTTCATTATCGAGATTTACCAACCATTACTAATGATTTCTCATAATCAAGTTTTATTAAATAAGGCAACCAATCAAGATTACTAAACATGATAAAATATAATTTATAAAAGAAAAATACTCACTAACTAGCATGGGAAGGTAGCTCTCTTTCCCACGATCGCAACGGTTCCAGAATCGCCCCAATCGGAGTCCGGATGCTCCGATATTGCCCGAATACTAAATCATAACAAAAAGAGGTTAAATATGTAAATAAAAATAATTCAAATGCAATTAATAAAATGTCACAGGGTGTTTTCTGCAAATTTACCTTTATTGGATTTGGATGCGGGTTTGGGCTCATAACGGGTCGGGTTTAGATCCAATACCCAAACCCGTTTAACTTAAATTAATGGGTAAAGGGTTAACGGGTTATTGGGTTTCAATTGAACCCAATAGGGGTTAATGGGTTTGGGTTCTAACCCAAACCCACAAAGGAAAAGAGGAGGAGCAGCAGCTTGCTGCTGCTGGCTCCTGCGTGGCCGGCCGGCCGCCGGCGGGGGTCCCGGCCGGCGGCGGCGGTTCGGCTCCGGCCGAGCAAGTGAGTGAGTGAGAGAGGGTGAGTAAGAGAGAGAGAGGGGGGGTTAACAGGAAAAGAAAAAGGAAAGAAAAGGAAAGAAGGGGAAGAAGAAGAAGAAGAGAGGGAGGCGGTGGCGCGGTGGCGGCCGGCCATCGGCCGTGGCGCGGCGGCGCCGGCCGGACTGGGGCGCAGCCTGAGGGTCGCGGCCGGTGGCGGCGGCCGCTGGCGACGGGTTGGCTGCCCTTCGGGTCTGTATAGAGAGAGGGAGAAGGTGTTGGGGGGGAGAGAGAGAGAGAAGAGAGAGAGAGATGGGAGAGAGAGAGAGAGGAATTGTTTGAAATTAAGAGAGAGGGAGAGAGATTTAAGAGGAGAGAGAGATGAGGCGGTTGGGTTTAGGCGGTGGAGGAGAAGTGTGTGGAAGAAGATGGAAGAAGAAAGAAAAGAAAAGGAAAGATTTTTAAAAAAGTAATATTTATTATTATAATATTGGCCCAATATTTGACCAGCTCCGAACAGTGCCCAAAAATTACAGAAAATAGAGAATATTCTCCGAAGACGTAATATGAAAACGGTTTACAGAAATTCAATCTGGTTTGCAAATTAAAAATTCTGGAAGATTTCGCCGGTATTGGGCGACACCAGTTTAGCCGGATTTTCGATAAATTCAGAAAAATCCCCAAAAATATCAAATCGTAGAAAATATGATTCTAAGACACAAGGTGAAAGCGGATTCTCAAAATTCAACTCCGTTTGTGAATTAAAAATCGTAAAGCCTATTAGCGGTATCGGTCGACACCGACTACAGAGATTTTCTAAAATAATTCAGAAAAATTCCAAAAAATCCTGAAAAATCTCAAATATTAGAAAATGATTTTCAAACTGAAATCAGCTCAATCGGACTACCACAAAGGTCAAATCAACAATATATGTCGTATCGCGTACCGATACTGTGATACGTACACCGGGGATCAGGGTGTTACATTTCTCCCCACTTACAAAAAATTACGTCCTCGCAATTGCCATTCAGGTGTGAGACAATATTTCCAACCCCAAAGTCTAAATGTTACGGGTCCACGACACTTCCACTGCGCACTGCTATCTCTAAGGAACTCGGGATGGAGAAGTATGGTAGAGAACTAACACGAACGGATTGGAAGCAATCAGATACAAAGAAAACGATAAAGAAATCGGATATTCTGGTAGACAACGGTAAGTAAGGAAGGGATACAAACGAGTCAAGGCAGGAATTGTCAAGGACATGGTATTCTTGTACTTGTCGCTAGAATCCCAAATTCAGATACAGATCATAAAGCTAACTTGGGTATGGGGGAGACTTGACGGTTGATTAGATCTTATCGGGTGATGTACTGGATCCATATTTTTCTCCCACTGCAGGGGACGGTAGTGCTACCTACCAATTGCTCCATGAGCTCTCGTTACTTGTTTCATGCTCCCTCTTAGCGGCGGGCCCTGGTCTCAGCAACCAGGGGTTTGTTTAAGGCCGTAATCCCGGGTATGCACGGGATACATCTACCCGATAAAAGCTCCTCGACCATGGGTTTCCAAGTAACATAATAAAACAGTATACACAATAGTGACGTCGGGAACATTTGTTATTTGATCACTCTCTCGTTTGGATAATGGTACCCGTAGGCCATGTCCGGATGGGTTCGACTGGAGTGCGGGCTCCAGTATGAACTGCCAGTGGTATGGGATACTAGAAGAGATTGATTAAAATACCAGGTGGTACTGATTGCTACTATTGTATAAATTACATGACTTTGACATGATTTGCCTGATCCATGTTTAGTTGTACTTGTTATTGTTCCTGATCATTTATCCGATATTATGTTACATGTATACTTGTTACTTTGCCTGGTATATGTTACTCTTTCTGTGGTGGCATACGACGCATGTTCTGCATTGCATCTATTCTGTTTTCTGTATACCTTGCAGACATCATTCCTGTATATGCACAACACAGTATTGTGGTTATATTGCATATGCCCACCTGCATATTCATATTGCATATGCCCACCTGCCTATTCACTTCTATCACGTCATCACTAGACAACAGTATTGAGTATATAAACTGGCTACGACTAGACGACTATAGACATGACCCGAAGATGACTAGTAGCGATGGTATTAAAAGATGACATGTTTATATTTCTACAACTTAGTATAGGATTATTCTATGGTATTACTGTACAACATCATGTATTCTATATTATTATCGTGCTTGTATTACTATTGTATATTATATGTCTCCTTCATTTTACCACTCACTAGGTCGCTTTCTGACGACCCTGGGTTTGCATGCCCAGGTTGGAGATCTGAGTTACCATATCATCAGATAGTGCCTTGGATCACATAGGAGACTCTTCATCGAGATCATTCATATGTATTGTTGTGTTTTATTTCTGTTATTATATTCCTCCCAGTTTTCCTATCTGTTATGTTCACTCACCTCTTTCTGCAGGTATTCTTGTAATTATTTCATGCTGGAACTCATGTATATATGGCGGTTATTTATTGTACTGAGGCTGAGCGTACGTACGTGAGGGTTTTCCGTTTTGCGTATGTACGTCGCCATAACGTCCCTGTACCTGTGGGATCGGGGCGTTACATTAGGCATAATTCATGATAAAAATAATTCAAGCGTCGCAGAAAGCAACAACAACTAGGATAAAGAACGGGAATAATAGCAAATACAAGGAAATAAGCTTTGTGTTTTTGAATGGTGAGCCCCTTCTGAATCATTTTCATCCTTATTATAGCTTATGGCCATTCCTTAGCTGTTCCAACTGGTGACTTCTCACGTCCGCCACTACTTTTGGCACGTTCTGACCATCTAGGCTTTCGTGTCGCTAGTAATTTGAATAGGCCTATCCCATTTAGGGCATCTCCAATCACCCCCTCCATTTTGGAGTGTACTTTCACTCCAAAATGGAGGGTTCAACAAAAACCTCTCCAACCATCACTCCATTTTTTCACTCCAAATGAAATATTCTCTACATATTTTATTATTATTATTATTTTATTGTATCAAATTTTAATTATCAACATATTATATGATAATTTAAGTAAATTGCGTAATACTATTAAAATATTTTAAAATGTATTTAACTTTTTAATAATTTTATATAATATTTAATATTTAACTTTAATAATTAATTAATATTTTTATTAATGAAATTAAGAAACTAAATAAAATATAAAATTATAAAATATTGAATTAAACAAAGTAAAATTATAAATTTAAAAACAAATAATTAAAAAATTAAAATATAAAAACTAAATAAAATACAAAAATATAAAAACTAAAATTTAAATTAACTTTCAGTGCTGGTGCTACAGTAAACTAAATTTAAATTTAAATTTAAAACTAAACTAAAATAAAAAAAAAATCTAAATTTAAAACAAAAAATCTAAATTTAAAACTAAACTAAAACTAAAATCTAAATTTAAAACTAAAACTAAAATAAAACTAAAACTAAAATATAAAACAAAAAATCTAAATTTAAAACTAAACTAAAAAAAAAAAAAAAAAAAAAAAGGCACCCGGCATTTTGCCGGGTGCTACAGTGCTGCGCCAATTCTGGCGCAGCACTGTAGACCCGGCAAAATGCCGGGTACGAAATGGCGTGGGGTTGGACCCCACGCCATTTCTTTGCAAGCCAACCCACGCTATTTTTAGCGTGGGTTGGAGATGGCCTTACGGTTGTCGCTAGTGCTTTCTGTTCAATCTTCTCTTCTTGTCGCCGCTCATTGGGAAGTGGTAACTACTATGTTACTTGTGTCATCTTACCCCCCATCCGAGCGGCGCCACGGGTTCGTTTATGTGTGTGAGTCACACACACATACGATAAGAGGTCAATCACGCGTTGACACGTGTATTGATTCTCTTATAATCTCTTATAATATGTGTGGCTCCCACACATGACATATTATAAGAGGATCAATACACGTGTCAACACGTGATTGGCTCTCTTATCGTATGAGTGTGTGGCTCACACACATGAACCGAACCCGAGCTGCACCCTGTTTTATTAAAGCTCTGCAAACTTTAGTGTAAACACCAACTTAAAAATAGTCCACATGAAAACTTTTGGACTTTCATTTGGATTTTATTAAAATTTCTGCCACTACATCAAAACTTTGAAGTTAAAAAAAAAAAAAAAACTCTATAGTTGTGACGAGTGTTGAGTAATACTTCTATTTTCTAGCAGATTCGGATTTTTCATACTCTCTCTTTGTACGTATTTCTCTCTACCCTCCAATTAACCATAGCCCAATTATTATTTGTAATTAATAACAATAATAGTAGCTATTGATAATAATATTTTAATTTTTAGTTTTAGAGTAATATAAAATTAATAAAGTTATTAGGAACTGCAGCCAATTTGTCTACACGATCAGATATCAATTGCAGCAGTAGGATATTATAACAAAAATCTAATAAATATTTCTCTCAAAATAAATTTAATAAATATTGCCACATCGGTCAAAGTTATTTTTTCTAATGCAATACTATCTCTCTCGTGCACTACACCAAAAAATTGCTTGTATTTGTTTCAGTTGGAATTGCAACTGCAAGTCATCAAATCAAACAAACAATGTGCATGCACTCTAATTGTATGAAAAATAGCTACATGTAACGAAAGTGGTCCACGTACAAGCATGAGAGAGTGGCTCACACACATGAACCGAACCCATTGATCATCTCTTGCATTAGTGATTGCCCTCTTTTTCTGGGGAATCTATTATTGATCGTCTTATTCTCATAATAATGGCGTTTTTTTTTCTTTTTCAACGGTCTTTTCTTCTTGTACTGAGTTTAGAGATCTTTCAGAACTTGACTATATCTTCTTCTCTAGCTGATCTTTTTCATCGATGGAGTTCATACTGTGCTCAAGTCAGCCTTGCTATGCGAAAAAAATTTAGAGTGAAGCTTCAAATAGTTGTACGTCGTTGATCCATCTCTCCTCCTTTAGAAAATGCTCTCAACCATTCGACATCTCCTTCCCATCGTCCACACTCATATAAACTCTCGATGTTTCATCCGTCATGAATTTGCTAGGATATGTTCAAGATTTTACAAGTTTTGTTCATCAATCTTCAAAGAGTACCGTATGGGATTGACATCTACTTTAAGAGTTTAAAGAAGATATTTTTCAGATTTTTTTATTTTATTTTGTTTTATTCAAACTCACAATTTTCCGTCAATCCTGTGTTTGCCAGGGGATCTTAATAGTAATATTAATATTAAGATTATATAATACTAATTATGTTAGAAATAAATATCCTTTTATCGTGTAATTGTAATGCCTATTTATTCGGACATTGCGTTTATCAAATATACACAACCTTCAGTTTCTTCAGCTGAGATAGAATGCAATAGAAATAAAAAGTAGGGAATGAGTTGCCTACACCTAACTACCAAAGGGGGTCCTTTTATCCAATTCTTCATTCTTTAGTTAAATTAAAAATTAGTTAAAACTCTTCGGTAGGATTTAAACCTATGACCAAGTCGGTAATATTCGGCCGCTTTACCAGAGTGAGCTTCTGAAGAACAACGAGAGATTCAAGAACCATAATTCCAAAGCTCTCTTCATGACTTCTGGAACTTTAGGAATCAAGGAATTGAACCTGATTACTGATTCTAAGGATTAACCTGAAGAGAAGAAAGTTAGGACCGGCTGAATGAAGAACCGCAGGGAAAGTTCTCTAACGTCGGTGAAACCTTTGAATCTGTCTTTGAGGGACGGAAAAGGCCAGTCTTATCGCGAACCAGTCCACTTATCTACTGCATCGGGGAGAACATCTCAGCATCGGTTGCTGAAAGCGAGATAGGAAAAAGGGTTTCTTTTTAGTTTAGAGCATCCCTTAAGGGCATAAGCGTCGTAGTAGCTCCATTTTACGCCTAATTTTCTTGGGAATCTCAAAGTGGTCTATTTCATTACGTCCATCTATGTCTCAGCTCCATTTTCTTTTTTAATAACCTCTTATAATATATACTTAAAGAAGAGTGTATAAATTAGAAATCTTGCTCAATGTTTATGGACAGACTGCTCTTTCTGTACGTACATGACACAGGCTCAAAACTCTAGGCAGGAGCAACAATGAAATTTGGCTCTGTTAGCGTCCTTTGTTGGTCTGAAGTTACGTCCGGTGGAGGGCTCGAGAGAATAAAATTAAAACTAACTTTAATTATTGTTTTCTTCATTTAACAACTAAGTTGCTGTGGTGTAGTGGTTATCACGTTAGTCTTACACACTAAAGGTCCCCAGTTCGATCCTGGGCAGCAACATTGTTTTTCACTTATTTCTTTTGCTCATTTCTTATGATTATTCTTACTTGAATTCTGTTTTTTGGTTTACATTTCTTTGCTCATTTCTTATGATTATTCTTACTTGAATTTTCTTTTGGTTTAATTTTGACCAGTGGTCGGTATTTTGGATTGGCTAGTGATGGTTAATATTCAGTAGGTATCATGTTGGTTTCATGGTTAAAAGGAGAAACGGTTTTTTCGAAATTCAAGGAGGGCAAGTGCCCATTGGCTGATTTCTAGCTCTATACCCGCTGTCACAGAAACTACCAATCATTACAAGAGCATCATATGGCCTATCAATCTGCATCTCTTTATTTATCTTGTTGTGAAGTGTCCTACTTTCAAAAAGTTGAAAAGAGCGAACTCATGTTGAACCAATCATGTGATTGATTGGAAAGTAAAATGAGAAAACAGGTCTTAGACTCAGGTTGAATTCTTCAGTGATGATGTTTTAAATCTTTTCAATGCTTTAAAGGTCATGAAATATCTTTATAAGGAGTCTTCTAATCTAGGATTTCAAGTTCAGTGGAGAAATTTCATGAATGCGAAGATGTAGTAGATTAACAAAAAGAGATGGGGGAGAAATGCGATGGTGAAAAAAAAGCTTCCCCCAGTCTCCCTCCTCCTGACCCACCGCCTCAGTCAGCCTCCTCCCATTACACCATTACAAAAACCCTTCGATCATCGTTCTCCCATCTTGCATCCTAACCCCCCTTCTCCTCTGACTCTGTCCTCTGGTGATATTGTTGTCTCGGTCAAACCTAGTCCGGCGAATCTCTTTTGAGGATGGCTCAAAACCATGGGCTTTTTCGTTGATCGGGAGTTTCTTGGCTGATCTCTCCCAGCTGATAGCGTATTCTCTTCTCTGGCTTTGAAATGGTCACCGGAAAATGAGTGAGAGCTTATTCCGATGAACTATGGGTTCTTTCTTTTTCGTTTTACCTCTGTTGTCGATCGTGATTTTGTTCTAAGTAATGATCCTTATGCGGTTGATGATGCCACTTTGTGTTTGGAACCTTGGTTGCCAGCCTTCTTGCCCTCTCCAGAGAGGCTCCCCTAACCATCTTGCGGATGAGGTTGCCTGGTCTTCCAACCGTTTGCTGGAATTCCCCTACGCTTTACTTATAGTGTCTGTTGCTGGCCAATTTGTGAGGATGGACGAATCCGCCTTGTTGGTCACTAAAGGGCACTATGCCCGCGTCACCGTCAAGGTTGACACTGTTCACCCTCTCATCTCACGTACTGATGTGGTTTAAGAGGTGTTGATGCCTCAAATTTTTGACAGCGTCTGAATACGAGCATGTTCATCTCTTTTGCCCCCGATGTGGCTGTCTTGGCCATCGTTCTGTTGATTGCAAGTTCTCTCCATCTTCCCCGATGAACACTGGTGCTTCCTCTTCAACTAATCGAACTGCTTCCCCGCCAGAGGATATTGTTATGGCGCATGTTGCTTCCACCCCGATGGTCGATGATGAAAAGCCGGCACCTATGACGTGGATTCATGTGCGGAGTGGCCGAAAACCTCGACAGGTGCCAATTTCGCCATCTTCGCTCCGACTTACACGCATGCCTCCGATCTCAAACAATCCAGGCTGCATCGCTCACCTGTTGGATCACGTGAGGCTAACCCCCCATCCTCGGCACGTGCACGGGCCTCTGAGGGGCCCAGTCGGGGAAATTTTGAGCCTTTGGGCTCCCTTAAAAATCCCGATTATTTAGGAGATAATGGGCATGAGCCCATGATCATAGCGAGCCCCCGGGCTCCGCGGAGGCTCATGGCCTAGCCCAACGGCCCGCTGCTCCATCTTGGCCAATTAAAAATGGAGTTACTAAGGGTGCTGGCCTATCTGAGGCCCAACACACACACCCATCTCCCGATCAGCAGCGACCTTCTCCCAATCCTCTTCCATCGCCGGCGGTTAACTCTGAGCCGAGCTTCTCCCAATGATGAATGGTGCTCTTCTCCGTTTTGAAGAAGAAAGGAAAATCTCCCCTCTGCTAAAGGTCTAAGGACGGGAAGGAAGAGCCACCGCCACACTCTGAGAATTGACAATGACACCAAAGAAGGACCGCTCACTCAAACAATCGAGAGGTGTTTCGATCGCAATTTGTGACTGTAACGCTGTCGATCTCTATTGTTCTTTTGTTTTTTTGGTTTTCTTTTTCTTTTGTTGTGCTGTTTAGGCTCGCTTAGGGGGGAAAAACAAAAGAGAGAAGGAATAATTAAGTAAAGAGTGCCTAAATTGTAGGATATATAACAACATTTTTCTAATTTTTTAAACATGCAACAATTTAAATTGTAAATATTTAACCAATTTAAATTCTCGTCCTAAGCATACAAGTAATATAAAAGAATTAAAGAAAAGAAATTACTGGTCTAGTGACAGTCGTGCAAAAGTATTGCCCTAAAAGATAGATGACCAGCCCCACGTCCGGAACTTAGAATGACCTCCTCTCCTAACGTTAAAATCTCCCCAGGTAGTCACTAGCACCCAGCCCAGGACGATGAGTTAGGCCTCTGCTCAGATGAAAATTCGTTGCCCGTATCTAAAAGAATTTCTCAAAGAAATCACCAAAAACTGAACCAAAATTTTATAATAAAGAAATATGGAGGAGGGAGACAGAATGTTGTAGTAGTTTTTTGCAAGTAACTGACTGAACTGCGAGAAGCAGTATTTATAGATTCTCAGATTCAACAGTTGTAATAGTCGTGCTCCAAATCTGCACACGATCATGCAGTTCGTGAGCATATCCGAAGAATGCGTCAAACAGAATAGAAAATCTCGAAAAAATCAAAACAGAATTTTAAATAAAATTTAAATAGATAAAGCCAAAAAATTTAGGTTCAAGAGCCCCCTGAATCGAACTGCATTCATGTTCGCAGGTTGTGCGTGCGCGCCACCCGAACCAAAACCTGAACCCGAACCTAAACCTGAACCCGAACCCAAACCCAAACCCAACCAGGCCTGGTTCGGTTCGGCGTGTGCGCTCGTGTAGTAATTTTCCCCATAGCCCAACACTCATGACAATAGCATGGTAGGAGTTAGTATATATATTACCCAACCTCCCATCTCTTATCCAATTTGGGACTAAAACCAAAACTAAATAAGAGGGAAACTCAAGTTTTTCCTCCAAATTCAATACACATCCAACAGTCCCCCAAAAACTTGAGTTTCAAGGAAGATAAAATAAATCAACAATAAATAACAAACAAATTATCAGATCATAAAACACAAATGAAATCGGGTAACATCATATTGTTGATTCGGGGTCAACAGCTTGCGGCCTTGAATCTACCTTACTGAATTCTATTACCACTTGAGAGACATAATAGACTACGCCTTGAATGAGGCCTCTTTAACCAGATATTGATGAAAGACACACACAGTAAGTCTCCATCTATTGAGCGAAGCGGGTTGAGTGTTAAAGGTTATGCTCACAATACGGACTCATGAGAGTTTCTAGGGTCAATCTTGCCCTCCCCCCTAACCATGGCCATCACGGTTCCTCTCATGTAGGTAAGTCCTCCAAGGGTACTACAATTGGATAGTATACCCTCACACTACCTGCGTTGGACATATTAAGAGTTAAACTCATCCTTATCTAGCTGTATCATAAGAGTATCATCACCATAGAGAAGGGGTAGTACTACAATGCTACATATATGATATAAAACATATCCGGGTCGATGCTCCACACGAGTATCACTAGTCCAGCTTGTTTCTACCACATTGAATCTCTTTTATGGAATCAATTCCTAATCAAGTAGGTTGGGTTCCCGCTATCGGTGAACTCTACTATGGGTTTAACCCCATCTTCCTCGATGATTTTAGGACCACACTCCTAGAAAGACTCATAGTCAATGGGCCAGCAATATTCTTCTCGGACTTTACAAAGTCCAGAAGCATAACTTTTCCAATAAGTGCTGAACAGACTTAAGTATGATTTGAATGTGTCTGTTCATCTTCTTATTAGCATTATCTTACTTTAGAATCTCAATAGTGGATCTTGAGTCAGTATGGAATGAGATTGAAAGACCCATAGTCAATGGGCTAGTAATATTCTTCTCGGACTTTTCAAAGTCTAGAAGCATAACTTTGTCCAATAAGTGCTGAACAGACTTAAGTATGATTGAATGTGTCTGTTGATCTTCTTATTAGTATTATCTTACTTTAGAATCTCAATGGTGGATCTTGAGTCAGTATGGACTGAGATTGAAAGTATGAGTCTAGGCACGATAGAGAATAGATAAAAGATCCTTTAATAATTCAGCTTCAGAGCAAATTGTGTCCAGAGATGAGCTTAAACTCCATGGTGCTCTTGGCAATCACTATTTGTTTGCAGGATTTTCAAGACACAACAGCACCACCGAACATGAATACATATCCGGTAGTAGACTTAACACTATTGGAATTAGTGACCCAGTTGGCATCACTATAATCTTCCATAACATCAGGATATCTAGTGTAAGTCAAACAATAGCCAATTGTGCCTTTAAGATATTTGAAAACTCTCTCTAGTGCGGTCCAGTATTCTCTACTAGGGTTACTAGTGTATATACTTAATCTGCCTACTGCATAAGAGATATCAGGTCTAGTCCTGTTAGAAATATAGAGAAATGAACCTATTAATTGAGAGTATTTCAGCTGAGACGCGGGCTTATCCCTGTTCTTCTTCAAAGCAATTGAAGAATTATATATAGGGTACAAAAATTTGTTTAGAGTCGTAAAAATCAAATTTATGAAGCATTCTTTTAATGCTATGAGCTAGACTCAAAGAAATTTCATTAGAGGTTTTAGATATTTTCATTCCCAATATCATATCAGCAGGAGGAGCTAGATCCTTCATATCAAAACTTTAGGAAAGATAATCCTTTACTCTACGGATTGCATCAAGAGAAGTTTCAAGGATAAGAATATCATCTACATGTAGACAAAAGATAATATACTCATTGTCAAAGTTTTTAGAATATATGCACTTGTCATGTAATGAACAGTGAATCAAAATTGTGCAATAATTTGTTAAACTTTTGATGTCATTGTTTAGATGCTTGTTTAAGTTCATATAATCACTTCACAAGTTGTACACTTTGTTTTATTATCCTTGGCAATGAATCCTCTTGGTTGGTCCAATAGATTTCTTCTTCAAGATCGCTATTCAGGAAAGCAGTTTTAACATCCATTTGATAAATGAACATGTTATGAATTGATCCAAGTGCTAGAAGGATTTTGATAGAGGAGATCCTGAAAATAGGAGAATAGGTATCAAAGAAGTCAATACCCTTTTGTTGGGTGAAACCCTTAGCAACTAATCTGGCTTTGTATTTGTCGACAGTGCCATCAGGTCAGAGTTTCTTCTTGAAGATCCATTTACAACCTATAGTTTGCATCCTGGAGGAAGGTCAGTGAGAATTCAAGTGTTATTCTCTATTATGGACTTGATCTCACTGTCAATGACTTTTTCTATAAAGGAGATTCAGAAGAGTCCATTGCTTTCTTGAAAAGTTAGGATCACCTTTCACAAGATAGGTGAAGAAGTCCTCATCGAAGAATGTAAGAGTTCTAGTTCTTTTGCTCCTTCTAGGTTTAAAAACATTAGTAGGAGTAGAATTAGAAGAAGAAATATTAGAGGTAGAAGGAGTAATAGAGGGACCGCTATAGATTTTAGAATTGGGAGGAAAGATGTTCTCAAAAAAGACAGCATCTCTAACTTCAATGATGTTGTTGTTGGATATTTATTGATCTCAGAATTAACCACTAAGAATCGGTTAACATTGCTATGTAATGCATATCCGATGAAGATAGTGTCAACAGTCTTAGGGTCGATTTTCTTTTTCTTTGGTTCTGGTATTGAAATATTAGCCACGCAACCCCAAACTTTGAAGAACTGAATGTTTAGAGTTATCCCTTTCCAACGTTCATATGGAGTAACGTCAAAGTCTCTTTGAAACCCTATTAAGGACAAAACAAGCAAAAAGGAGAGCCTCACCCCAAAGGTTTTCAGGTGCACCTGAGCTGAGTAACATGCAGTTTACCATGTCCATCAATGTTCTGTTCTTTCTTTCAGCTACACCGTTGGATTGAGGGGTGTAGGGAGTAGTTACCTCATGAATAATGTTGTGTTCTTGGCAAAATTCTTTCATATCATTTGAGGTACACTCCCCCTACGATCAGATCTTAGAATTTTGATCTTCTTTTAAGTTGGTTCTCAGCTTTGACTTTATACACCTTAAACCAATCGAGAACTTCATCCTTAAATTTGAGAAGATAAGTGTAATAGAATTTGGAGTAGCCATCAATGAATGTGACAATATATCTTCTACCACCTCGGGTGAGAACTCTGTTCGAGTCACACACATCACTGTGAATAATTTTGAGGGGTTCAAAATTTCCTGTGATAGAGTGTAAAAAGTGTCCAGACATGTTTGCCTTGAACACATAATTCACATTTAGAAGTTGAGTCAAAAGAAGATTTATGAATGAGATTTAAGTTAATCATTTTCTTGATAAAATCAAAGTTGACATGTCCCCAATCTTTCATGCCAGATATCACAAGATTCAATGTCCAAAGCAAAAGGAAAAGAAATTTCATTATCAGAAAAATTTATTACATTGAGGGTGTGTTTGGTTGCAAGGAAGTGGACGGAAGTAAGAAAATGGGGAAGTATAATTGCTCATTTCCCTATCTATCTAAACACCGAAAAAGAAAAATGAGTAAACCCCTTTTTCTTTTCTCTTTTCTCTTTTAAATATATCACTTTCTCACTTCCAGGATGCTACAGTAAATTTTGTGGTCATGTAAATCTCATTTGTAATAAGTTGTAACTCAAAACAGTTAATTTTGTGGTCATGTAAATCTCACTTGCATTCTAATTACAATCTAATTTTTATTTTTTTATTTAATTTTTATTTTAATATTATTTTGCGGTTAACTTTGTGATAAACTTTTCCACTTTCACTTTCACATTACCATCTAAACACAGAAAAAGACATAACATTTTTCAAATCACACTTCCCAACAATATCCAAACACCAAAAAACTCACTAACCAATTCTCAAGTTCTAAAGGGAACTATTACTACTTCCTCACTTCCTCCCCTAACCAAACAACCCCTGAGACGAAAAAGACCATCACAAACAAAGCCTTTTTCAGTGAAGATATTAGACTTGGAGATTACAAACTTATTAAATTTCTTGACAATCCTATAGCCAGCTCTAAGAAGTGAAGACCTGCCGATCAGATTTCTCCGAATTGTGGGTATATGCAGGATGCCTTGAAGAGTCAGAACTTTCCCTGAGGTTATTCTGAGATCAATACGTCCAGTTCTCTTTATCTCTCTAGTGGAGTCATCTGCCAAACTCACACTTCCTCCATGTTATTCCTGATAGGATTTAAACCAGGAGCAATCAGTACAGATGTGAATATTGGCTTCTAAGTCTAACCACCAGTCTGAGAAGAAAGTGATAGAGTTAATAATAGGAAGAGAAGAATCTAAGCTAAAAGAGTTGGAGTTCAGTTCCACCATGTTGACCATGTTTCTGCCATTTCCTACATTTCCTTTTGGTTGAGATTTGATTGGTTCTTTCTTCCAGTTGAAAGGTGCCAAGTGATTCATTCTTCTACAGATGTAGCAGAATCTTCCATCAGTCTTCTGACCAAAAGTTTTGACTTTGAAGGAGGAAGATTGAGAAGATTTGAAAGAAAAAGAGTTTGCATTGGGAGAAGAATGAAAATGATTGGATTTTTTGAACTTTCTGCCGTTGGGATTCATAAATTTGCACTTAGGCTTATCCTCCACCAAGTTCACTTTAGCTTTCATTTCTGACTTGATTTGGGGTTTTGCCTATGCTGATCTTTTATGCGAATTGCTTTTAGGGCTTAGATGAGGGTTATACCACCTTACTTGCAACGGAGGTCTCCAGTACAGATAGACCAGGAAGGAGGGAGTTTATCAATGAGACAGAACACCTTGTAATCATCGGAAAATTGATTTCCTTTTGATAGAAGGTGTCGGATATAATCTTGAAATTCATGAAGTTGATCATTGATTGATTTACTATCAATCATCATGAATTTGTTGAAGGATGAGGAGATGAATCTTTCGATTGCAGTATCGTCGAGGCCATATTCATCCTCGAGTGCGGCCCACAGTTTTTTTTATCACTCTTATATTCATAATAAATGTCATATATACTATCAGATAGTGCACTAAGAATTCTATGGAAATAATGATAGTCAATTTTCTCAGGTTTCAAATAGATGTAGGAGAAAGGAGTTGTAGGAGGAGTTTCAATAGGAGAAGATCCATTAGATGATGGTTTAGGAGCAGGTACAGAAATGGTGTCATCTATGGCTGAAATAAGATCTAAAATGATCAACCAGTACTTCATCTGTTTTGCCCATTTCTTAAAGTATGTGCCAAAGAATTTCTTCAGTTTGACACCCTTGGAATTATCAGGATTGGTCATAGTGACGGGATCGTGCTACCTGAATTTTGTATTTCAAAATTATTTGATAATGTTAAATTTTAGTTTATATTGGTAGCTTTTAGATTAAGGTTTACAGAATAAAATAGTATATAATCCTTCTTTAATTATGTACCAAATAATCCAAGCAAGATATAGACTTGTCCTTTAATTTTCCTAATTCGAAATTATAACAATAATAATTTCAAAAATGTTATTCCAATTTTTTAAGCTAATTTGCTTCTAAATTTTTAGTCAATAAGTCCAATTAAATTTTAGAAATATACTAGCAGGGATTAATTAACAATTGACTTGCAAGAATAAATAATCCTTAGAACAAATAGCACAAAATTAAACAATTTTAATTAGCCAAATTTTATTGTAAGAAGTAGGTAATTAACTGATGCATGCATGTAAAATCTTGTAATAAGAGCTTATAATATATATATATATATATATATATATATATATAAAATAAGACTTGATTTAAATCATTTAAATTATCTTGTAAAATATTTTCCTTTTGTAACAAAAATTAATAAGATGTTGTAATGAAAACAAATGAATAAAGTTTTGTAATGAAAAAGATTTAGCCTTGTAATAATTGATACAAATAGATTTGTAATTAATAAAGTTATTAAGATTTTACTAGAATCTTATATTGAAAGATTTGGCCTTGTAGTAATTAATACAAATAGATTTTTCTATGTAAGGAATTGAAAGAGATTAGAATTAAATCAGACTTTAAAAAAAAAATCTTACAACAAGATAAGAGTTTGCAACATTATGATATGATAAGATCTAAATAGTTTAGAAAGATCTTATAAATAATTTTGTAATGAAATAGTTTAATGAAATCTTTAAGGATAAATGAAAATTTGAAATACGATCCTTTAACTAATTTGGTAAGAACTTGTATAAGATAAATTGTAAGGATGCAAAATTTTTCCTTTCAAGATTTTTTAAAATAATAATCTTTACTTGCACGGACAATTTTCTACTTGCATATAATTCTAATGCATGAAACAGACAAGTAATTATATTGCATAAAATAATTTCCTAAATTCAATTGCATGAAAATTATCAGATAAGGTCAATCTGTTGGCCCAAAGGCCATCACTCTAGTTTTGATGATGATCAACTCATGTAGTTATAGTACTAATGATCTTGTGTTTATTTAGTCTCAGATTTGTGATCAAGATCGTAGTAGGTGTGTAGCTTCAATGAAGGATTTAAAGTCAAATTTTGGAGCTAACACGGTTTGATTCAAGAGCTTGTGCATCAAGACCACATCAAGTACTCAAAGGAGTCTAGCTTTTTGGATCAAGTTTGGACCAATTCAAGAAGATGAGAAGACTTCAAGTGAAGACCTTCAAGATCAAGACTTGTGTCTAGGTTTGTTTTATTAAGATTTATTTTAGTTAAAATGTAAAGGATAGAATAGTTGGTGGATTGCTCAAGTATACCAAATACACACACACTCTTGATTTAGATGAGTTTTCATAAAGAGTTTTTATTTTGAAAAATACAAAAGAGTTCTCATTTTGGAAAAATACCGGTTTGGTTTTTGAACTTCATATATTCATGTATTTTAACCATAACCATTTTAGTGTTTATTGTCAAAGACATAGATATTTCATCATGTATGTGTAGTGGATCATATCTATACACTCTATGCTTTAAAAGTGTTTAAAATATCTTATTTTTGTATTTGGAGAAGTTTTGGATAAGTTTTGAAAAAAATCTATTTTGGAAAAATACAGATTTTGTTTATAGCCAAAATTTATAAGTTACAAAAATAGTTCAAAATGTTTGTAACATGTCTTAATTTTACTCAAACATGTTTGATTATCAAAGTATAATATTGAACCTATTTTTGTAAATTTTTCGTGATTTAATGGGATTTTATTTGAGTCAAAATGCCAAGTTTTTAATTCCTATAACAACCCTGTCCTGGCTTCTGCCGGTCGACCGGACCGGTCGACCGAGTTAGGAGTCGGTCGATCGACGTGCACAAACGTGCACGCCAGTTTGGCTGGAGGGCCGGTTGACCGACCGGTCGACCGGGGACCGACCCGGTCGACCGCTAGAGAGCTTCTGCTCTCTGGAAAGCCCCGGTCGACCGGCCCGGTCGACCGGCAGAGAGCTCTGCTCTCTGTTCCAGGCCGCGATTGACCGGGCCGGTCGACCGAGGCTCCAACGGTCAGAAATCTGACCGTTGGCGGTCGACCGGGCCGGCCGACGACAGCCGTCTGGGCTGAAAAATTGCCCCAACGGCTAGTTTTTCTAGCCTATAAAAAGAGGGGACTTATATGGACTGTTTTAAGATGTTTTTTTCAAGTAGTTTTTGGAGCTTGTTTTTCCTATTCTTTTAAGAGGTTTCTCCACTTGTTTAAGAGCCAAATACTTCCATTTAAAAGGAGAGTTTATCAAGAATTTTTCAAAAGTGATTTTCTTGTATTTTCCTCCACAAATTCCATTCTTGTTTTTCTCACAAACACTTGAGCTATCCATTGATATATTCATCCTATAGGAGTGTTATTATGAGATTGTTTTTAGGTGATCAAAGTGTTGTGATCACCAAAGACTTCTTCTTTACTTTGAGGAGGCGGACGTGTGTGTTCGCATTGTTTCGGGTTCTAGTGAGAACTTGGTGTTTGAGGTGCGGCCTCAGCGAGCTAGTGGGCTTGCGGTGTGTTCTTGCGGGAATAAGAGAGGGACTAGAGAGTTCAAAGAGCTTGTAGGTGTTGCGGCACCAAGTGATCCGGTGGGATCAATTTTAGTGGAAATCCTTCATAGTGTTGAAGGCGGAGACGTAGAGCAAGTGTGCTCGAACCTCGAAATAAATCTCTCGTGTTTGCGATTGCTCTCTCTATCTCTTACTTGTCTTTATATCTTGCATGCTAATATTGTCATTATCTTTATATGCTTGATATATTGTGTGCTTAATTGTTATATGCTTGGGGATTATTTGCTAACACTTGTATTCAACCAAGAGAGCCAACGCGGCACCTCAACTCTTATTTAGAGGAATCTTGAGGAGTTGTCCAGAGCCCTTCACGGGGAATCCGGCTACACTCTTATGTTATATGTGGTGTTTAGTTTAAGAAGTTTTAATTCCGCATTATTGACCATTAGATTAACTCATCACTTATTCACCCCCCTCTAGGCGATTACAATTGGTATCAGAGCCACAGCTCTTGATTTGGGTCTTACAACTTAGAGTTAAAGATCCTCATTTTATAACTAATCACAATATTTGTACACACACCATGGATTTCATGTCACCTCCCACCTTTGATAATCTTAACATCCAAACTTGGAAGGTTGAGATGTCTTTGTACCTCAAAACCTTAAGTATTCATGTTTATTTTGCCACTACTAGAGATTCTTATTGTTTAAATGGCAAAAATATTGAGGCTAATGCAAAAGCCCTACATGCTTTAAGATCTACCCTAAATGATGATTATTTATCTAGGGTTGCTAATATTGATTCGGCTTTTGTAGTTTGGAATATCATCATCTCCCTCGGCGAAAATGAACAATATTATGCGGGGAGCGACTCGGATGTTGGAAGTGACGCTTCCAACGTGTACTACATGGTCCAAGGGGATAACCCCTTGAGGTAAACACCAAATCCGAGCTAGATGAAGATGTTGATCTGTCATATGATGAGCTTACATCTTTTTTTCAACAACTACTTGAAAAATATGACATGATTAAAAAGGATAACAAGAATTTGAAAAAGAAATTTGATTGCATGTTAAGAGAAAATGATTCTTTTAAAAATAAAGTTGCATGCATTAAAAAAGAAAATGAAATTTTAAAAAATGAAAATGTTTCCTTGCTTTCTGAATTGATTGATCTTTGTTAAGGAAACACTACTTTGAAAAATAAAATTGTTTTGATGGAAAAATAAAAGAAGATTGCTTTAAATGAAAACACTTCTTTGAAAAGAAAAATGGTTGAAAAATAAAAAGAAAATGTTTCTAAAAAGAATAAGAAAAATGATTCTCATTCTCACCATGCTTTACATGCTATCATTGATAAAAATGAAGTTAAATTTTTGAAAAATAGAATTGATTGTTTAAGCTCAACTTTGAGCAATTGTGCATTTAATCATAAAAGATTGGAATGTTTGTTTCAAAAGAAACAAGTTCCCTATGTTCATGCACAACACCCACAACATGCTTATGCACATTTTGCACGTCATGATCATACTCATTCACATGTGCATAGTAGAGTGTACAAGTGTACACATTGCGGCCGCAAAGGCCATTTAGCAAAGTTTTATTTTGATAAGATACATCATATTAATTTTGCTAAGAAAAAGTTTGGGTTCCATTAGATGCTAACCCCCGTAGACCCAAAAGAAAATGGGTACCAAAATCCCCATCTTGTGTACTTGAGAGGATTGGTGCCTTGGTAGTGGATGCACATGGACTTGATGGACACACATTCGATGCACGACTATCAAAGAGTTTTGGTGGAACAACCACCATATTTTGGAGAATTAGAGCATAGTTCTTTGGTTTGGTAACTATCTCTAAACTTCTATTTTATATACATGTTTTTTCATATATGATATTTTGAGCATATTCATGTTTTATTTGTTTTATGCTTTATGTAGTAAATACTTGTTTAAATGTAGTTTTTATCAAAACTTTGATATATACTTGTACAAGTAGTGAGCGACATTTGATTCATATACGTTTGCACTTCATTGTCCATTTGTACTCACTATATGCACATGTATAGCCTAGTTTTGATGATTTCCTCATTTACACTTGTTTTGCCTATTTTCATGTTTTGCTTCATGTATATGCAATTTTTATTCAAATCTAATAAATATAAATGTATGCCCCTTGAGTCTCTTGCCTTCATGCAAACTATATCATAGACTCTTTTCATGTTTGGGATATGTATGCATATTGTTAGTTTTGGATAAAAAATATACTGATGGGTTTTAGGTATTACAAACAAACTTAGACTTTTAAGGGAGCATGCAACCTAAAACATGATCTATGTTTTCACAATTGAACCTATAACTTTGAACATAAAAGAATCCTAATATCCCAGTAATTAATTAAAATTACTACAGAAGAAAAATATAATTACATACCTTTTAGTTGTTATAGTAAACAACTAAATTATCCCTTCAGATCTCTTGGAAACAAGCACCACAAACGTCGTGCCTCTTTTAGTTGTTATAGTAAACAACTAAAATTATCCCTTCAGATCTCTTGGAAGCAAGCACCACAAATGTCGTGCCTCTGATGGAATCACACCCAACGATTCAAAAATTTAACTAAGTATGGATGAACTATCAAAGAGTTCTTCCAAGAGGAGAAAGAAGGAGGCTAATACTCAAGCCAAGAGGTAGTGAATTAGACTGAATCCCTAAGGCTCTATTTATAGCCTTGGATAGCCTCCAGTTTTCTTATCCCACCAATGTGGGACTAATTTCCCAAAGGAAATTTTGTTCTCCTTTTAGTTATACTTATTTTTGAATCTCGAGGGCAACCCAAAAGGACTATGCTGCTATCAATTATAGTTATTACTTAGACACCTAATCCAACAGTCTCCCACTTGGATAAGTCTAATAACTTCCTAATTGATCAGCAAATTGTAGCTTCCAAAAGCCATTGTCGTACTCTGACCTAGTCAGTTTCGTGTCCTAAGATAAGAGATCATATAATCCTTCGTTCTACAAGATATCATTTGAACATGAGACATGGAACATAATCAATCTCTTTGTCCAGTATTTTGTTTCCCGATTTCTGATTTGTACTGACATAGAACTACTAAATGAACACATCAATTTAGTCCTGGTCGGGCCCGACACTATATGTCAACTTCAAATCACCGAGGGGCCCAAAGATATCGCTTTTCCCGTTAGGGCAAAAGGAACGAATAAACTTTGACCTATATGCTTGCACCATTTACTCATCAAATCATGCACAACAATACGTTTTATAACATCAAGTTACTGATGCGTTTACATATTATCAACGCACAACTGACTTGTAAACCACAACTCATATATCTCCATTTAAAGATTATAAGATATTATCGTCTCAGAATTACTCGTGATAAATTCCATGAAGTAATTCTCTGAGCGTGGGTTAATCCAATACTTAAATCTCCATTTCAAAGTACTCATGAACATTGCAGCAATACCATTGCTATGTCTAAAACTCTTTAGACAATCCACAACTCTATTCATGACAGTCTTTATTCACTACTTACTTCCAAAAGTATGATCGACTGTGGAATTCGAATAATCAAATTATTCGGGAAGTAAAACATGCAAAATGAAACACAATAATAAACAATTGACAAAAGGTAGTAAACAAACTCATAAATAATTCTCTATTATTTAATCACCAAAAGTCAATCACATTTACTTTGTTATAAGTTTCAAACTAACTATCTAACTGCTAAAACCAACATCATCTCTCAGACCAATGCTCCTAGCATGCTGATTGTGTTTAACCCTACTCAGACCCTTTGTGAGTGGATCTGCAGGATTATCTTCAGATGAAACCCTCCTCACTACAACGTGACCTTCTTCTACCTTGTGTCTGATAAAATGGTATTTTCTGTCAATATGTCTAGATCTGCTATGATCTCTTGGTTCTTTTGTTAATGCAACCGCTCCTTCATTATCACAGAAAATATCCATTGGCTCCTTGATGGTTGGCACAACTCCAAGATCTTCGATGAACTTTTTCAACCAAATTGCCTCCTTTGATGCTTCGCTTACCGCTATGTACTCTGATTCACAAGTAGAATCAGCCACTGTGTCTTGCTTGGAACTTTTCCAAGTAACTGCTCCTCCGTTTAAGGTAAAGACCCAGCCAGATTGGGAACGGAAGTTGTCTCTATCTGTTTGAAAGCTGGCGTCACTATACCCAGTTACTCTCAATGTATCACAGCCACCAAGTACTAGGACCCAGTCCTTAGTCCTTCGCAGATACTTGAGAATATTCTTAACCGCTACCCAATGAGCTTTACCTGGATTTCCCTGATAACGACTGACCATGCTCAAAGCAAAGGACACATCAGGACGAGTACATGTCATAGCATACATGATAGAACCAACAGCAGAAGCATATGGAATTCTACTCATTTCTGCTATCTCTTCATCTGTACTCGGACTTTGAGTCTTACTCATTTTGGTATTACTCTGGATGGGCAGTTCTCCTTTCTTGGAATTCTCCATACAGAAACGTTTCAGTACTTTATCCAAGTAGGTACTCTGATTAAGTCCAATTAGTC
This sequence comes from Agave tequilana, assembly GCA_038442645.1. NCBI lineage: Eukaryota > Viridiplantae > Streptophyta > Magnoliopsida > Asparagales > Asparagaceae > Agave > Agave tequilana. Next base: position 171,637 of record JAVJIF010003172.1, on the reverse strand, counting down.
TTTTACTCCTGTCCCTTAAAATTCTTATTCCTAGAATGTAGGCAGCCTCTCCTAGATCCTTCATAGCGAAACACTTTCCAAGCCAAGACTTAACATCTTGCAAGGTTGGAATGTCATTTCCTATAAGAAGTATGTCATCAACATACAATACCAGGAAGGTGACTATGCTCCCACTAGCATTGACATATACACACGACTCATCCTCACTTCTAGAGAAACCAAACTCTTTGACTTTCTCATCGAAGCAAAGATTCCATCTGCGAGACGCTTGTTTTAATCCATAGATGGATTTCTCAAGCTTGCATACTCCATTGGGAAACTTTGCATCCACAAAACCTTCTGGCTGACTCATGTAAACATCCTCAGCCAACTTTCCGTTTAGGAAGGCAGTTTTGACATCCATCTGCCAAATTTCATAGTCATGAAACGCAGCTATGGCTAGCATTATCCTAATAGATTTTATCTTAGCCACTGGTGAGAAGGTCTCATCATAGTCAATCCCTGGGGTTTGAGTAAAGCCTTTCGCCACCAGTCGTGCTTTGAATGTGCTTACATTACCATCCATGTCGATCTTTTTCTTGAAGATCCATTTACAACCAACTGTCTTCCGACCAGGTTGTTGATCAACCAAGTTCCAAACTTGGTTGTCATACATAGACTTGATCTCGCTGTCCATTGCCTCTTTCCATTTGGCTGCCTCAGGGCCTGCCATGGCTTCCTTGTAGTTCGTCGGCTCATCCAAATTTATCAGTGTATTGTCACTGATAAACGTGTCTCCATTTGCAGTTATATGGCAACCATAGAACTCAGTTGGCTTGCCAACTCTACTAGAACGCCTAAGAGGTAATGAAGTGTCAATGGGTTCAACTGGAATCTCTTCCTCTGGTTGAACCATAGCGGTTTCAAAGGTTCCTTCATCTGCTGACTCTTGAATTTCTTCAAGGTCAACGGTGCTCCCACTGTCCTCTTTGCATATGAGCTCTCTCTCTCGAAAGACTCCTCTCCGTGCTACAAAGACCACGTTCTCACTAGGTCTGTAGAACAAATATCCAAATGACTTCTTCTGTGGATAGCCGATGAAAACACATCGCTCATACGAGGTTCAAGCTTGTCGTGAATTTCTCGTCTAACGAAAACTTCACAACCCCAAACCTTAATATGTGCTAACGAGGGAACTTTTCCTGTCCACATTTCGTGAGGTGTTTGGCAACCTTCTTTGTTGGAACAAGATTAAGAATGTGGGCGGCAGTTTCTAAGGCATACCCCCAGAATGATATTGGAAGTGAAGCTCGACTCATCATGGAACGCACCATGTCTAACAAGGTTCGATTGCGTCTCTCAGCCACACCATTAAGTTGTGGTGTCCTAGGAGGTGTCAATTGTGAAACTATTCCACATTCCTTGAGATAGTCATGGAACTCGATACTAAGATACTCTCCGCCTCTATCTGATCGGAGCATCTTTATCTTCCTGCCTAATTGATTCTCGACTTCTTGTTTAAACTCTTTGAACTTTTCAAAGGTTTCAGACTTATGCTTTATTAAGTAGATATAACCATATCTGCTATAATCATCAGTAAAAGTCACATAGAATCGATTAGCATCCCTTGTGGCTGATCTGAAGGGTCCACACACGTCTGTGTGTATGAGATCCAACAAACCTTCACCTCTTTCACAAAATCCAGTGAAAGGTGATTTTGTCATCTTACCCAAAAGACAAGATTCGCATGTATCATCTGACCTTAGGTCAAATGATTCCAACACCCCATCCTTTTGGAGTTGAGCCATGCGTTTTTTGTTAATGTGTCCAAGACGGCAATGCCACAAGCACGCTTTGTCTACACCATTAGACGAATCAATTTGAAATACACTATTACCTAAGTTGTCTACACACATCACAGTTTCATACACACCATCACAAGGTAAAGCTTCAAAATAAAAAATGCCATTTTTATAAGCAGAAATAGAACCATTCTCATCATTAAAAGAATATCTAAAACCTTGTTTGAACAATGCATGAAAAGAGATAATGTTTCGTGTCATTTCTGACGAGTAGCAACAATTCAATAAATCTAAATTAACACCATTATTAAGCACTAGACTATAAACTCCAATCTTGGTGACAGGTGAAGATCGCCTATTCCCCATGATCAAGTTCATTCTACCATGCTCCACATCCTCACTTTTTCTTAGTCCCTACAATACAGAGCAAATGTGAAACCCACATCCTGTATCAAGGACCCAAGAATCAGAAGATGTTGCGTTAATAGACGAAATAGTGTATATACCTGCAGTAGATGGTTTTACTTTCCCATCTTTTAAATCTTGCAGATACTTTGGGCAGCTTCGTTTCCAATGTCCTTTGTCGTTGCAATAGAAGCAAGTGGCCTCTTTAGGATCAGAGACAGGGGTAATATCAGAACTGGTTTTTACATGAGACTTTCCCTTCCAGTTTTGCTTGGGAGGACCTTTCCTCTTTTTCCCTTTCCTTGCCCAATGGCCAGAACGGTAGTATTAGCAGGAGTGGGGGGATCACTCTTTCCCTTCATCCCAGTTTCAGCTGTTCTCAGGAGGTTGTGCAATTGAGCCAATGTGGTCTCATTGTTGTTCAAATGATAGGTCAAGATGAACTGATCATAACAACTTGGCAATGAGTTCAAGACTATGTCAATAGCCAACTCATCATCAATATGCACATTTAGCCTCACAAGGCGTTCCACGTATCGCTGCATCCTTTGCACGTGGCCGCTGACAGACTCTCCGTCCTTCATCTTGCTTGATATGAGGGACTTTACTATCTCGTACTTTTCTTGACGAGCTCGCTTATGGTACTTTTCCATAAGGTCTTTGTTCATCTCGTACGGCCAGTAATCCTCATAGAATTTTTGCAGTTCAGGACTCATGGTAGCAACCATGATGCAAGCAACTTTTGTTGCATCCGTGTAGTGCTTCTTATAAGCAGCTAATTCTTCAGGAGTGGCCTTCTCTTCGTCAATTTCAACAAGTTCTTTGTCAAGGACATACTCCTTGTCCTCGAAACGAAGAGCCATTTGATGTTGCGCATCCAGTCATTGTAGTTGGTGCCATCTAATGTCACCTTTGAGCAGATGTTCAACAAAGAAAAGTTGTGATTGGAGGAGGAGGAACCAGAAGCATCGTTAGGAGCAGACATTTCTAAAAGAAAGGTAGTTTGAGTTAGAAAAAAAAATAACCTTTAATATAACAACTCAAAATTGAAATATCGAGGCTAGGATCCAACTATGGAATTCACAACTTAGAAAAGGGATGCCGTAATCTAATTGCAAATTTCATACAGGTAAGTCTTTTGAGACTCATTGAAACTATTCAATGGCATGTTTAATCTCAGATTATACTCTTACATTTGTGACTGGGATACCGAGGATCACAAACAAGATGTGAATAACCATGCAAATATACTTGGTAACTTTCATGTCATTTATCATCTCAATTGATGTGCTGGTAAACCACACACGCTCCATCAACAATAACAATTTATAAGATACCCATTACTGCTCTTTATTAGTCCCTATTAGTGTGCTGGTTAACCACACACGCTCCACTAATGACTTATAAGGTGTAATGTGCAATTTCATGGGTTAACATACAATTTCACATTTTTTTTTCTTAAAGTAACTAAGATTGGGAATAAAATTTAGTTACCTTTTATTATCATTATACCTTTAATGAGAATCAATATATATATGGTAAATAAAATTTAGTTACCTTTTATTCTCATTATACCTTTAATGAGAATCAATATATATATGGTAAATAAAATTTAGTTACCTTTTATCAATTCAACAATTATAGCAAATTCAATTGAAAACAAACCTGCTCTGATACCACTGATGGGTTTTAGGTATTACAAACAAACTTAGACTTTTAAGGGAGCATGCAACCTAAAACATGATCTATGTTTTCACAATTGAACCTATAACTTTGAACATAAAAGAATCCTAATATCCCAGTAATTAATTAAAATTACTACAGAAGAAAAATATAATTACATACCTTTTAGTTGTTATAGTAAACAACTAAAATTATCCCTTCAGATCTCTTGGAAACAAGCACCACAAACGTCGTGCCTCTTTTAGTTGTTATAGTAAACAACTAAAATTATCCTTCAGATCTCTTGGAAGCAAGCACCACAAATGTCGTGCCTCTGATGGAATCACACCCAACGATTCAAAAATTTAACTAAGTATGGATGAACTATCAAAGAGTTCTTCCAAGAGGAGAAAGAAGGAGGCTAATACTCAAGCCAAGAGGTAGTGAATTAGACTGAATCCCTAAGACTCTATTTATAGCCTTGGATAGCCTCCAGTTTTCTTATCCCACCAATGTGGGACTAATTTCCCAAAGGAAATTTTGTTCTCCTTTTAGTTATACTTATTTTTGAATCTCGAGGGCAACCCAAAAGGACTATGCTGCTATCAATTATAGTTATTACTTAGACACCTAATCCAACATATACATATACCTACAAGTTTATTTTTTAAACGAAAAATAAAATCTTTATGATCTTCATAATTTTTGTTTGATAAAATGATATTTGTTTTGAGCTTTATTGATTATATTCATGAAAAATGCTAATTACATGATTCTTGTGCACTCACACTTTATTTGTTTATTCATGACTATGTTTCATGATCATTTTGAGCTTTATGGACCTTGAGTGTCGAATTTTGTGTATTTAGTATGTTTCATGATACTTATGATTTGGTTTCATGTTTTGAAAGATCTTTAACTAGTTTTTTAAAAATTATTTTTAACTAGTTATTGTTCTTCATTTGGTAGTGATTTTCAATGCTAAAATATTTTCAAAATTATTTTCAAAAACCCCTACCTACCCCTTAAAGGGAGGACGGATGGGCAAGTATGCCTTGTAAGCCTTATTGAAAATCTTTTATCTTGTGCATAAAAAGGGTGGTAATTATGAGTTATATACTTGATTTACATTGTTATTTTCAATTGGTATCTCAATTGATATTTATTTTGTATATACTCATATTTTGTTTTCTATATATATGTATGTTCATTTCAAATAAATATCAATTTCTATTGTTCTTTTTTTCATACATATATATGATTTGTTTGTGCTTGATTTTCAAGATATTTATATGTTTAAAGTACAAAGTATGTTTATACTAAGCTTAATTTAAATCTTAATTTTTAATTGATTTCTCAATTGGTATCTTTTATATAAGCTTATGCATTATCGTCAATTGGTATTTTTTTTCAATTAGTATTTTTTTTATTGATATCAAAATGTACAATATGATTTCAATTGGTATCTATTGAACTATTTATTTCAATTGGTATCCATGTAAATTTAAATTGGTATCAAAATTTCACTTGAAAAATGATTCAATTACAATTAAAATTTAAAATTTGTAATGTTTATTTAGAATTGGTATCTCAAAATTTGATTTACTAAGATATCTCAAAATTTGTTTTATTGAGAAAATTCAAAATGTTGTTTTAATAAGAAATATTAAAAATGTTTTGATGTGTATTGCCTGTAAATCACCTAGAGGGGGGGTGAATAGGTGATAATGCTAATCTAGAAACTAAATGCGGAAGCTAAAACAATTTTACAATCACACTTAATACAACCAACAAGTGTAGCCGAATTTCCCGTGAAGGGCTCTGGACTAACTCCTCTTGATTCCCCTAGATAAGGGTTGAGGTGCTATATGAAGCTCTTGTGGTTAAGTATAAGTGAGGCACACACACAAGCAAGCAAGCATATAAGGATGAACAATATGAAATAATGCAAGGCACAAATGCAAGCAATAAGATATGAATGAATAAATGATGCTTTGCACAATATAAAGAGAGAGAGTTAGAGAGACAATGGATCAAACGCAAACACAAAGATATGTTTCGAGGTTCGAGCCCTAGCTCTACGTTCCCGCCTTCACCGAGAAGGATTTATAATCCACTATCTTGTCCACCGAGGACTCCCACCGAGGGAACCTTCACCGAGAAGGATTTTTACAACAAGGGAGTACCGAACTCCTCTCTCAAACACCGCCTCACAACCGAGGGGTAGGCCCGTAACCAAACAACAACCAACACCTCTACCGAAGAGGGTTTACAAACCAAACTTCACCTCTCACTAGAGGGAGCAAACCAACCAACTCAACCTCTATCAAAGAGGGAGCAAACCAATCACCCGATCACCCTCTACCAAATAGGGATACAACAAAAGTAAGGGTGTACAACTTGGAGGTTTCCACAACTTCAAACAATCTCTCTTTCCTCTTTTCCACAAAACAAGATCCTAATAGAATAGGATAGATGATAAGCTCAAGTGTGGAAAAAACAAGTGTTTTGATCAAAGAAAATCTCTTGGGAAAATACCAAATAGATATTGAAATGAAGAACAATAAAACAATTTCCCAAAAACCTATTTCCTTTGAAAATAACAAAATGAATCTTTTTGCTCTTTAAACACTTTTGAAAACTTCTTTTTAAAACCAGAGAGTAGGGAAAAATTAGCTCAGAAAATCTTAGCCAAAACCCCCAAGAAATGGGGTATTTATAGCCCAAACAGAAAACTAGTCGTTGGCTGATCTGTCAGCCTGACAGGCTGGCGGTCGACCGGCCGGTCGGCCGGCCCACTGTGCTGCCAGACGTGCACAGCTCTGTGCACGTCGGTCGATCGTACGATCGACCGGCCCTTGGTGCGGTCGACCGTGCGTTCGGCCGACCTGGCCTGTCAGCCACTGTTCTGGGTCAGAAAAACATGTTAAAAATATTTTTAAAAATTCTTTAAAAACTTCTAAAAATCCCCAGAAATAGTTTTAACATTTTGCATCGATATATAAACTTGTGATAAATATTTCAACTCAAATATCAAGCATATGAAACCATTTTTGTGTTTTAATATTTTTACCAAAAACCAAAACATGTATTTTGTCAAACTTGAATTTTTCAATACATGAATAGGAAAGTCAAAATAAGTTGTTTAAGAAGTTTAAGCATGCATGTATAGAAAGAATACATCTACTATACATATAAACTATTTAAACTTGTTTTGATCAATCTATTCATGAAAACAAATATCGGTTAAACTAAAAACCGAAAAACCATAAAACGTGTGTATTGTGCACTTGAGCATATCAACTATTCTTATCTTTACACATGGATCTAAAACACACTAAACTAAAATAGGATACCTAAGTCTTCTTGCCGATCTTCATCTCAAGCCGACTCGATCCCAAACGTGATCCACCGAGCAAGGCTATGATCTTGATGCTCGGGCACTGGAATCACCATGTGAAAGCTTCCAAACTCCTCTTGTTGGAGCAATCACCAACTAATATCTTGCTAAATGATCTGAAACTAAAATCACAAGATTATTAGTAAATATAACTACATGAGTTAATCATCATCAAAACTAGAGTGGAAGGCCTCCGGGCCAACAATCTCCCCCTTTTTGATGATGACAAAACTCATAGAGTTATATATGCATGGATTAAAGTTAAGCTTCAAAGAAGCTCCCCCTTAACTCATGCATAAACAAATAAACATAAATATGCAATGATATATATGAAACATGAAACATGCATAGATATGCATAAACAATAAAAAGGCTCTAGATACACAATGAAACATTCAGAAAAAAAACATGCTCTAGATACCAATTAAAATTAAACTAAATTAAACTTAATATATGCAAAACATAAATATGCATATATAAAAAAAATGTACCAATCATGCATATATAGAGAAAGATTTTGAGTTGAGTTTTGATCAAGTTTTATATATGCATGTTAAACTCTCAAATAATTCTCCCCCTTTTTGTCAATTATCAATAAAGGGATAAAAGCAAAAACAAATCAATAAATTTTTCTCCCCTTTTTTTGTTCGAAACAATGAATCAACAAAAGGGTAAAAACCAAAACAAAACAAAAACTTCTCCCCCTTTTTAATACAAAGAAACAATCATCAATAAGGGGTAAATAAAGACAATGTTCTCCCCTTTTTGTCTAAAAAAAACAAAACCAAATAGGGGTGACAATCAATTAAGATATTAATTGAAAATATGTCAAAGTAGCATCTTGATACCAATTGAAAGTAAACATAGATCAATAAATAAATGGTATATGCTATATACATTCATGAAGAGGAAGATCTGAAGCTTCCCTACATAGATACATTACATGAAGGAGGGATGACAAGCCCTAATTCACATAACATACACTATGCAATGCATAAGAGGAGATGTGAAGCTCCCCCTACACACGTGTACCACATAAAGAAGAGATGTCAAGCTCCTCAATACAAGATACACTCAACATGAATCTATATGTAGAAGAGATGTTAAGCTCTCCTTGCATATAGGCAATACAAATCAAAACTTTTGTATTTATTTTTAAACAAAATTTTGAGATACCAATTTTAAAACCTTCAAATAAACATCTTGATATCAAAAGAGAGTATTTTTATTTTTAAGTATATGATATCAATTTCAAATTTTTATGTTCTATCATAAAGCAAGGGAGTGAAAATACAAATACCAAATGAAATAAGAAAAACGAATTTTCTCCCCCTTTATGAAATACCAACAAAAACAATGCGTAAGTTCGAAATAAGATACCAATTGAAAATTGAATCAATTAAAACAAAATGAAGCTCAAGCTTAGTATAAACAAAATATATATGTATGAAAAATTAGATACCAATCGAAATTGATACTATTGAAATTGAAAGCATACATACATACAAACATATATGAGTATACAAGAAATATCAAAATTGATACCAATTGAAAGAATCCAATGATACCAATTGAAACAACAATAATATCAAAGTATAACTCATATAACCAACCACCCAACACATGCTTATGTTTAAAAGATTTTCAATGTAAAGCATACACAAGGCATGGTCTCCCAACCAACTGCCCTTAGATGGTAGGGGTTTTCAAAAAATAGATTTGAAAAATAAAGTGTGTTTGAAAACTCTACCAAAAAGAAGAATATCGCAACTAGTTAAATGGAAAAACTTGTAAACTAGTACGAAATCTTCAAGTAAGGAATATAACAAATTATTTTTCATGAAACATAAAATCCACATGATAATCAACACTCTAAGCCAATTAAGCATAAATATGACTCATGAAAACAAACATATGAGTAAACAATAAATGTGAGTGTACAAATACAATGTGAAGATCATAATCATGAAAGATGGACAATAAGCTCAATATTACTTGAAACATGAAAACATGAAAATCATCAAAACTTATTTAATCTTCAAGGTATATGTATGTCCTATACAAACTAAAGTATACATACATATCCAAACACAACGAGTCCACAAAGATATATGCATGAAGGCACGTGGCTCAAAAGGATGTATATGTATAAACAATAATTTGGATAAAATGGACATATACATGAAGTTAAATAAAAATCATAAAACAATTCCAAAAAGGGAATACAAGTTTAAAATGCATGGATCATCAAAACTAGACTATACTAGCACATCTAATGGGTTCAAATAAGCACTCAAGCTCAAACATATATAGATTTATTTGTGGCACACTATATGTACAAGTATATACCAAGTTTTAATGAAAACTAACATCTAAACATGTAATCAAAACATGAAGCATAAAACGACATATAAATAAACATGATAAAATTTTAAACATGATTATTATGTAAATTCACATGTTATTAAACCTATGATAAACATGATAGCTAAACAAAGGTGAATAATGGACCATATTTAAACATGGTTTCTCAAAAAGGGCTATACATGTATGTCAAGGATCTAATAAACATAGCATTGACATAATAATCTATAAACAATGAAACATGCTATAAACAATGAATATGAAAAGCATGTAAATAAACGGGAGTAAAGGATTGTTACCAAAACTGAAGAAGCAACTCTCCTTGTCTCCAAAACATTGTGGTCCTATCCACCAAACTTTCCCTTGAAAGTGATGTATCCAAATAGTCTCCTTTAAGCTCGGAACGCATCCACTCTAAGGTACCTTTACTCTCACGTCATGTGAGAGCCTACACCTATATCATAAATAAGAGGGGTGGTCTTTAGTACCCATACTCTTTTGGGTCCATGGGGGTTAGCACCTTCTCTAACCCAAACAAACTTATTTGCCAAATTTACATCATGTATTCTATCATAGCAAAATTTAGCAAGGTGGCCCTTACGTCCACAATGTGTACAAGTGTACACATGAGCATACAAGTGATGATGGTGTCCGTGAGGAGCATGTGTATGCCGTGGAGGGTGTGCATGAAAAGATGGAACTTGTTTCTTTCGAAACAAAGATTCCAAACGTGTATGGCCCACAACACATTGGCTCAAAGTGGAGCCCAAATAATCTATACTCTTCTTAAGCATGAATATATCATTGTTAATTAAAGAAGAAGTGGCACATGCAATAGGTAAAGTGTGTGATACTACCCTAACATGGCAAACATGTGAAGAAATATCATTTTTCAAAGATTTATTTTTATTTAAACAAATTTCTAATTCTTTTGAAATAAAATCAATTTCTCTTTTTAAAGAATCATTATCTTTTAAAATAAATTCAACTTTGAAGACAAGTTTTCATTTTTCTTCAAAATATTTCCACAATCATTTTTATTTTTCAAAAAATTATTTTCTTTTAAAGCAAGTTCAAGTTGAGATTTAAATGAATCCCTCTCATTAGAAATTTTAACTTTCTCTTACAAAACCTTGTCAAGTCTAGAAATCAAATTTTTATTTTCATTGTTAAGGCCAAGACTTTTCTTTTTCAAAACATTGTATTTTACAATCAATTTTTCACAAACTATAGATAGTTCTTCATTTAAAGCATGGGCATCAACATAATCATTTGAAGAACTAACATCATCAACATCATCTAAGTGGGTTTCCGAGTGTACCTCAAAGGAGTCATTCCCTTGGAGCATGTGGCATTGAGAATCGGATTCTCCACTAAATTTCTCTTCTTGTTAGATTGGCATTTGAAGCTCGGAGGTGGTGGTGGTTGTCAACTTGTTCCACACTGCAAAGGCGGAATCAAGGTTAGAAACAAGCAAAAGATATTCTCTTGAAAGCGTGCTTCTAATGGCCTCAAGGGCTTGTGCATTGGCCCCTATATGATTGCGATTATCAAGATAGTATTTCTTGGTAGCGGCAAGAAAGACATGCAAGCTTAGGGTCTTCAAATAGCAACTCATCTTGACCTTTCAAATATCAAGTTTAGAAATATCAAACATAGGAGAGCTATCCATGAGTGCAAACTAAATGTGTGCAAGCAAACAAATGTGCAGATACAAATGGTAGATTAGCAAACAAGGATCTCACTCCTATGTTGTTAAACCTAAAGTATCAGGAGTGTAGGCTCTGATACCAATTAAAAATCACCTACTAATAACTTGATTAATGATCTGAAACTAAAATCACAAGATTATTAGTAAATATAACTACATGAGTTAATCATCATCAAAACTAGAGTGGAAGGCCTTCGGGCCAACATTGCCTGTATGTACCAATTAAAAATATGTCAATGAATAGCATCTTGATACCAATTGAAAGGAAACAAAAAAAAATATTGATACCAATTTTAAGCAAAACACATGAAAATCTTGATACTAATTGAAATTAAATATAATAAATTTTGAATTGTCTAAACAAAAATTTTGATACCAATTGTAAATATTTTTCATTTTGAACATATGATACCTGTTGGGCACGGAAAAAAGGGTGGGAGGTGTAAAATTTCCTTGAATCAGATGAAAAATTACAACAGACTAATCTTCCGGTTACAAGGGAGGGAGGATGTTGAAGCTTGAATCCCCCCTTTGTTTAGTGCTGGGTTCTTCGTGTGGCGGTGGAGAGTGAATCTTGTTCTCCGTTGACCAGATGATCGTCTGGACCGTCAAGGGATCTTCTCCTTGGCAGGCAGAAGGAGTAACTCAGCCCCGTCTATCAAAACTCTAAAAGAGAAGGTAGGCGAAGAGCAACTTGTACGCAGCAAGTTGGCTTGAAGAGTCGAGCTCTCTCTCTCTGTATGTGTCGCGCCTGTTGATATCTCTCTGTTGTCCTCTTCTGCTTCTCTTCTTTTTTTTTTGATTGCCAAGGGTCCGACCACTTCTTCATAGCGACGGGGCTATTTATAGAGGTCTTAGGGGGTGAACGTGCCCCCCTAAAAGCGCTCCACAATGAGGGCCAACTTTCCCGCTACATGGGCGGTAACCAACCCACGTGTCTGCTAAAGACACGCCACGATGGGAGCTGGTTTCCCTTACGTGTGGGCAGTGATTGGTCCCTTGACCAAGGCGGTTATAACTGAGACGCGGGTGTCAGGCCAACGCGCCTTGATGCTGAGACGCGGGTGTCAGGCCGACGCGCCTTGATGCTGAGACGCGGGTGTTGAGCCAACGCGCCTTGATGCTGAGACGCGGGTGTTAAGCCAATGCGCCTTGATGCTGAGACGCGGGTGTCGAGCCAACGCGCCTTGATGCTGAGACGCGGGTGATAGTCCCTCGCGTCTAGAGCTTGAAACCTTATTTTTCAATGGCTTGTCCTCCAGTAACTTTTGGACAGCCTACAGAACCCCCTCCAAAGTTTTCGATATTCCGCAGTTAACTGGGACGGATTTCGAAATACTTTAGATTTTAGCCATATTTGCTTTCATGACTGGACTGTTAGTGCTCCGGGTTTGATCTATTCTGGAGTTGGTCTTCGTGAGTGTACTGTTGAACTCTTTGAAGCCACCGGAGTTGATCATGTTGAGTGTCTAGATACACAGTCTAAACCTCCCCGTTTGCTTTTAAGTCTGTCACGGGTGCGCTTTAAGCCAGGAGTAGTTGGTCTTCTGCTTGTGCCAGTGTACTGTTGAACTGATTCGCAGAAGCAGGGACTGAACGCGGATTCCTTTTTAAAAAGCAAAGATGAGACTGCTTTAAAGACGCGACTTCTTAGCGAGATCGACCTTTTGGCAATGGAAACGCGACTGATCTTCATAAGGCAGACGCGATGTTCAGCTGAAGACGCGAATTTCGGAGAGACGCATCTTTTGAATATAGACGCGATTGTCTGGGCGCATTTATGGCGATGCTGACGGAGCATATCCATCGAAGAGACATGGCCGTCGGGTGCGAGTCCGTGCCACGTCATGATTGCGCTGCCAGTTGGCCTGGGGAACCGACGGGATTTCACCTTTTGGCGCGCGGATTTCCTGGCTCATTAAATGATCCTTGCCACGTGTCGAGCGACAATTCGTCAGCGGAGTCGTGGCACATGATCTTCTCTGTGCGTTAAAGTGATTTTGTTCCACGCGTCGAACAGAGATTCGCCGCAGAATTCATCGGGCCATACGCTGCGTATCTTCGCGAATCCTTGTGCCTATAAAAGGCCACAGTTGGGAAGATTCCTCTTCTTCTCTGAACGCACTCGCTGATAAAATTAAGAAAGAGAATTTCCCCTTCTGTTCATCTGTTTAACCTCGGATTGACTTAGCAATGGCACCCAAGACCAAGCCGACTGCTTCTTCTTCAAAGGCGACCGTCGCCGAGGCCCGGAGGGGCAGCTCCTCCTCTGCGCAGGATGTTGTTCTCCAAGGTCTCCAAGGTAAAATGCCTTTTAGGCGTGAATTTCGCCATTAAAGGAATTTTAACTCGTGTTTGATTCCCAGACGCAGTCTTTGGGTTGATAACCGAGGCGCGGGTTTGATGACCCGGTGCCATTAGGTCCTGCCTTTTGGGCCCTTCACTTAGAATATTTCTAATTGTGAAGGGTTTAAATGCGGACTTTGATCCTTGCGTTCTGCAACATCAGGTGCTGGTTCTTACGGTCTGGCGCCTGAGTCCAAGTACTTGAATCTCATAAGTCTTGGTTTGCAAAACGCGGGTCTTGCAGGTCTGGACGCGGACTTGATAATTCCTGCGTCCAGTATCTCCTCTGCGTTTGGACGTGGATTCGCAGGTCTGGACGCGGGTTTGATAATTCCTGCGTCTAGTATCTCTTCTACGTTTGGACGTGGATGCGCAGGTCTGGACGCGGATTTGATAATTCCTGCGTCCAGTGTCTCTTCTGCGTTTGGACGTGGATGCGCAGGTCTGGACGCGGATTTGATAATTCCTGCGTCCAGTGTCTCTTCTGCGTTTGGGTTATGAACACTTAGCATTTTTTCCTTGCTCTTGATAAAGTATCTAACTAAGTGTCCTTTTCTTTTTGCAGCACCACACCTTACTACTTCGCTCGCCAAGACGCGCCACTTTGGACATGTAGGTGGTGCTGACCGGGACTTGACCTTTGTGCTACAAAGGACTGTCCCTGTGACTGCTGACCAGTCGCAGGCTCGTGAGGAGAGGCTCTCGAATGTTGACATGAGGACTCTTCGAGTGCTTATGACCGATGCAGCATTCACAACGGATGCTGGCATCAAGCTGGAGAAGCCTGCTTTCTTCTTCGGAGATCGTATCCACGATGGCGGCTATCGCGTGTATGACGGAACTTACAAATGGCTCCGTCAAATAAGGGGTGGAAGATTCTTTCTTCCGGGCATGGAGAGGATGTTCCCGCTGTCCTATTTCCAGCACATGTCCGTTCCTCGGAAGATGGAATGGGACCTTTCTCGATATGTCCCTGAGATTACTCTCGGTGATTTGGGCTCCCATAAAGTACACCGTCATGATAGCCATGACAGGTCGGTTATCGGCCTTTTCCCTGGGTCGCGCAAGTCTGAGGTTCCGGCTGGAGAGATATCACAACTTGGCACTACCTTCCTCAACGCATTCATGGAAGCGGAGGGTGATTATCCGGTTGGGTTCCGTGCGCCCGGGTGGGTCCATTCCACGGAGAACTACTGGTGGGGCAGAATGGTAGGCTTTGTCCTTACCGAGCTTGGGGATCTGCTAAAGCGTGTGGGACTGTACAGTCAGGGCCGTGCAGTGGGGGATCCCTCAAAGCTCTCAGAACTTCTTCGGGGTTCTAGAGCGTTATAATTCTTTGACGGGGACGTTCTTCACTCCGGTCGGGGAGATGGGCCTCGCTCTGCACGAGCTGCATGAAGTCTCAGGATTGGCAACAGGGGACATTCCCTATGAGGAATATGTCCCGACCACTGTGGAGCTTCACCTTTTGAAGGAGGAGTATCCCCTAATATATGAGACCTACTGGGAAGTGCTATGTCACTTCCACATTTGCGGCCAGATAACCAAATGGCGGTCGCAGGGAGTCAAGCAACTATCTTGGGCCAGTTACTTGTTCAACAACGTCAACACCAAAGACCATCTGATAACCCGATTGGCTCCCAGCTCCGATAGGGAGATTGAAGACAGGATCGACCAGGCTTCTGACAGTTTCTACACCACGGAGTCGAACGAGGACGGTTTCGACCCTGACTTGGTTTTTGAAAGCTTTCACCACCAAGCCCGGACCCCTATCTCCGATCGGGCGCTGTTGGCGGGCTTTCTGATGTTGTGGCTGAAGCGTTGTGTGGTGCCCACGCTGCCACATGAAGTTATTATTGCTGACGTGGTGTACCCGGCGGTGCTCCTGGCTCATGGCAACCCCATAGCCCTTCTCCCGGCCGTGGCGGCTGGTATTCAGAGCGGGCTGCGGGCGCTAGCTAAGAATTTCTGCGAGCCACCGAAAACTGCAGACTCCGAGGGAAAGCTGTATGTTGACTCAGAGGGGAATCCGACAGTGAAGCGTCCCAACCCTCGGGTCGAGCTGCCTTACACGTACCTCATGGCTTGGTACGTGATGCATTGCCCTTCCCTGATGACGGCGGTGCGTTGGAGGGAGAGTTCTGTCCCTTTTGTACAGCGGTTGGAGGGTTCGAACTGGCGTGATCCTTATATATATTACGTCCGGAAGTGCCTTTCAGACCCTGCGAACTACCAGCTCAATCGTTGCCTCCCCCAGATCCCTGGTGCATCTTTCGGGGATCTACTTATTGATTCCGCGGGCCCAGATGATTTCACAAGATTATCCACGGGAGCCTTCTGGTGGTTGCTCAATATTCGGCCCGGATATGTGCTTTTCTGGCAAGGGACGTCATGCACCATTGAGCCGTACATGCCGAATCGCTTCGCTCGACAGTTCGGCTATGATCAGCTCTATGTCGGGAACCCCAATGCTCGACTCGCCTTCGAAGGGAACCTGTTCGAGGGTGCTCGGGCCTGGTACTACAGTGTGGCTGGAGGGACGGGAGCGACTTTCCGTCTACCTCTCGAGGGGCCCAAGTGTCATATGAGCCTCAGCTTCTGTACTTGGTATCCCAAGCCATCCAGACACCAGACTTTTTTCCGGCGTCTTCATGCATCGAGAGCATCAATGCAAGTCTCGAGGCAAGGACAGAGTCCGGTAAACCGTCGAAACTCGTAGAACAGTACCTGAAGGCCCAGAAGGAGGTCGGGAGAAGAACGAGAAGGGAGCCACGAGCCACGGAGTCACGACCACCAAGGGCGGAGTCGCAAGCGACTAAGGCGGAGCCGCGACAACAAGGGCAGAGCCGCAAGCAACTAAGTCTCGACAGGCGGTGAGCAAGCGTCGTCAGGGCTCTACTTCTACTGCTGGGCCTGCCCGTAAGAAGGTGCGGAGAGACTTGGCGCCAGCAGTTTCTCTACCAGCGGCCATCCCTTCTGGTGTCAGGGAACTGAGGGAGGAGGATATAGCTGAAGAAGAAACTCCTCTAGTCCGTGTTCCCAGGTCGCTTAGCAGAAGCCACGGGTCTGCGGAGGAAGGGGAGCTTGTTGATCGATCCACCGCCACTGACGAGGATGAGCTGTAGGCTGTCTAAAAATGACTAACAGACCAGCCATTAAGGAAGCAGAGTCTCAAGCTCTAGACGCGAGGAATCGATGCTCGCGTCTCAGCATTAAGACGCGTTGGCTCTACACCCGCGTCTCAACGTTCAGACGCGTCGGCCCGAAGCCCGCGTCTCAGCATCAAGGCGCGTCGGCCCGACGCCCGCGCCTCAGCATCCAGACGTGAAGGCCCGAAGCCCGCGTCTCAAACCTCAAGGCGCGTTTGGCTCGACGCCCGCGTCTCAAACTTCAAGGCGCGTTTGGCCCAACGCCCGCGTCTCAGTTGCAACTGCCCTGATTGCGGGGCCAGTCACCGCGCATGTAGCGGGTAGTGGCCCCTCATTCGGGAGCGTTTTCAGGAGGCACCTTCACCCCCTGAGATCCCTATAAATAGCCTTGTTTGCTATGAAGAGAGGATGGGAGTTTTTTGGGGAGAAGGGATCGAAGCTTGAGAGGATCGAAGCTTGGCAGAAGATCGGAGTTTTGAAGAGAGAGCTTTGAGATAGGGCATCATCAAAATCGATCGAATCCAGGCAGGAGGATCATCAAGAGAGAAGCACGACTCTTCAGCGAGCTTACTGAGTACTAGCCGCTCTTCGCCTACCTCCTCTTTGAGAGTTTTGGTAGACGGAGCTGAGTTACTCTTTCTACCGACCGAAGAGAAGACCCCCGACGGTCTAGGACGGTCATCTGGTCAACGGAGAACAAGATTCACTCTCCATCGCCACACGAAGAACCCAGCTTTAAACAAAGGGAAGATTCAGACATCCTCCCTCCCTTGTAACTGGAAAAGAGGGAAGAGTAGTTCTTTTGGTTGTAATCGTTTCGCTTGAATCAAGGAAATCTTTTATAACTAAAACCACTTTCTCCGACCACCAAGTTTTCCGGCCCCTACAAGAGATGGCGACTCCGCTGGGGACTACCTTCGTTACTGACGAGCGCACCGTGGTGCAAGATGACGTTCTCCGTAAGGGGAAAATGGTCGAATCCCTCGTCGTCGAGTTCGACCAGGCGAAGTATGAAGAGTTCCTCTCTTCTGGCTCCAAGAGCCCAAAGACCCGCGTCTGCCGCAGGGTCTCAAGTGGACAGCCCCCTGAAGCCCAATCTGAGGCTCTGTCGGGTGCTCCTGCTGCCCACTGTGCCAAGTTTGGTTCACGCGCCGACGCCTCCCAGAAGGCCCGCGTAACCTCAGACTCCTCTGCTGCGATCAACCGCGCCGCGCAGAACACACGCGCCAACGCCTCTCTGAAGGCCCGCGTGGTCCCCGGCACATCTACTGGTGCGATCGACCGTGTCGCACAGAACGCCCGCGTCAGCGTCTCTCAGGAGACCCGCGTGGCAAACACCCCTGGTTCTACAAACCAGGAAGTTGTTGGCTTCTCTCTTCCTCCACGGCGCAATCGGAATGCCGAGCGTCGACAGAGAAGACGCGCGCGTCAACACTCGGTCGGAACCGTTAGTTTTCTGACTGGGGTTGAACGCAGCGTACGATCCGATGCCTTGCCCGCACCTCGTCCAGTGCGAGAGGTCCGTGTTTGGCGACCCAAACGCGAGACTCCCCAAGTTGAGCCCTCTGAAGACCAACTTGCCAAACGCCGAAGCGAAGCTTCTGCGTCTTGTCAAACGCAGGAAGCACGCGCCCATAGGCGTGGGGCCCAGCAGCCCACTCTCTCCCAAGTCTCTCTGCTCCAACGCAGCAGACAGCAACGCGAAAGTCGCGTCTCATATCAACAGAGACGCCAGACGCGCGTGACGCAGCCGCGACGCAACAGCCGCGTTTCTGAAACCTGTGTCCAGGCTGAACAGCACATGACTGTCTCCCGTCGTCGACGTTGCGAGACCAGTCTCTTTAATCCCCCTCCCACAGATTTGAGGGATTATTTGACAAGGAAGAGGAGTGCCAATCAGACCACTTCTCCATGCTGCTGTCAACAGCTCATCCAGATGCTCTCTGGATGCCATTACGAGTCAGGCATGCACCAGCCGTCTTTAATTAGACAGCTGACCCTGATTCCCCATCAGCCAAGAGAAGACGCTCCCACGGGAGAAGAACCTTCTCAGATGTTGAATACCCGGAGCTTACTGCAAACATGACTAGCAGAAGCAAGGGAAAACAACTAATGGTCAACTCAGAGGAATCTGACTCTGAACCGGAGGGGGTGTATCAACACACTCGCACCCGGACAAGGGCCATTCCCCCAATTGACTATAATGCCTTAGCCCGCGGCATTAGAATGGGTGGTTCTCACTCCGCTATAGTGGAGTCGCAGGCTTCAAACTCTTCCGTCGAGAAGGAGGCTTCCGCCTACATGGCCGACACTCCTGAGGAGACGACCAGGCGTTTAGAACAGACGCAGAAGCACCAGATGGATATAATCGCCTCTCAACAGAGATCCATTGACTCCCTCAAGCATATGCTCGAGAAATTGCTTGAAGAAAGAGCGAGATCTCCTCCTAGACGACCGAAGGGGAAAGGGAGAAAGGGAGGAAGCCCACCCTCCGAATCTTCTGACGAGACACGACGATCTACCTCGGATGTGTCCAAGCCCTCGTCGCAGGCAAGAAGCGACCAGACCCCGGGAAAGGCTCATGCTAAAAGAATGAGTCAACTGGAGCAGCGCCTCGAGGCCCTTACCAACCGTAAAGGCCTCCAAGAAGCTGGAGTAGTCCGGCCCTATCCGGCCGAGTGGGACTTAGTCCCGTACCCTCCTAAGTTCAAGGCTCCAACTCTCCAAGCATTCGACGGGAAGGGGTCACCCAACCAGCACATCTACTACTTCAAATCCCAGACCGGGAATGTGGTAGATAACGATGCCATCCTGGCGCGACTGTTCATCGGCACCCTGAAAGGGTTGGCCTTTGAATGGTTCATGAAGCTCCCCGAAGGTTCCATCAAGAACTGGGGCGATTTGGAGAAGCTGTTTCTAACACGCTTCTTCGAAGATGATTCGGAGGTCACAATGCCTACCCTTTTAGCTACAAAACAGCGAAAGGGAGAGTCCGTCAAGTCTTTCGTAGAAAGATTTCGGAACATGGCGCTCCGATGTCCAAGCGGCATGACCCAGGCCACCCTGGTGGAAACATGTCGCCATAATCTCCAAACCTCACTCCTTGCTCAAATAGGAGTTGCTGAAAGCCGCACCTGGAAACAATTAGTCCAGCAAGGTGAACAGGCTGAGGAGATTGTCGCCCGCGTCAGAGCGGAAGAAGGCAAGCCCAGGCCAGAGAGGTCGACAAGGCGTGCACCAGACACCTCTCTCCAGACGAAGCGGAAGGATAATTGGCGACGGAGACCAAATCTCCCACCAAACCTCAAACAGGCAGGGCAAGTGGCTCTTCAAGCCAGCCGCGCCCCAACAAGCAGTATTCCTTCAAGGAGGAACACGTCGATTCGCTCTTCAAGCTACTCAACAAGAGCAATCGACTGAAGCTCCCTGAAATTAGGCGCCCGGAGGAAGTCGGCAAGACCGACAATCCCACCTACTGCTTATACCACAGGATGCTCGGACATCCTACCAAAAGCTGCTATGTCTTTAAGGACATCCTTCAAGCTCTGATTGACGCGGAGGTATTAAAACTCCGACCGGAGCAGAAGAAGATGACGGCCAACATGACGTCGATTCTCCAGTTTGGGACACGACCCCCGACACCCGTGGGGGTGATCTCTGTCCCGAAAGGAGAACTGAGGGTGGTCAACACAGACCCTCATCAGCAGCAGGAGAAAGGCTTGGTACCCGTCCCTACACCTCGAGGGGAAATCATGTGGGTCCACCCTGACCTCGTCGACGAGCAACAATGGACGACTGTGACCAACAGGAAGTCCAAAGGCAAAGGGAAGGCTTCATCTTGCCATGTGATATGCGCCTCTTCTCGAGAAGCGGACACTGATGTTCCCTCGCTGACTGACTCAGAAGAGGAAACAATAGTCCTGGCCGCAGAGCCCAGCCAACCTACGGCGGGGACCCGTTCAGGACAGGCATACTTGAAGCAGTACGGCGAGACAGCAGCGGCTTCTCCGCAACCAGCCGTGGAACCAGCCAAGCCCTCCTCTAAACAGCCTGGGGAGAAGCAGAAAGAAACTCGGTTTTCTCGAGTTCTTGCGAAAGGTGTAACGGAAGGATCCTCGACACCTTACCGCTTCGACGTCTTGGCTCAACTAGCCAACATCCCGGCACGCATTACCTTGTATGAGCTCCTGAGGCTATCAAAGTCAACCAGAGAGGCTCTACAAGAAGCTCTGGCAAATGCTGAGGTCTTTATGACCCGCGTGCCAAGGGAGGAAGATGAAGAGGATTGCCTCCACACCCCCCCAAATGCTCCCTGCATCACCTTCACAACAGATGACATGCAGGTTAAAGGGAAGCATGACCGACCCCTATACTTCACAGGGTATATTGGGTCATCCGAGGTGAACCGCATCCAGGTAGACCCAGGGTCCGCGCTGAGCATCATACCTCGCCGGGTTATGCAGTTTCTAGGCATTCCTACCCATCGTCTGAGCCCTACCCAGACGACTATTTACGGGTTCAATGCCAACAGCTCCCGCCCAATGGGGAAGATCAAGCTCAAATGCCAGATCGGGAGCCTCAAGTCAGAAGTGACGTGTTACGTCATTGACGCGGACACTTCCTACAACCTGTTGCTGGGACGACCATGGATTCACCGCAATTCCATCGTTCCCTCTACTCTCCACCAAGTCATGAAATACATTGACGAGAGTGGACAGGTCCGAACGTTGATTGCCGAAAGGCATCCGTTTAAAGGGGTTGAAAATTATTTCACGGACTCCCTCTTATATCAGGATCCGGAGGAGACTAATGAAACCCCACAACCAGAGGAGCCAGACTCTGGTAATGAAGCTGACGTTGAGCCTGAGAAAGAAGAGTGCCTGTGGGAGTTGGAGCCCATTGTAAAGAGCACTAATAAGCTCGATGTTGATACCACCGACGATGCGGGTGGTTGGTACATTAATGAAGATTTAGACTTTGCGTATTTCCCTGTGTATGTTTCCGATTCAATACCGTCGGATACCACTACCGACGTGGACGATGACCTCTGGTCGGCAATAGATGCCTTGACATCTTTGCATGTACCGGTGAAATCATCCTTCGGGACATACCAAGATAATGGTGACGCGCAAGAGTCTGTATTCATTGTTCCAGCCGGACGAAAAGGCCAAAGACCAATACTTTTTGGGCGAATCGCATCTGAACCAATGCCCCACGAAGAATCGGAAGGTGAGGATGAATCCCCTCAGTTCGATCATTATGAACCAAGAACGCTCAAGATGATGAAGCGCATGGGGTATGATCTAACCAACAGGCCTGGGTTGAACTTCGGAAAAGGAAGAAGAATACTGCTTCGATCCTTTGTACCGAAAGGGAAAACCCCTGATTACTATCATCGGACGCGCCGGGGGTTGGGCTATATATCAACTCCAGTACCATCAGCCTCTGATTCGGAGAGACTGTCAAGTCATGACTGCTCATCAGACACGTCGTCATGGGAATCAGATGTCAGTGTCAGCAACATCTTCAAAGGGCTTTCAGTAAACATGGTTTCGACAAGCCATCTGGAGGATGAAGATGAAGAAATGATCCAATCCGATACAGATCCTTGGATCAAACATTTGAATGCTCTTTGGGACACCCGCTTTGAACAGCGTGAGCCACCCACAGAAGACAAGGTTGTTCAAGTCAACCTAGGAGATGAAGACAATCCTAAACCATCTTCATAAGTGACGGCCTGTCGCCTCCAGAGAAGAAGGATTTAATATCTCTTGTACAAGAGTATATAGATGTCTTCGCCTGGAATTATGAGGACATGCCTGGACTTGATCCTCAAGTGGCTATGCATCGCCTCAACATCAATCCGGACATGAAGCCCGTTAAACAACAGCAGCGACGGTTCCGTCCAGAGATAATGGAGGCAATCCAATCAGAAGTCAGGAAGCTTATTGACTCCGGCTTTATCAGGGAGGAACAGCATCCCGACTGGGTAGCCAACATCGTCCCCGTCGCCAAGAAGAACGGGAAGATCCGGATCTGCATCGACTTCCGTGATCTAAACGAGGCCTGCCCCAAAGACGAATTCCCATTGCCAATCACAGATGTCATGATTGACAATACTTGTGGATTCGAGCGAATGTCCTTTATGGACGGGTTCTCAGGATATAATCAAATCAAGATGTATCCCGATGACGAAAAGCACACCTCCTTCAGGACACCTCTAGGGGTATATTGCTACACCGTCATGCCCTTCGGTCTGAAAAATGCGGGGGCAACCTACCAAAGGGCCATGAATGCCATTTTCCATCGACAGATACGCAAAACGGTGGAATGTTATGTCGACGACATTGCGGTGAAAAGCCGCACTAAAGGTGATCACATAGCAGACCTGAGGGTGGTCTTCGACATCATGCGGGCTCATCAATTGAAGATGAACCCCACCAAGTCCTTCCTGGGGGTAGCCAGTGGCAAATTCCTAGGGTTTGTCGTGACTTCCACAGGAATCCATTTGGATCCAGAGAAAGTCCGTGCTATCCAAGAGATGCAACCCCCAGAAGCCTCAAGGAGCTCAGAGGATTACAAGGACGATTGGCATATATCCGCAGATTCATTTCAAATCTCTCCGGGAGATGCCAACCCTTCGCTAAGCTGATGAAGAAGGGCGTTTCGTTCATTTGGGACGACGCTTGCCAGCAAGCATTTGAGGAGATCAAGCACTACCTCACCCAACCACCAGTCCTGGTAGCTCCGGTATCCGGAAAGCCTTTCCTGGTGTACGTCCGATCAATGGATCATTCTTTGGGAGCTCTACTAGCTCAGAATGATGACCAGGGGCGAGAACAAGCAATCTACTACCTAAGTAGAACGATGATCGGAGCCGAACATCGGTACAACCCGATCGAGAAGGAATGTTTGGCACTGGTGTTCGCCATTCAGAAAATGCGACACTATCTGGTGGGCCAAACCATAAATGTCATATCCAAAGTCAACCCCCTGAGGTTACTCATGACAAAGCCTTCTTCACTAAATGGCCGGCTGGTAAAATGGGCCATATTGCTATCACAATATGAGATGCATTTTCTGCCACAAAAAGCCATTAAAGGACAAGCGGTGGCGGACTTCCTAGCTGAACACCCAGATCCCAGGGCAGCCAAACTCTACGAGGATCTCCCAGATGAGGTCGCCGAAGTCTGCCTAGCTCAGACGTCGTTCGAAAGTCAAGTATGGCAACTTTTCTTCGACGGTGCATCAAGGGCAAGCTCGGAGGGACACACAGTAGCGGGGGTAGGAGTGGTACTCGTCTCCCCACAAAATTACGTGATTCCCCGAGCTATCTCGTTAACCGAGCCCTGTTCCAACAATGTGGCGGAATACAACGCTCTTTTGATTGGGATGCAATTTGCCGATGAGATTGGCGTTAAAAATCTCGAGGCGTACGGTGATTCTAAACTCATCGTCAGCCAAGTTCGCGGAGAGTATGAGGTCAGGCATGAAGATCTAGTACCCTACTACAACGCGACAATCCACATGGCCGAGAGGTTTTCAAACTTCTACATCGACCATGTACCGCGCAAGCAAAATGTGCATGCAGATGCACTTGCATCCCTTGCTGCCTCCTTAGCTCTTCCAGCTGGAGCAATGGAGAAGGTATTCGTCTATAGCCACGACCTATACTGCCCAAAAAGTCCCCTCGGAGACTACCAGAGGTCAACGGGAGATCGTCGCGGTAAGGAAACACTTGAAGTGTCGACCGATCCAGAACTTAAAGACTGGCGATTCCCCTACATTGATTTTGTCTTGTACGGCATTCTGCCCGAAGACACCAAGGAGGCGGCCGCCATTCGGAGGAAAGCCCCCAAATTCTACTACAATGCGATTTCGCGAACATTGTATCGTAGATCGCATGATGGGATCCTGCTCCGGTGCCTCTCATTAAAAGAAGCCCACGAAGTGTTGAAAGAAGCCCACGATGGTACGTGTGGAGCTCATCAACCTGGCCCGAAGCTGGCAAACCGACTCCAAAGATTGGGTTACTACTGGCCCAAGATGGTTGCCGATGCTGTTGCCTATGCCAAAAGATGTCACGCCTGTCAAATACATGGCGATTTCATCCATCAAGCACCAGGATACCTCCACTCTACGACCTCTACCTGGCCGTTCGAAATGTGGGGGATGGACGTGGTCGGTCCTATCAGCCCACCATCATCAAAGGGACATCGGTTCATCCTAGCGATAACCGATTACTTCTCAAAGTGGGCCGAAGCTATCCCTTTGAAAGAGGTGAAATCTTCTAACGTGATCAAGTTCGTGAAACATCACGTTGTTTACCGCTTCGGTGTGCCTCGGCGGATTGTCCATGACAATGGACCCCAGTTCATCAGCCAGGCTTTTCAGAGATTCTGCGCCAAGTTCAGAATCCAGAGCGTGTCATCAACGGCATACTATCCGCCCGCTAACGGCCTCGCAGAAGCTTTCAATAAGACTATTGGCAAGCTTCTCAAGAAATTCGTCTCGAAAAGTCAACGAGACTGGGACGATAAGTTGGGCGAATGCTTATGGGCCTATCGCACGACTGTGCGAACCCCAACTAAAGCCACGCCATTTTCCTTGGTGTACGGATGCGAAGCCGTCCTTCCACTGGAAATCCAAATTCCATCTCTTCGCGTCGCCTTGACAGCAGAAATGACAACAGAGGAGAAGCATCGACAGCGACTCCAAGAATTGGAAGCCTTGGACGACAAGCGTCTTCAGGCCCAACAACAAATCGAGCTTTACCAAGCTCGTATCACCAGAGCCTTCAACAAGAAAGTCAAATCACGAACTTTCAGGAAAGGCGACCTCGTCTTAGCCGTCCGAAGACCCATGGTCATCACACACAAGACGAAAGGAAAATTCCAACCCAAATGGGAAGGACCATTTGTGGTAGAGTCAGTCTACTCAAATGGATCGTATCGCCTCATAACCTCAAATGGCGATACACTCATGATGCCAATCAATGGCAAATTCCTGAAGAAATACTATCCCTAGATGGCATTCTTCCACCGATCAAGTTAAAAATACACCTCTGATCAAACATCCGACGCCCTTGACGGCTAAGGATAGAAGAAAATGTTGGCTTTTAAGTCCAACATAAGTCTTCGACAACTCATCATGCTGAGGGGAATAGCATGGCTAGCCCAACTCAAACGGTAGTTGGTAAAGGCATGACAAACCCGTTGACAGCTGAGGATTTGCTAAAAATCCTAAGGGACACGTTCCCATTTGATCCGACGCCTCCGACGGCTAAGGATAGAGGAAAATGTTGGCCTTTAAGCCCAATATAAGTCCTCGACAACTCATCATGCTGAGGGGAATAGCATGGCTAGCCCAACTCAAACGGTAGTTGGTAAAGGCACCTCAAATCCGTTGACAGCTGAGGGTTTGCTAAAAATCCTAAGTGGATTTGATTCCACTCTTCCCTCCAAAAATCCCTTACCAATTCTCATCCATAGAATGGTAGGACCACAAAATGCAATCATTACCATGTTAACACTATACCTCTGGTAATGAATACTCTTTGTCGAGTACAAACCTGGCTTGTTAACTCTGCATAGAGTAACAAACTCTCAAATTTGCCAAGTTAACACTATACCTCTGGCACCTCAAATTCCACTTGTCAATTCTCATCAATAGAATGACAGGTCCTCAAATTGCTCCTATCGCAAGCAAATTCTTG
Organism: Agave tequilana; assembly: GCA_038442645.1. Taxonomy (NCBI): domain Eukaryota; kingdom Viridiplantae; phylum Streptophyta; class Magnoliopsida; order Asparagales; family Asparagaceae; genus Agave; species Agave tequilana. Next base: position 145,104 of record JAVJIF010003172.1, on the reverse strand, counting down.
TCAAGTAATATCACACCTCTGACAAAACTACTGTTTAAGTTAACATTACACCTCTAAGCAGTACATCGAGTGCCTGTCAAGTTAATATCACACCTCTGATAGTCACCTTTCTTCAGACTTCCATATCGAAGCTGAAATGGACGATGCCAAGTTAACACTACACTTCCAGCATCCGAGTCATTGCTAAGTTCAACAATACACCTATGGCTATGACCTTTCCTCGACTTCCTTGTCCAAGCCGAGATGAACGATGCCAAGTTAACACTACACTTCTAGCATCCGAGTCATTGCTAAGTTCAACAATACACCTATGGCTATGACCTTTCCTTGACTTCCTTAAGCCGAGACGACTAATGCCAAGTTCAACATTACACCTCTAGCATTTCTATCACTGTTAAGTTAAACATCACACCTATGACAGTGACACCCTCAGTTTTCCCAAATAAAACTGAGATGCTGATGAGTTAGGTTAATATCACACCTCTAACTCACGTCCTTGTCAAGTTAATATTACACTTCTGACAAGACTACTTCTAAACCGTTAAGTTAATATCACACCTCTAACGGTAAAAATCCTACTAGATTCCCCACGAGTCTAGTTTCATTTGATATTCTCCCCAACCGAGTATCAAATTCATTTTGGAGGCATTGTTGGTTAACATTACACCGATAAACAATGCTTCCATCAAAATCCCCAGCTGATCTTAAATCAAGTTAATCCCAAATCCTTGATAAAAGTTCACCTTCTCTGGGGGTACGCGCTCCACTCGTCACTTTCTTTTATAAAGTGGCGGGTCCACCAAAATTATTCTTTTGCTTCTAAAACAAAACGTTCAAGACAACAGAAAGAGGCAAAAAGAAAAGTGTCACTTTTATTCATATCCAAACACATGAAAGTGATACAAAACGCTCTCTTATACAATAAGATTGAGTGTTACAATTAAGGAGTACAAAGAAGTCCCTCTCTCTCTCTGAGGCCGTACTCACTCCTTGAAACTGCATCTGATCCCAGGTGCACAATTGGAACCGGTTGCACTTTGATGCATGACGCCAACTTCGAAAGCGCCCTAGCTGACCAAGCCGAGAGCAATGGTGTTCTTGAGGTCCGGTGGCAACAGAAGGTCCTGCAACCCTTCGTTCAGGCGCGTCTCTTTCCCTAGCAGATCATCCAACAAACATGGAGTCACTCTTGGGGTGAGAGCAGAAGTTTCGGAGTCATCACAAAGGATGCCACCCTCCACTCGGTCCAGCGGCAGCAGAGAGTCCTGCATTCATCACCATCCCTTTCCCCAGCAGGCCATCCAACGGAGTGTCCTTGATGTGACTTCCGGAGTGGGAGAGGAAGAGGATCTCATCCGCCGCCGCAACCGCCGGACCACCCTCGCTGGTACTCAGCCTATCCGTCTCTTGCACCAGATCTGAAGAGACCTTGGCGAGGGTTGGGTCCTCGTCAGAGATGTAATATACTCTCTTATAGGTGACGAGGACCATAATATATTCTCTCATAGGTGAAGGTTGAACGAGTTCGCCGACCGAAGTATTCTTCCAAGGGCCCAGCAAGCCTGCAAGGAACAAAAAGAGAGAATTAGAACAATCTGCAGCTTAGTGTAAACAGAGAAAAAAACTAAGTCAGCAGAGGCAAACGCGGGAATGATCCACGCAGTCAGCCAAATGCGGGAATGATCCATGCAGTCTACCAAGACGCAGGAATGACACGTGCAGCAAGCCAAACTGTTGCGTCAGCAGAGACAAACGCGAATCAAAACGCGGTCCCATTCTGTGCCTAAGTCAAAGAGCACAAACGCCGAAAAGGCACAGACGCCGAAAATTGCCATCTCCATGAACAGGAGTTGCAAGGTGCGGGTCTGAAACCTTTTTGGAATTCGTCCAAGGCATTGGCCATGAAACGCGCTAAGGCACAAGCCATAAAACGCGCCAACACCAAGGGCCAAAGATTCCTGCACGCGCGTCCGGAGAAGTTCAGATCCATGGTACAAATTCCAGAAGGAGTGCACCAATGCAGACTTCATGAGGGGGTCCAGATGACATGAAGCCAAGGTACAGGCCATGGTGAATCTAAAATGTCATGGTGAAACGAACGGCATACCCGTGGAGACCCCCTACAAGAGATGGTGAATCTAAAACATGTTTTAATGGCGGAACCCACACCAAAGGTGCATTTTTACCTCGGAAAACACCCTCCTGCGCAGAGGAAGCATCTCTCTCAGCCTCGGCGACGGTCGCCCTGAGGTCGATGCAGTCGGTTTCGTCTTGGGAGCCATTGAAGATCAAGAAATCCGAGCGAGGAGATGAATAGTTGAACAGAGAAGGAAGTTCTTTTTCTCAGAGAATGCGTTCGTTCGGAGAAGAAGATACATCTCTCTAACTGTTGCCTTTTATAGGCACAGAGATTCGCGAAGATACGCAGCGTTTGGCCCAATAAACGCTGCAGCGAATCGCTGCCTGACGCGTGGAGCCAAATCATTGTTTGAACAGGGAAGATCATGCGTCGCGACCCCGCCACAAGTCAGAAGTTGACACGTGGAGCAGTTCACTTAATGAACCGGGAGATCCGCGCGCCAAAAGGCGAAATCTCGCCTTTTCCCCAGGCCAGCTGGCGGCGTAATCATGACATGGCACAGGCGCACGCCCCAAAGTACGCGGCTCTTCGGTGGACATGCCCCGTCAGCGTCAGCATAAATGCACCCAGAAAATCGCGTCTGTCTTATGAAGATCGGTCGCGTTCTCATCGCCAAAAGGTCGCGTCTCGCTAAGAAGTCGCGTCTTTAAAGCAGTCTCTGCTTTTTCAAGGAACCTGCGTCCAGTCTCCTGCTTCTGCAAAGTCAGTTCAACAGTACACTGACGCAAACAGACAACCAACCACTCCCGGTCAAAAGCGCACCCGTGACAGACTAAAAGCAATCGGGGAGGTCTAGACTGTGTATCTAGACACTCAAACACGATCAACTCTGACGGCTTCAAAGAGTTCAACAGTACACTCACGAAGACCAATTCCAGATAAGATCAAACCCGAAGCATCAACAGTCCAGTCATAAAGGCGAACACGGCTAAGATCCAAAGTATTCCGAAATCCGTCCCATTCAACTGCGGAATATCAGAAACTTTGGAGGGGGTTCTGTAGGCTGTCTAAAAATGACTAACAGACCAGCCATTAAGGAAGCAGAGTCTCAAGCTCTAGACGCGAGGAATCGATGCTCGGTCTCAGCATTAAGACGCGTTGGCTCTACACCCGCGTCTCAACGTTCAGACGCGTCGGCCCGAAGCCCGCGTCTCAGCATCAAGGCGCGTCGGCCCGACGCCCCGCGCCTCAGCATCCAGACGTGAAGGCCCGAAGCCCGCGTCTCAAACCTCAAGGCGCGTTTGGCTCGACGCCCGCGTCTCAAACTTCAAGGCGCGTTTGGCCCAACGCCCGCGTCTCAGTTGCAACTGCCCTGATTGCGGGGCCAGTCACCGCGCATGTAGCGGGTAGTGGCCCCTCATTCGGGAGCGTTTTCAGGAGGCACCTTCACCCCCTGAGATCCCTATAAATAGCCTTGTTTGCTATGAAGAGAGGATGGGAGTTTTTTGGGGAGAAGGGATCGAAGCTTGAGAGGATCGAAGCTTGGCAGAAGATCGGAGTTTTGAAGAGAGAGCTTTGAGATAGGGCATCATCAAAATCGATCGAATCCAGGCAGGAGGATCATCAAGAGAGAAGCACGACTCTTCAGCGAGCTTACTGAGTACTAGCCGCTCTTCGCCTACCTCCTCTTTGAGAGTTTTGGTAGACGGAGCTGAGTTACTCTTTCTACCGACCGAAGAGAAGACCCCCGACGGTCTAGGACGGTCATCTGGTCAACGGAGAACAAGATTCACTCTCCATCGCCACACGAAGAACCCAGCTTTAAACAAAGGAAGATTCAGACATCCTCCCTCCCTTGTAACTGGAAAAGAGGGAAGAGTAGTTCTTTTGGTTGTAATCGTTTCGCTTGAATCAAGGAAATCTTTTATAACTAAAACCACTTTCTCCGACCACCAAGTTTTCCGGCCCCTACAAGAGCAGCTAGAGGTCGACATCATGAGCGGAGGAGATATCGATATTCTGGGGATTTTAGCTCATCCCGAGCCTTCTTCTACTCATGAAAGAAGAGATGAGGCACAGCAGTCGGGGTCTCCTTGTGTCTTCATCTCCAGTCCTCGGGTAATTGATCCCAGTCCTACCACTGGGGTAATTGGAGGCAAGGCTCCGGTTGCAGAGCTTCCTCGCGTTGAGCTGTCTTCTTCCTCGTACTCAGGGGAAAGCGAGTTTGAAGACAAGGTCGACTACGGTGATGAACCCACTCTTCCTGATCCGAGCAAGTTCTCCCATATCTCGGAGGAAGAAATGTACGGGGGGGAACCATTGACGGCGCCATCACCGTTGGCGACAGTTGCTCCCATTGCAGGTATTTTCACCCGATTTCCTCTTTGGTTTTGAAGAAGGTGTCTTAACATTCTTCTTTTACGCTGCAGGGTTGGCTGAGGATGCCGAGACTACAACCTCCTCGCATATCGAGGAGATGGTAAAAGAGGTGACCCAGCTCGAAGGAGTTGAGGCTTCGGTTGGCGAGACAACTTCGGAAGGGGCGATTGCGGAAACTAGGGAGCCCTCCGCTTTGCCGGAAAAGGAGGTACCCACTGAGGCTGGGGAAGCTCTCACTCTGCAGGATTCACCCAAGGGTTCGCTATCTCTGGACCTCCCAGGTGGTAAGGAAGTTCTTGATATTTTGAATGTTTCGCTTTTCACCTTTGTGGCTAATGTTGTGGTCATTTGCAGAGAGAACTAAGGGGGCTCAGGTGGAGAGTCCAATGATTGATATCCCTCCAGAAGGCCACATGGCTCAGGTCTCGGCTGAAGTTTCTGAGGAGGAGGAGGTTCCTGCAAAGATAGCACCTTTGGAAACGCCCGAGGCTACTTCTGTTCTAGCCGTATCGGTGGTCAGCACAACTCTTGTGCGAGAAGATCCGCCTTATCCCGTGACAGAAAAGGGGTCGGGAAGCTTCCCAGGTGGTGACGATATGGGGGAAATGGCACGCCAGATGGTGCAACAATTCTTTGCTTCGATGGGATCATGTATTGATCTCATCTTACGTGGAAGCAGCTCCTTCAATTTTGCCCGGACGCTTCTCAGAAATCTGGCCGAGAACGTCGAATTAACCGGAGGCCCCTCACTTGCCCAGGCGTGTCTGCGGGTGGTGGAGCAACTGGGAGACGACCTGCACGAGCTGAAGTCTTTAGAAAATGCCAGCTCTTCTAGTGAGGCCCAAGCCACCCTAACCCGGCTCTTAGCTGCTCAAGAACAAGAGCGACAGGAGGCAGAGGCACAAATAGATGCAGAGATCCGCAGCCTCGAATATTCCCAGGCTGAATGTCAGAAACTAACTGACGATTCAAGGGAATCCGAGATTGTCATGCAGAGCACGGAGCACGTCATCATCAGTGCTCAGGACACCATTGCCAAGGCTCGGGACACCATTGCCAAGGCAGAAGCTGTGCTTGCAATCAATGAGAAGAAGCTTGTTACCATCAAAGAGGAGCTTGCGGAGCAACAGGCGGCTAAGGCGCGAGCTGAAGAGAGTCTGTCTCTACATTCTTCCAGGGTGGAATCTCTGCGAGCGCAGCTGGATGCAAAACCCTTCCTATCTGAAGAGGAGCTGCGGGTCCAAGCCATGATGGAGGCTGAGAAGGCACGTCAGATCAAGATGCATCATCTCAGGGAGCAAATCCGTTCCTTGGCGAACCAGGACATTTAGCCTTCTTTTCTTTTCTTTTTTTGTAAAGAAAAGGACACTCTATTTATCAGAGTGTTTGTATCCACTTTTAATATAAAAAGGACATTTTTTTGTTCCATCTTCTTTGCTTAGCTGTGGATGAATCCAACTTCTTGATCACTGGCTGTGAATACTGAACCTAGGTAAGACTAAGTTCTTTCAATGAAACGCAGCATCGACTCGCGGCCTCTGTTCACAGGGAGACGTGGGTATCAGTTCAGAAGAACTTGGGCAGAACCAAGTTCTTTGGGCGAAACGCAGCGTCGATCCATAGGGAGACGCGGCCATGAGTTCAGAAGGACTTGGGCAGAACCAAGTTCTTTTGATGAAACGCAGCGTCAATCCATAGGGAGACGCGGCCATGAGTTCAGAAGGACTTGGGCAGAACCAAGTTCTTTTGATGAAACGCAGCGTCAATCCATAGGGAGACGCGGCCATGAGTTCAGAAGACGCGGCATCCGTCTGTAGGGAGAGACGCGGATCTGCTTCGCTAGGAAAGACGCGGGGACGTAGCCTTGTGCATTTTCCATTAATCCCAAAATGGATTAAGTGTTCTCCTTTAAAAAGGACTCCGTTTGCTGAGGGGACGCGACTTTGCATCACGCAGACATTCCTCTAGGACGCGGGTGATCGTCATCCAACTGGGGAGGGGACGCGAATTTTGGATATGGTTCTTCAGTCTGCGTCTAGGTGTAACCTCCCAGGCGTCACATACAGCCTGTCATAAAGATTTGATGTGATCTTCAAATCTCTATTGATGATCGGGAATGCAGATTTTTCGCTGTTTCCCGAAGCGATTATCCACGCGTCGGCTTCTTATTGGTCTTGAGCGTTAATTCCCTTTAATGAGAAACCAATGCGGGTGGTTGGAGATTGGCACCTGCGACGATTTTCGAAGCGGCGTTACACGCGTCAGTCCCTTATTGGACCTTGACAATCGTGCGGTCATAAAGGCCGGCGGTTCAGATTAGGAGATCATTAATTGCAGTTATCGGGGGCTGCCTATAAATAGGGCGCACCCTCTCCCTTCAACCCAATCTTTGGACTGTTTTCTTTTTGAGAGCGAGCGCTCTGAGAACCTTCATCCTCTTCAGAGTATTGTCTCCATGGATGAGGATGGCTCTGTGGATGAAGATGACCCAGGGCTTGTATGCTCCTGTTTGGTCTCTTCGGGGCAGAGTGTCTCTCTGATCATCTTGCACGTCCGCGTCTGGACGCAGAGAGCCCGACTCTTGGTAGAAGCCTCTGTTGGTACGCCGTCCCGATTAGCCATGATATTTTAATCTACCACGGCCTGTACCTTGGCATCATCATTATCTGGACCCCCTCACGAAGTCTGTGTTGGTGCATTCCTTCTGGAATTTGCGCCACAGACTTGAACTTCTCTGGACGCGAGTGCAGGGGTCTTTGGCACTTGGCGCTGGCTTTGTTCACAAAGCTTGCGTTTCAAAGCCACTGTCTTGGGGCGTTTTATAGCCACAGCCTTGGACGAATTCCAAAAAGGTTTCAGACCCGAGCCTTGCAACTCTTGTTCACTCAACAAGGAGATGGCAACTTTCGGCGTCTGTGCCTTTTCGGCGTCTGTGCTTTCGACTTGGGCGCAGAATGAGACCGCGTTTTGATTCGCGTTTGTCTCTGCTGACGCAGCTGTTTGGCTCACTGCGTGGGTCATTCCCGCGTCTGCTTGGCTGACTGCGTGGATCATTCCCGCATCTGCAGTCTGCATTTGCGACTTAGTTTTTCTCTGTTGAAACATACTAAGTTGCAGATTGTTCTGATTCCTTTGTTTCATTTCTTGCAGGTAGACTTGCTGGTTTGCTGGGCCCCTGGAAGGATGCTTTGGCCTGCGAACTTGTTCGATGTTCACCTATAAGAGAGTATATTATGGTCCTCGTCACCTATAAGAGAGTATATTACGTCTCTGACGAGGACCCAACCCTCGCCAAGGTCTCTTCAGATCTGCTTCGCCATTCATGCCTGCTGGTAAGAGATGGTCAGGCTATGCATGACGGCGATGAGGGTTCCGGCGGTTGTGGTGGCGGACAAGATCCTTTTCCTCTCCCACTCCAGAAGTCACATCAAGGACAGTCCATGCTTGTTGGATGGCCTGCTAGGGAAGGAGACCCTCCTGAACGAAGGGTTGCAGGACTTTCTGTTGCCACCAGACCTCAAGAACACCATTGCCCTTAGCTTAGTCAGCTAGGGCGCTTTCGATGCTTACATCATGCATCGTGGTGTAACCAGCTTCTATTGTAGCCACAAAACATCGCGCACTTGGAATCAGACGCGGCTTATAAGGAGTGAGTGCAACCTCTAAGAGAGAGAGAGGGACTTCTTTGTACTCCTTAATTGTAACACTCAATCTTATTGTATAAGAGAGCGTTTTGTATCACTTTCATATGTTTGAAAATAATAAAAGTGACACCTTTCTTTTTGCCTCTTTCATCGTCTTAAACTTTTTTGTCTTAGACTCGTAGAAGCAAAGATTCTTTGACTTTGTTAAAATTATGATGGTAACTTTAATAAGTCAAATTTTGTAAGAAAAGATCCTATTTCAGGAACTCTCACAATACTGTCAGAGGTATGATGTTAACTTGACAGGGATGAAATGACTTTTTGGTGGACCTGCCACTTTGTAATAGAAAGTGACAAGTAGAATTTGGTATCCCCAGGGAGGGTGAACTCTGATCAGAGGTTTAGAATTAACTTAATCGAGTTTAGCTGGGGATTTTGATGAAAACACTGTTAATTGGTGTAATATTAACCTAACAATGTTTTTAGGTGGACCTGTTATTCTATTGAAGAGAATAACAAGTGAGATTAGACTCGTGGAGAGTCTAGGAAGGTTTGTTACCATCAGAGGTGTGATATTAACTTGACGGGTTGAAAGTGGTCTTGTCGGAAGTGTAATGTTAACTTGATAAGGATGCGAGTCAGAGGTGTGATATTACCTTAACTCAGAAGTATTTCAGTTTTGTTTAGGAAAAACTGAGAATGTCACTGCCATAGGTGTGATGTTTAACTTAACAGTGAGGTAATGCTAGAGGTGTAATGTTGAACTTAGCATTGGTCATCTCGACTTGGACAAGGAAGTCGAGGAATGGTCATGGCCATAGGTGTATTGTTGAACTTAGCGATGACTCAGATGCTAGAGGTGTAGTGTTAACTTGGCATCATTCATTTCAGCTTCGATGTGGAAGACTGAAGAAAAGTGACTGTCAGAGGTGTAATATTAAACCTGGCAGAAACTTGAAGTACTGCTTAGAGGTATAATGTTAACTTAAACAGTAGTTTTGTCAGAGGTGTGATATTAACTTGACAAGAATTGGCTTGAGCCGAAAACAGTTTGAGGACCTGTCATTCTATGGATGAGAATTGACAAGTGAAAATTTGAAGTGCCAGAGGTGTAGTTTTAACTTGGCAAAATGTAGAGTTGACAAGCAAGATTTGTACTCTACAAGGGGTATCTCATTACCAGAGGTATGGTGTTAACTTGGCAACGATTGTTTTTTTTTTTTTTGTGGTCCTACCATTCCGTGGATGAGAATTGGTAAAGGATTTTGGAGGAAAGAGTGGAATCAAGTCCACTTAGGATTTTTAGCAAACCCCCAGCTATCAACGGATTTGAGGTGCCTTTACCAACTACCGTTTGAGTTGGGCTAGCCATGCTATTCCCCTCAGCATGATGAGTTGTCGAAAACTTATGTTGGACTTAAAAGCCAATATTTTCTTCTATCCTTAGCCGTCGGGGGCGTCGGATCAAATGGGAACGTGTCCCTTAGGATTTTTAGCAAATCCTCAGCTGCTAACGGGTTTGAGGTGTCTTTACCAACTACCGTTTGAGTTGGGCTAGCCATGCTATTCCCCTCAGCATGATGAGTTATCGAAGACTTATGTTGGACTTAAAAGCCAACATTTTCTTCTATCCTTAGCCGTCGGGGGCGTCGGATCAAATGGGAACGTGTCCCTTAGGTTTTTAGCAAATCCTCAGCTGCTAACAGGTTTGAGGTGCCTTTACCAACTACCATTTGAGTTGGGCTAGCCATGCTATTCCCCTCAGCATGATGAGTTGTCGAAGACTTATGTTGGACTTAAAAGCCAACATTTTCTTCTGTCCTTAGCCGTCGGGGGCGTCGGATATTGATGAAGAAGCTCTTCTTGTTTTGATCAGAGGTGTATTTTTAACTTGATCAACGGGAGAATACCATTTAAGGATAGTACTTCTTCAGGAACCTGCCATTGATTGGCATCATAAGTGTATCGCCATTCGAGGTTATGAGGCGATATGATCCATTCGAGTAGACTGACTCTACCACAAATGGTCCTTCCCATTTGGGTTGGAATTTTCCTTTTGTCTTGTGCGTCATTACCATGGGTCTTCTGACGGCTAAGACAAGATCGCCTTTCTTGAAAGCTCGTACTTTAACTTTCTTGTTGAAGGCTCTGGTGATTCGAGCTTGGTAGAGCTCGATTTGCTGTTGGGCTTGCAGACGCTTGTCGTCTAAGGCCTCCAGTTCCTGGAGTCGCTGTCGATGCTTCTCCTCGGTTGTCATCTCCGCTGTCAAGGCGACGCGTAGAGATGGAATTTGAATTTCCAGGGGAAGCACGGCTTCACATCCGTATACCAAGGAAAACGGCGTGGCCTTTATCGGGGTTCGCACTGTTGTGCGATAGGCCCATAAGCATTCGCCTAGTTTGTCGTCCCAGTCGCGTTGACTCTTCGAGACGAACTTTTTGAGAAGCTTGCCAATGGTCTTGTTGAAAGCTTCTGCGAGGCCATTAGCGGCAGGATAGTATGCCGTTGAGGACACACTCTGGATTCTGAACTTAGCGCAGAATCTCTGGAATGCCTGGCTGATGAACTGGGGTCCATTGTCATGGACAATCCGCCGAGGTACACCGAAACGGTAAATAACGTGATGTTTTACGAACTTGATCACGTTGGACGACTTCACCTCCTTCAAAGGAATGGCTTCGGCCCATTTGGAAAAGTAATCGGTTATTGCTAGAATGAACCGATGTCCCTTCGATGATGGTGGGCTGATAGGACCAACCACATCCATCCCCCACATTTCAAATGGCCATGTAGAGGTCGTAGAGTGGAGGTACCCTGGTGCTTGATGGATAAAATCTCCATGTATTTGGCAAGCGTGACATCTTTTGGCATAGGCGACGGCGTCGGCAACCATCTTGGGCCAATAGTAGCCCAATCTTTGGAGTCGATGTGCCAGTTTTGGGCCAGGTTGATGGGCTCCGCACGTACCGTCGTGAGCCTCTTTCAATACCTCCTGGGCCTCTTTTGGTGAGAGGCACGGAGTAAGATCCCGTCATGCGACCGACGATACAATGTTCGTGTAATCGCATTATAGTAAAACTTAGGGGCTTTCCTTCGAATGGCAGCCGCCTCTTTGGCGTCCTCAGGCAGGATGCCGTACAAGACATAGTCGATGTAGGGGAATCGCCAGTCTTTAAGCTCTGGACCGGCCGATAATTCCAGCACTTCTTTGCCTTGACAATCTCCCTTTGACTCCTGATAATCCTCGAGAGTATTTTTCGGGCAATGCAAGTCGTGGCTGTAGACGAATATTTTCTCCATTGCTCCGGCTGGAAGGGCTAGGGAGGCTGCAAGGGATGCGAGTGCATCGGCGTGCGCATTTTGCCTGCGCGGTACATGGTCGATGTAGAAGTTAGCAACCCCTCGGCCATGCGGATAGTTGCGTTGTAATAGGGTACTAAGTCTTCATGTCTGACTTCGTACTCCCCGCGAATTTGGCTGACGATGAGTTTAGAGTCACCGTATGCCTCGAGATTTTTAACGCCAATCTCATCGGCGAGCTGCATCCCGATCAATAGAGCATTGTACTCCGCCACATTGTTGGAACAAGGCTCCGTTAGCGAGACAGCTCGGGGGATCACATAATTTTTGTGGGGAGACAAGTACTACTCCTACCCCCGCCACTACGTGTCCCTTGGGGCTTGTCCTTGATGCACCGTCGAAGAAAAGTTGCCACACTTGACTTTCGAACGATGTCTGAGTCAGGTAGACTTCGGCCACTTCGTCTGGGAGATTCTCGTAGACTTTGGCTGCCCTCGGCTCTGGGTGTTCAGTTAGGAAGTCTGCCACCGCTTGTCCCTTAATGGCTTTCTGCGGCAGAAAGTGCATATCATACTGGGATAGCAACATGGCCCATTTTGCCAGCCGGCCATTTAGTGAAGAAGGCTTTGTCATAAGTAACCTCAGGGGGTTGACTTTTGATATGACATTTATAGTCTGGCCTACCAGATAGTGTCGCATTTTCTGAATGGCGAACACTAGTGCCAAACATTCCTTCTCGATCGGGTTGTACCGATGTTCGGCTCCGATCATTGTTCTACTCAGATAGTAGATTGCCTGTTCTAGTCCTTCTTCATCATTCTGAGCTAGTAGAGCTCCCAAAGAATGGTCCATTGCCCGGACGTACACCAGGAAAGGCTTTCCGGACACCGGGGCTACAAGGACTGGTGGTTGGGTGAGGTATTGTTTGATTTCCTCAAACGCTTGTTGGCAGGCATCATCCCAAATGAACGAGACACCCTTCTTCATCAACTTAGCGAAGGGCTGGCATCTTCCGGAGAGGTTTGAGATGAACCTGCGGATGTACGCCAATCGACCCTGTAAACCTCTGAGTTCCTTGAGGTTTCTCGGGGGTTGCATCTCTTGGATAGCGCGGACTTTCTCCGGATCCAAATGGATTCCTGTGGAAGTCATAACAAATCCTAGGAATTTGCCACTGGCTACCCCCAGGAAGGACTTGGTGGGGTTCATCTTCAATTGATGAGCCCGCATGATGTCGAAGACCACCTTCAGATCAGCTATGTGATCTCCTTTAATGCGACTTTTCACCGCAATGTCATCGACATAACATTCCACCGTTTTGCGGATTTGCTGATGGAAAATGGCATTCATGGCCCTTTGGTAGGTTGCCCCCGCATTCTTCAGTCCAAAAGGCATGACAGTATAGCAATATACCCCTAGAGGAGTCCTGAAGGAGGTATGTTTTTCATCATCAGGATACATTTTGATTTGATTGTATCCTGAGAATCCGTCCATGAAGGACATTCGTTCGAATCCACAAGTATTGTCAATCATAACATCTGTGATTGGCAATGGGAATTCGTCTTTGGGGCAGGCCTCGTATAGATCGCGGAAGTCGATGCAGATCCGGATCTTCCCGTTCTTCTTGGCGACGGGGACGATGTTGGCTACCCAGTCGGGATGTTGTTCTTCCCTGATGAAGCCAGAATCAATGAGTTTTCTGACTTCTGATTGAATTGCCTCCATTATTTCTGGGCGAAACCGTCGCTGTTGTTGTTTGACAGGCTTTACGTCCGAATTGATATTGAGGCGGTGCATGGCCACTTGAGAATCAAGTCCTGGCATGTCCTCATAATTCCAGGCGAAGACGTCTATATACTCTTGTACAAGAGATATTAGATCCTTCTTCTCTGAAGGTGACAGGCTGTCACTTATGAAGATGGGCTTAGGGTTAGCCTCATCTCCTAGGTTGATCTGAACCACCTTGTCTTCTGTGGGTGGCTCACGCTGTTCAAAGCGGGTATCCCAAAGAGCATTTAAATGTTTGATCCAAGGATCTGTATCAGATTGGATCATTTCTTCATTTCCATCTTCCAGGTGGCTTGTCGAAACCATGTTCACTGAAAGTTCCTTGAAGATGTTGCCGACACTGACATCTGACTCCCAAGATGATGTGTCTGAAGAGTGATCATTGCTTGACGATTCTTGAGAATCGGAGGCTGATGGGACCGGAGTTGATACATAGCCCAACCCCCGGCGCGTCCGATGATAATAATCGGGGGCCTTCCCTTTCGGCACAAAGGATCGAAGTAGCGTTCTCCTTCCTTTGCCGAAGTTCAACCCGGGTCTGTTGGTTAGATCATACCCCATGTACTTCATCATTTTGAGCGCTTTTGGTTCATAATGACTGAGCTGAGGGGATTCCTCCTCACTTTTCGATTCTTCGCGGGGTGTTGGTTCAGTCGTCATTCGCCCAAAAAGGATTGATTTTTGGCCTTTTCGTCTTGTCGGAACCATGAATATAGATTCCTGCGCATCACCATTATCCTGATATGTCCCGAAAGATGATTTTACTGGTACATGCAATGATGTCAAAGCATCCATTGCCGACCAGATGTCATCGTCTACGTCGGTACTAGTATCCGACGGTATTGAATCGGATGCACACGCAGAAAAATACTCAAAGTCTAAATTCTCATTAATATACCAACCGCCTGCATCGTCGGTGGTATTATCAACATCGAGCTTATTAGTGCTCTTTACAAGTGGTTCCAACTTCCACAGGCACTCTTCTTGCTCGGGCTCAGTGTCAGCCTCGTTACCAGAGTCTGGCACCTCCAGTTGCGGAGTTTCATCCACCGGATCCTGATATAGGAGGGAGTCCGTGAAATAATTTTTGACCCCCTTAAACGGATACCTTTCGGCAACCAACGTTTGCACCTTCCCACTCGCGTCAATGTATTTCATGACTTGGTGAAGAGTGGAGGGAACGATGGAGTTGCGGTGGATCCACGGTCGTCCCAGCAGCAGATTGTAGGAAGTGTCGGCATCGATGACGTAGCACGTCACCTCCGACTTGAGGCTCCCAATCTGGCACTTGAGCTTGATCTTCCCCATCGGACGGGTGCCGTTGGCATTGAACCCGTAGATGGTCGTCTGTGTAGGGCTCAGACGGTGGGTAGGGATGCCGAGGTGTTGCATGACTCGGCGGGGCATGATGCTCAATGCGGACCCTGGATCTACCTGAATGCGGTTCACCTCAGATGATCCGATATAACCTGTGAAGTACAGGGGTCGATCATACTTCCCTTTAACCTGCATATCATCTGCCGTGAAGGTAATGCAGGGAGCATTCTGGGAGGTGTGGAGACAATTCTCTACATCTTTCTTTTTTGGCACCTGGGTCATAAAGACCTCAGCATTTGCCAGAGCTTCTTGTAGAGCCTCCCTGGTCGACTTTGATAGTCTTAGAAGCTCATACAGGGTGATCCGCGCCGGGATGTTGGCCAATTGAGCCAAGACATCAAAGCGGTAAGGCGTTGTGGATCCTTCCGCTATACCCTTTTGAAGAGCTCGAGAGAATCGAGTCTCTTTTTGTTTCTCCACTGGTGGCTTCGTGGAGGGCCTAGTTGGCTCTGCAGCCGGTTGTGGAGGGTTTGCCGCCACTTCGCCGTACTGCTTCAAGTAGGGCTGTCCTGAACGAGTCCCCGTCATTGGTTGGTTGGGCTCTGCGGCCAAGACTATTGTTTCCTCTTCTGAATCAGTCAGTGAGGGAACATCATCCTCTGCTTCTCGGGAGGAAGCACATACCACATGGCAGGACGAAGCTTTTGCCTTGCCTTTAGACTTCCTGTTGGTTACAGTAGTCCACTGCTGGCTGTCCACTAGGTCAGGGTGGACCCACATGATTTCCCCTTGAGGCGTAGGGACGGGTACCAAGCCCTTCTCCTGCTGCTGGTGAGGGTCTGTGTTGACCACTCTTAGTTCTCCTCTTGGGATTGGGACCACCCCTGCAGGTGCTGGAGGTTGTTTTCCAAACTGGAGAACCGACGTCATGTTGGCTGTCACCTCCTTCTGTTCTGGTCGGAGTTTCAACACCTCCGCGTCAATCAGAGCCTGAAGGATGTCCTTGAAGATGTAACAGCTTCTGGTAGGGTGTCCCAACATCCTGTGGTACAAGCAGTAGTTGGGGTTGTCGGTCTTGCCGACTTCCTGAGGGCGCCTGGCCTCAGGGAGCTTCAGTCGGTTGCTCTTGTTGAGTAGCTTGAAGAGCGAATCGACATGTTCCTCCTTGAAGGAATACTGCTTGTTGGCGCGGGGTTGGCTTGAAGAGCCACTCGCCTTGGCTGGTTGAGGTTTGGTGGGAGATTTGGTCTCCGTCGCCAAATTATCCTTTCGCTTTGTCTGGAGGGAGGTGTCTGGCCTCGCCTAGTTGACCTCTCCGGCCGCGGCTTGCCTTCTTCTGCCCTGACGCGGGCAACAATCTCCTCAGCCTGTTCACCTTGTTGGACTAATTGTTTTCAGGTGCGGCTTTCAGCAACTCCTATTTGAGCAAGGAGTGAGGTTTGGAGGTTGTGGCAGCATGTTTCCACCAGGGTGGCCTGGGTCATACCGCTTGGACACCGGAGTGCCACGTTCCGAAATCTTTCCACGAAAGATTTGACGGACTCTCCCTTTCGCTGTCTCGTAGCTAACAGGGTGGGCATTGTGACTTCGGAGTCATCTTCGAAGAAGCGTGTTAAGAACAGCTTCTCCAAGTCGCCCCAGTTCTTGATAGAACCTTTCGGGAGTTTCATGAACCACTCAAAGGCCAACCCTTTCAGGGTGCCGATGAACAGTCGCGCCAGGATAGCGTCATTATCTACTACATTCCCGGTTTGAGATTTGAAGTAGTAGATGTGCTGATTAGGGGACCCCTTCCCATCAAAGGCTTGGAGGGTTGGAGCCTTGAACTTAGGAGGGTACGGGACTAAATCCCACTCAGCTGGATAGGGCCGGACCACTCCAGCTTCTTGGAGGTCTTTGCGACTAGCAAGGGCATTGAGGCGTTCCTCCAATTGACTCATCCTTTTAGCATGAGCCTTCCCTGGGTCTCGGTCGCCCTTTGACGAGGGTTTGGACGAGCCAGAAGTAGATCGAGGCTTCTCTTCAGAAGGCTCGGAAGATGAGCTTCCTCCCTTTCTCTCTCTGTCCCTCGACCTCCTAGGAGGAGATCTCCTCCTGTCTTCGAGCAGCTGTGCAAGCGCCAGCTTGATAGCATCGATAGATTCCTGCTGAGACACAATCATCTCTATTTGTCTCTTTTGGATCTGTTTCAGACGTCTAGCTGTCTCATCAGGAGTGCCCGTCATGTAGGCAGAGGTCTCCTTCTCAAAGGAGGAGTTTGAAGCCCTGATTCCACTACGGCGGAGTGGGAATCGTTCACTTTAATGCCATGGGCTAAGGCATTATAGTCAACCGGGGGAATAGCCCCAGTCCGGGTACGAGTGTGTTGATACACCCCTTCCGGTTCAGTGTCAGACTCATCTGAGCTGACTGCAAGTCCTTTTCCCTTGCTTCTGCTTGTCATGTTCGCAGTAAGCTCCGGGTATTCAACGTCAGAGAAGATTCTCCTTCTATGGGAGCGCCTTCTTTTGGCTGACGGGGGGATCGAGGTCAGCTGTTTAACTAAAGACTGCTGGTGCACACTCGACCCGCAACGGCACTCCGAGAGCATGGAGATGAGCCGTTGGCAGCAGTAAGATGAAGTGACCTGGTGGGCACTTCTTTTCTTTGTTAAATAATCCCTCAAATCTATGGAAGAGGGATCAAAGAGACTAGCCTCACAACGTCGAAGACGGGAGGCATCCATGTGCTGCGCAGAATGGACGCAGACTTCAGGGACGCAGCTCTCGCGTCGCGGCTGTCTGATGCGCGCCTGGCGTCTCTGTTGAGATGAGACGCGAGTCTTGCATTGATGCCTGGTGCGTCCGGGCAGAGATGGGTGAGAGAGAGTGGGCTGCTGGGCCCCATGCCTGTGAGCGCGTGTTTCTTGCGTTTGACGAGACGCAGAAGCTTCGCTTTGGCGTTTGGTAAGCTGGTCTTCAGAGGACTCAACTTGAGGAGTTACGCACTTGGGCGCCAAACGCGGATTTCACGTACTGGGCGTGCCGCGGACAAGGCGCGCGATTGTACGTCGCGTCCAGCCTTAGTTGGACAACCGATGGTTCCAACTTGCAGCTGACGCGCACGTCTCCTCTGTCGACGCTCAGCGTTTCGATTGCGTCGCGGAGGAGGAGAGAAACCGACAACATCCTGATGCTGAACATCAAGGGTTTTAACCACGCGGGTCCTCTGAGGGACACTGACGCGGGTGTTCTGTGCGACGCGGTTGGTCGCAAAGGCAGATATGCCTGGGACCACGCGGGCCTTCTGAGAGGCATTGACGCGCGTCTCTTGCTTGGCACAGTCGGCAGCAGGGGAGCTCGAGAGAGCCACAGATCGGGACTCGAGGCCATTCCCCGTTGAGACCCGACGGCAGACGCGGGTCCTTGGGCTCTTGGAGCCAGAAGAGAGGAACTCTTCGTACTTCGCCTGGTCGAACTCGACAACGAGCGATTCGACCATCTTTCCCTTATGGTGGACGTCATCTTGCGCCACTACCTGTTCGTCAGTAACGAAAGTAGTCCCCAACGGAGTCGCCATCTCTTGTTGGGCACGGAAAAAGGGTGGGAGGTGTAAAATTTCCTTGAATCAGATGAAAAATTACAACAGACTAATCTTCCGGTTACAAGGGAGGGAGGATGTTGAAGCTTGAATCCCCCCTTTGTTTAGTGCTGGGTTCTTCGTGTGGCGGTGGAGAGTGAATCTTGTTCTCCGTTGACCAGATGATCGTCTGGACCGTCAAGGGATCTTCTCCTTGGCAGGCAGAAGGAGTAACTCAGCCCCGTCTATCAAAACTCTAAAAGAGAAGGTAGGCGAAGAGCAACTTGTACGCAGCAAGTTGGCTTGAAGAGTCGAGCTCTCTCTCTCTCTGTATGTGTCGCGCCTGTTGATATCTCTCTGTTGTCCTCTTCTGCTTCTCTTCTTTTTTTTTGATTGCCAAGGGTCCGACCACTTCTTCATAGCGACGGGGCTATTTATAGAGGTCTTAGGGGGTGAACGTGCCCCCCCTAAAAGCGCTCCACAATGAGGGCCAACTTTCCCGCTACATGGGCGGTAACCAACCCACGTGTCTGCTAAAGACACGCCACGATGGGAGCTGGTTTCCCTTACGTGTGGGCAGTGATTGGTCCCTTGACCAAGGCGGTTATAACTGAGACGCGGGTGTCAGGCCAACGCGCCTTGATGCTGAGACGCGGGTGTCAGGCCGACGCGCCTTGATGCTGAGACGCGGGTGTTGAGCCAACGCGCCTTGATGCTGAGATGCGGGTGTTGAGCCAACGCGCCTTGATGCTGAGACGCGGGTGTCGAGCCAACGCGCCTTGATGCTGAGACGCGGGTGATAGTCCCTCGCATCTAGAGCTTGAAACCTTGTTTTTCAATGGCTTGTCCTCCAGTAACTTTTGGACAGCCTACAATACCAAATTTAAATTTTCAATCATAAAATATGGGAGTACAAATACCAATTGAAAGACAAAATCAAATTTTCTCCCCCTTTATGAAATACAAACTAAAACAATGCGTAGGCTTGATACCAATTTAAAAGTAATCAATTGAAACAAAATTGAAACTCAAGCTTAGCATAAACACAAACATATATATGTATGGAAAATAAATACCAATTGAAATTGATATTCTTTAAAATGAAAGCATACATACACACAAACATATATGAGTTATACAAGAAATGTCAAGATTGATACCAATTGAAAGAATTCAATGATACCAATTGAAATAACAATAAGATCAAGTGTATACATCTCATATAACTACCTCCCAATCATGGTTCAAGTTTTAAATGATTTTCATTTTAAAGCATTCATGAACATGATCTCCCATCCAACCTCCCATTGAAGGTAGGGGTTTTCAAAATAGATTTGAAAATAGAGTACGTTTGAAAATCTCTACCAAAGTGAAGAATACGAACTAGTTAAAGGGAAAATTTTTTAAACTAGTACGAAATCCTTCAAGTAAGGAATAAAACAAAATTATTTTTCATGAAACACATGTAAATCACATAATCACTAAACACTCAAAGTCCATAAAGTCCATATCATAGTCTCATGAAAACAAATCATGAGTAAACTAATAAAGTGAGTGTACAAGTATAATGTGACACATATCAACATGAAAATATTCAATTAAGCTCATATGAAATTCCTTGAAAACATGAAAACATGAAAAACTAGATTTTCATTACCAATAGAAATTACCTAAAAACATGAAAATCATCAAAACGATTTAAACTTCAAGGTATATGTATGTCATGTACAAACTAAAGTATACATACATATCCTAAACATAATGAGTCCACAAGAGTATATGCATGAAGGCACGTGGCTCAAGGATGTACATGTATAATCAATAGTTTAGACAAGATAGACATATACATGAAGTTAAACATAAACACATGGAAACATGAAAACTAAATTTTCATTAAAACAAATTTCATTTCAAGGTATATGTATGATTTGTCAACTCAAGAAGTATACATACATATCCCTAAACACAATTGAGTCTATATATATATATTTGCATGAAAGGCAAATGACTCAAGGGGTATACATGTATATCTTAAAGTTTGGCAAAATTACACATATACATGAAATGAAAACTCATACACATAAAACAAATCCAAAAATAGGAATACAAGTTTAAAATGCATGAATCATCAAAACTAGGCTATACTAGCACATTTAATGGGTACAAATAAGCATCCAAGCACAAACATATATAAAGATTTATTTGTGTCCCACTACATGTACAAGTATAAATTCTAGTCTTAATGAAAACTAACATCTAAACAAGTAATCAAATCATTAAGCATAAAACGAGATATAAATCAACATGAAAGACATAAAAATGATCATTATGTAAATCCACATACTATTAGAATCATGATATACATAATAGCTAAACAAATTGTGAGAACACAACATATGGGTCCATATAAACATGGGTGATCTCAAAAGCTATACATGTATGTCAAAGGTCTAATAAACATGGCATTCAACATACTAAACAAAACATGATTCAACAAAACAAAAATCATAAACATCCACATGATCATTATGTATATGCATGTGCATTAGATCTAGTGCATACATATTAGTTTAAACAAGGTGAGAACACTAAATATAGATCCATATAAAACATGGGTGTCTCAAGTAACTAAACATGTATATCACTAATCTAATCAACATGACATAAGCATAATGAACAATAAAACATGACATGCTATAAATAGATGAACATGAAAAGCATGTAAATGTAAACGGGAGTTAGAGATCGATACCAAAAACCGATGAAGGCATCTCTCTAGTTCTCCAAACCAATGGTGGTCCTTCTCCACCAAACTCCCCTTGAAAGTGATGCATCCAAATTTGTTTTCTCTTAAGCACGGAACGCATCCACTCCAAAGCACCGCTACTCTCACGTGATGCGAGAGCCCACACCTACATCAAAAATTTTAGGGGTGGTCTTTGGTACCCATTTTCTTTTGAGTCCATAGGGGTTAGTATCTTTTCTAACCCAAACAAGATTATTTGCTAAATTTTCAATATGTAAACGATCATAGCAAAATCTAGCAAGGTGGCCTTTTCGACCACAATGTGTACAAATGTACACATGAGCATACATGTTATGGTTGTGACCGTGGGAAGCATGTGTATGCCGTGGAGGGTGTACATGTAAAAATGGAACTTGTTTCTTGCGAACCAAGGTTTCCAAGCGTGTATGATTCAAAGTACATTGGCTCAAAGTGGAGCCCAAACATTCAACACTTTTCTTCAAAATATTTATATCTTTTTCAATACTTGAAGATAAAGTGGAGCATGCAATAGGAGTGCTAGAACAAGAAGCTATACTAGCATGACAAACATGAGAATCTATATCAATTTTCAAAGATTCATTTTTCTTTAAAACCAAATCCAATTCTTTAGTAATGAAATCAATTTCATTTTTCAAAACAAGGTTATCTTTTAAAACAAAACCCAATTTAGAAGATAAAACCTCGTTGTTTTTCACAACATCATCACAATCATTTTTGCCTTTTAAAACATCAATCTCATTAAGGGCAAGGTCTAGTTGAGATCTTAGTGAGTCACGTTCACTAGTAATCTCTTCCTTCTCTTGCAAAACCAATTCAAAATTAGAACACAAATCCTTAATTCATTTTTCAAAACAAGATTATCCTCTTTCAAAAGTTTGTGTTTTTCTAAAAATTTTTCAAGCTTTGTGGCAAGTTTTATATTTAAGGTTTGAGCTTCTAAACAACCATCGCAATAGGAACTAGAGCAATCATCTAATTGAGAATCCGATTGTACCTCAAGGGAGTCTTTCCCTTGGACCATGAGGCAATGCTCGTCGGACTTGTCTCTCCTAGATCTCTTTATCTTGTTAATGATCCTTGGAAGCTCTGGAGATGTCAAGATGCTCCAAACTGCAAAAGCCGAATCATAGTGATCAAAAACATGTAATAAATTTTCATTGAGAGATGCTCTAAGTGCCCTAAGTGCTAATGCATTAGCCTTTTTGTGTTTACTACTATTAGGGAAGGATTCTAAAGTGGAGGCTTGATAAACAAGATGACCTAGTGATTTTAAATGCCTACTCATATTGACCTTCCAAGTCTCAAGTCTAAAATGGTCAAACATAGGAGGGCTATCCATGAGTGCAAACTAAATGAGTGAAAATGAAAATGCAAAATGAAGATTAGCAAACCAAGATCTCACTCCTAGGTGGTTAAACCTAAATATCAGGAGCGGAGGCTCTGATACCAATTAAAAAATCACCTAGAGGCGGGGTGAATAGGTGATTATGCTAATCTAATGAACTTAATGCGGAATTTAAAAACTAATTGCAATAAACAAGAGATGCACACTCAAACAAGCCAAGCAATTATGAATGCACAATATGAATAGTTGCAAGGCACAAAGTAAAGAGAGAGATAGAGAGAGTTAATGGATCAAGCGCAAACAACAAGATATGTTTCGAGATTCGAGCACCCAGCTCTACATCCCCGCCTTCGACACACGAAGGATTTCTAATCCACTAGCTAGTCCACAAAGAACTCTCACAAGGAGTACCCAATTCCTCTCTTTACAATCACAACCTCCTCCTTGAGGCAAGCTCCAATCCAACAAAACAATCACCTCACAACTTGAGGGATTAGCACAAAGCAAACACAAGGATCACCTCACAACTTGAGGGATTAGCACAAAGCAAACACAAGGATCACCTCACAACTTGAGGGATACAACCCAAAGGAACAAAGCCAAGAAAAGATTGGGTTTACAACTTGATGGTCTAAACAACAACCACAAACAATCTCTTTCTCCCACACAAAGATCCTATAGAATAAGAAAGTAGATGTAGCTCAAGTGTGGAGAAAACCAATGGAATGGAAATCAAAATCACAAAGAAAATCCTTGGGAAAAACTGAAACCAAGATATAGAAGTTGAATCAAAACTCTTTTCCCAAAAACCCTTTTCTTTGATATTCCAAACCCTAGCAAAAACACCAAATAGATTATTCAATTTAAGTCCAAAAACTTCTTTTGATTGTTGTGAAAACACCAGAGAGTAAGGAAAAATTCGCACAAAAAAATCTTATGGAAAACAGGCCATTAATGGGGTATTTATAGCCCCCAGAAAAATATAGTCGTTGGCAGCAGAAACTGCCAGAAATGACCTGTCGGTCGACCGCACGGTCGACCGTCCAACGGTCATATTATGACCGTTGCCAGCTACCGGTCGACCGCCCGGTCGACCGAAACAAACAGAGAGCAATCTGCTCTCAGTCGGTCGACAGCACGGTCGACCGGCTACAAGAGCAGCCAGTGTGCACGTATCCGTGCATGTCAGTCGACCCTAACGGTCGACCGCTACTTGGTGCGGCCGATCGTTCGGGTCGATCGACCTAGCCTGGCAAAGGCTGTTCTGGTCAGAAAAACTGAAGAATTAAATATCCAATAAATTCTTGTAAACTACTTAAAAATCCCCAAAAATAGTTTTGACAATTTGCATTGATATATAAACATATGATAAAAGTTTTGACTCAAATATCAAGCAATTAAAACTATTTTTGTATCTTACAATATTTTCTAAAAACCAAAAACCGTATTTTCTAAAACTTAGATTTTGAATAGAAAATACATTTTGTCCAAAACTCATCCAAATACAAAAACATGATATTAAACAACATTTTTGAAGCATGATGCATATGGATAGAAATCCAATATACATGAAACATATATATATCCATGTTTTTGTCTTTAATTCCAAAAATAAGTTTTGTTAAAACACAAAACCTAAAACACATGAATAGGTATATCAAAGTAAGTTTGTCTAAGAGTTGAAGCACGCATGCATATAGAATAAATCTAATATACACTAAACCATGTAAACTTGTTTTGAATCTATCTATTCATGCAAACCAAGATCGGTTAAACCTAAAACCGAAAAACCGAAAACTAATATTCAAAACATGAAACGCGTGTGTTGTGAACTTGAGCATATCATACTATTCTAATCTTTACAATTTTGGATCTAAATACAAAACTAAACTATGTACCGAAGTCTTATTGTAGAGCGCAATCTCCAAGCCGACTTGATCCAAAACTCTTTGATCCACCGAGCAATTGCTATATATGATCTTTGACGCTCGGGCTCTTGAATCAACATGTGAAAGCTTCCAAATCATCTTGTTGAAGCTAATCACCTACTAATAACTTGATTAATGATCTGAAACTAAAATCACAAGATTATTAGTACACATAACTACATGAGTTAATCATCATCAAAACTAGAGTGGAAGGCCTCCGGGCCAACAGGAGATTGTTGGCCCAAAGGCCCATCACTCTAGTTTTGATGATGATCAACTCATGTAGTTATAGTACTAATGATCTTGTATTTATTTAGTCTCAGATTTGTGATTAAGATCTTAGTAGGTGTGTAGCTTTAACAAAGAATTTAAAGTCAAGTTTTGGAGCTAACACGGTTTGATTCAAGAGCTTGTGCATCAAGACCACATCAAGTACTCAAGAGGAGTCTAGCTTTTTGGATCAAGTTTGGATCAAGTCAAGAAGATGAGAAGACTTCAAGTGAAGACCTTCAAGATCAAGACTTGTGTCTAGGTTTGTTTTATTAAGATTTTGTTTTAGTTAAAATGTAAAGGATAGAATAGTTAGCGGATTGCTCAAGTATACCATATACACACACACTCTTGATTTAGATGAGTTTTCATAAAAGAGTTTTTATTTTGAAAAAATACAAAAGAGTTCTCATTTTGGAAAAATACCGGTTTGATTTTTGGACTTCATATATTCATGTATTTTAACCATAACCATTTTAGTGTATTGTCAAAAACATAGATATTTCATCATGTATGTGTAGTGGATCATATCCATACGCTATGCTTTAAAAGTGTTTAAAATATCTTGTTTTTATATTTGGAGAAGTTTTGGAAAAATCTATTTTGGAAAAATACAGATTTTGTTTTTAGCCAAAATTTATAAGTTACAAAAATAGTTCAAAATATTTGTAACATGTCTTGATTTTACTCAAATATGTTTGATTATCAAAGTATAATATTGAACCTATTTTTGTAGATTTTTTGTGATTTTATGGGATTTTATTTGAGTCAAAATGCCAAGTTTTTAATCCCTATAACAACCCTGTCCTGGCTTCTGCCGGTCGACCGGACCGGTCGATCGAGCAAGGAGTCGGTCGACCGAGTCGGTCGACCAACGTGCACAAATGTGCTGGAGGGCCGGTCAACCGACCCGGTCGACCGCCAGAAAGCTTCTGCTCTCTGGAATGCCCCGGTCGACCGGGCCGGTCGACCGACAGAGAGCTCTGCTCTCTGTTCCAGGCCGCGGTC
Organism: Agave tequilana; assembly: GCA_038442645.1. Taxonomy (NCBI): domain Eukaryota; kingdom Viridiplantae; phylum Streptophyta; class Magnoliopsida; order Asparagales; family Asparagaceae; genus Agave; species Agave tequilana. The sequence goes on along the minus strand of JAVJIF010003172.1, from coordinate 119,698 downwards.
GACCGGGCAGGTCGACCGAGGCTCCAACGGTCAGAAATCTGACCGTTGGCGGTCGACCAGGCCGATCGACCGACAGCCGTCTGGGCTGAAAAATTGCCCCAACTGCTAATTTTTCTAGCCTATAAAAAGAAGGGACTTATATGGACTGTTTTAAGATGTTTTTTTCAAGTGGTTTTTGGAGCTAGTTTTTCCTACTCTTTTAAGATGTTTCTCCACTTGTTTAAGAGCCAAATACTTCCATTTAAAAGGAGAGTTTATCAAGAGTTTTTCAAAAGTGATTTTCTTGTGTTTTCTTTCACAAATTCCATCCTTATTTTTCTCACAAACACTTGAGCTATCCATTGATATATTCATCCTATAGGAGTGTTATTGTGAGATTGTTTTTAGGTGATCAAAGTATTGTGATCACCAAAGACTTCTTCGTTACTTTGAGGAGGCGGACGTGTGTGTTCGCATTGTTTCGGGTTTTAGTGGAAACTCGGTGTTTGAAGTGCGGCCTCGGCGAACTAGTGGGCTTGCGGTGTGTTCTTGCGGGAACAAGAGAGGGACTAGAGAGTCCAAAGAGCTTGTAGGTGTTGCGGCATCAAGTGATCCGGTGGGATCGATTTTAGTGGAAATCCTTCAAAGTGTTGAAGGTGGGGACGTAGAGCAAGTGTGCTCGAACCTCGAAACAAATCTCTCGTGTTTGCGATTGCTCTCTCTATCTTTACTTGTCTTTATATCTTGCATGCTAATATTGTCTTTATCTTTATATGCTTGATATATTGTGTGCTTAATTGTTATATGCTTGAGGATTGTTTGCTAACACTTGTATTCAAACAAGAGAGCCAACGCGGCACCTCAACTCTTATTTAGAGGAATCTTGAGGAGTTAGTCCAGAGCCCTTCACGGGGAATCCGGCTACACTCTTGTGTTATACGTGGTGTTTAGTTTAAGAAGTTTTAATTCCGCATTATTGACCATTAGATTAGCTCATCACCTATTCACCCCCCTAAGTGATTACACAATCATCTAGATTGTAAGATATATAACAACATTTCTAGTTTTTTAAACATGCAACAATTTAAATTGTAAATCTTTAACTAATATAAGTTATTGTCCTATGCATGCAAGTAATGTAAAAAAATTAAAAGGAAAAGAAATTGCTGGTCTAGGGTGACAGTCGTGCAGAAGCACTGCCCTATAAGTTAGATGACCGGTCCTTCATCCAGACTTTAGAATGACCTCCCTCCTAGCGGTAAAAGGTCGCCCGGTAGTTCACCCGCACCTAGCCTAGGACGATAAGTTAGGCCTCTACTCAGATGAAAATTTGTTGTTCGTATGTAAAAGAAATTCTCGGGGAAATCACCAAAATCTGAACCAGAATTTTGTAATAAAGAAATATGGAGGAGGGAGACAGATGTTGTAGTAGTTTTTTGCAAGAAACTGATTGAACTGCGAGAAGCAGTATTTATAGATTTTTGGAGCTCAGTCCCGCTCTAAATCTGCACGCACACGATCATGCAGTGCACGAGTAGATCCGAAGAATGGGTCAAAACGAACAGAAAATCCCGAAAAAATCAAAACAAAATTTTAAATAAAATTTAAATAGATAAACCCAAAAAAAAGTTTCAACTTCAAGAGCCCCCTTGAATTATAAACTAAATTAAACTGCATTTGTGTCTACAAGTCGTGGGCGCACACCACCCGAATCTAGCGCGTGTACGCGCATGTGGGGATGTGGCCTATGAACCAACACTTATAACAATAAGTATGAGAGGAGTTAGTATATATACTACCCAACCTCCTATCTCCTCTCTAATGTGGGACTAAAACAAAGCCAAATAAGAGGGAAACTCAAGTTTTCCCTCCAAATTTAAAACACATCCAACATAAATACCTTGTCGAAGATCATGATAAAAAAAAGGGATGCTAGGTATGAGTGAGTGACAGTTTCATCTTCGAAGAGAGTGATACTGATTATTGTAAATGGGTTCTCTGACGGTGAAATGAGTGTTACTCAATATTATACTGTATTGGGGGGAAAAAAGAGAAGTATGGGTGTGTATTTGCTCTCTTGCATTCTATGATTATAGTAATATCTCTATCAGTACTCTCTCTGTGGATGCGTCCATGTTGGGTTTAGCTGAACATTGTATACGATTGTGTCTCATGTGCTTTTTTTTTCCATGTTTGGCTATAATCTTGTGTATGCTCGATCTCCCATGAAGAGCTCGGCTATTTCGTTCACCCAGCCACAGTCGTAAAATATCTCCTCATGGAATATTAATTCTACTTGTAAATATGCTCGTTTCCAAGTTTAGACCAGAGATTTCATCACCAGCGCTGACTTGAGAACCCCCCACCTCAATATATCAGTCTCAAATTCAGAAATGGGCTACAATGTGCTTTAACAAATAATAATGTTGCTGCAAGTGATGCTCTTGAATTTGTCATCCAGCACGCAAACCCTATGCCTGATTCGAAAAAAATATTTTTTCTGATTAATACGAAATGCTAATATTCTGATTTCTGAATAATATTAAAATTCATACTGTGATACAAGATTCTTGCACTGATGGGCAAAGGTTGGATGCTCTCATCTCCCAGGTCACGCAGAGTCTTTCTACCACGATTCCCAACAGGGCAGGGCTTGCAGCCTTTGTCCTCAGAAAGCAAGCTGCTCAGCACTTGTTTGTTTTCTTGGAAGAGAGAGTAAGAGAGCTCTCTTCCTCAACTCAGCTGCCTGGTAGCTCTCTTCCTTCAGCCTAGCTCTAATGTGGCTGTTTCTCTTCCAATTTTCTTCCGCCCAAAAAATGGGCTGAAGAGAACTTGAGCTTGTTGTTCACGATAGAAAAATGTTTTTTAAGTGATCTCTTCATTTGCTTTTGTTTTTTTTTTTTTGATTTTGGGGGGGGGGGGGGGGGGGGGGGGGGGGGGGGGGGTGGTGGTGGTGGTGACTGAGCACCTCCGGCTCCCTCCATCTTCTTCCTGCCCTCCATCTCCTTCTCGCGCCCTTTCTCTGGGGTTCCGATCACCTCGCTCTTTCTTGGATTCGATCTCGTTGGCAGAAATTGGGTTCTATCTCGTCCCTGCATCTCAGATTAGATCTCTTAGAACCTTCTTGACATCGATCTCCTCGCTCTTTCTTGGGTTAGATCTCGTCGGCCGATCATGGGTTCGATCTCGTCCTTATCTCAGATTCGATCTCTTGGCTCCCTCTTGACCTCGATCTCCTAACTCTTTCTTGGGTTCGATCTCGTCGGCCGGTTGTGAGTTCGATCTCCTCAGTTGTTTCATGTTTTGCTGAAAATGCCTGAGTTCACTCTCGAGTAATTTGGTATAAATTGCTGGAATTGAGGGATGAGGAGGCAAGTTAATTGCAATTCTCCCATGTTATTATAAGTGACAGTGATGATAAGCCAATGAGAATACAAATTTGACATTGCGAGTGAGAAAAGTAAAGGTTATGTTAATGGGGATGAGAGGCATGAAAATGCAGAGCCTCCCTTTATGTTATACAGGCTGAATTGGCTATTTCTGAGTCACTAGTACATTATACTTGCAGCTCTCTAAAAAATTGTGAATTGACTGTTTGTTACCTTGATGATTCAACTCCTTATTTGTGTGCATGCATCAGCTTTTATGCAAATTTATCCAATTTTGTATTTTTTTTCAAGTTCACATATCCCTAATTTTGTGCATGTCTGAGCTTTTCTGCAAATTTCTCCATCTTTGTATATTTTTAAGCTCAACTATGTCCAATTGTTTGTTTTTTAAGCTGCAAATTTCTCTATTTTTTTGTACATTTTAGGCTCAAATATGTCCAATTCAGTGCAAATTTATCTATTTTTCAATATTTTAAAGCTCAAATAAGGCCAATTCTTTGCTATTTTCAGCATTTTTGAAAATATATCCAAATTTTCAAGAGCAGCAGCAGCAGCACTCCCTTCTTCTCACCATGTGGATAGTCTCACCATGGGATGCTCACATTTACTGTTCTTCCTTGTTACATGTGTAAACCAAACAACATCTTTCATTTGGAAGAGAGGAAAGTGATCTCTTTCTTCTTTCAAATTTTCCAAAACAAACATTCTTTCAAGAAAGAAGAAAAAGACATCTTCCTCTCTTAAAATTCTCTTCATCCACTCTCTTCCCTCTTCCTCTCTCTTCCAGAAAACAAACAGGCCCTTACTGAATTCAAACACTGCTTGTCCTTCAGGTAGCAGCCAATAATGCTACTTCTGATTTCAACCTAACATCTTGCTCCTGCTCACTCACTTTCATCATGATAATGAAATTTTTATGTTGACAGTATTTGTGCTGGGGTTCAAAGAAGTTGACAGCCCCCTGCTCACTTCCATTGAAACAAGCTTAATTTCTTGACAAAGTGCTCAAGCTCTGCCCATGGCAACAACTTAAAAATCACACATGCTTAAAGACCTGGTTACCTCTTTTCAAACAAGCTTAATTTCTTGGCAAAGTGCTCAAGCTCTGGCCATGGCAATAACTTAAAAATCACACATGCTTAGAGACCTGGTTACCTCTTTCATTTTTTCTGTCCGCTTGAGAACCCAACTCACATTTTAACAACAGCAGCAGCGAAAACACGCACACACGAACATGTGCAGAAAAAACTTGTCCATCTCTTCAACACAAAGTTACAGGCAGAGTTCATATATCAACCAATCTCTACCTGTAATAACAAAAGTTACAGGCATGCACAGAATTTGAATCAACTATCATCTTATACTGTAAAACTTCAGCAAAGTGAAAGAACAACATCATTTATTCAAAGGCACTGATAAAAGCATTACTCGCCAATTTCACAAAAAAGATACATGCAAAGATACTTCAGAATTAGATGCAAAAGAAATATTAGAAAGATAACTCTTCCAACAGTACTTTGCCAACATTTTATATCTGGAAAGATTGATACAACATGAAACCTAAAAGCCCTAACCAAACTAATCAATCTACCCACCATGAGCTTTGGCCAACCCTTAAGCAAGTGGTGCAAGTCCTTATCAATCTCCCACTAAAAGAGCATTTCCACAAGAAAACAACCAAGTGTCACGTGTATCTTGCAAACTAATGCTCCAACTAACTAAAGCCAATCATCCAAACATATTCACATAACATAGCATGATGCAAGTAGCCTTCCCACCTGCTCAACATCAATCATTTAAACTTTGTCTAAAGAACATAGGAACAGGATCGAACTGATAACTCTCCCCTTGTCCAGCCTCATCCTTAATACCATTAAAAGTCTGCTGGAAAAACAATCCTTATTTCTTATAACTACATATGAGTCAGAGAACTTCAAATACGCCTTAAAATGAAGGATAATCTCCAAAATCCTTGGAGCAAAATAACTACATGATCCTTCATCATATAGTGGTCGGTTTGATATAAAAAATTAGCTCCAAAAAAAATATCCCATGAAGAACAGCTTCCCTCACCCAATAGTCTATTTTTCATCAACCAAAATCCTTAAAACAAACCCGTATATGATTCATCATTAGCATCGGTGACCAATAAAAATTTCCTTACTGCAACAGAAACAGCATTCTATAGATGAACATGGTCTGTTGATATTATAGGAGTAAATTTCAGTTGTTGTAGCCAAAGCTTAACCTTTAAAAAATACACAAGGCGGAAAGTAGAAATATCAGGGCACAGAAACTCACTGTCAGTAATTCCACATCCGAGAGAGCTGAAAGGAAAGACTACTTACACATGATAACTACATAAAAGCTAGAGAAAAGCAGCAGTGAAAGAAGAGAGAAATACTGTCCATAGAGAACCACCATCAATTCTCATCCTCATGAGAATTGCTTTCAGATGTAGATGATGATGAGGGACTGGATGAAGAATTCCTGCCACGATGAGATCCGGATGATGAGAACAACCCAGTCAAAGGCCATGGAATCGAAGACCTGCTCCCATCCCTCTGTCACTACGATCCACACCACCTCCTCCCCCCTAGTTCCCCTACCAGACTCATTTGAAACCTTAGTTTCATCTGCAGGAATCTGAAACCTACACACAGGGCACGAACTATGAAGCTCCAGCCATGGCAAGATACAGTCATTATGAAACTTATGCTTACACGGCATCTCCCTGGCTGCAGTCCCAATCTCGAAATCATCCAAACAAACTGAACAACTCAAGGTCTCCGCAATTTCACAGTTGGCAACGCATCTACTGCTTCCTTCTTAGCTGGCAGCGTGCCATATCTGTTCGGGTCATTCTCTGCCAAATGCTGCAGCAGCATATCCAGCCCTGGCCAATAAAGTAGTCGCCCAATGAAGCACCAGTGCCATAGCTTGATTCATGAGCTTCTGCATTGTCTGAATCGAAGGTCCCTCGAAGAAGCATTGCCTGGTTAAAAGGGTTGATCAAGATCACACTCTCCCTCTCTCTTTCTCTCTCCCTCTCTCTTTCTCTCAGGGGTTTCATTCTCCAACCCAAAATCATCACGGAGACCTTGAAGCAGTCGAAGGATGGTGGATCTCCGCCTCCTCCTGCGGGAGAGAACTTCGAAATCGAGATCTGGATCAGAATCTGATTCGTCATCCACCCTAGGTAGCCTCAGCCTTCGGCGCCGAGGACGGCCGCCCATCATTCCAAGCAGGATCGGGGCTAACACAGAGAGGGAGTGATCAGATAGCTCATCATCATCATTCTCCTCTATAACTCCCCCTATTTCACGGTCGCCTACAGCATTACTCATTTCTTCGACGAAGCCGCTATCACAGAAGGGCATTTTATCTCCACCTCCATGATAGGGTTCACTATTTGTGCACACATGTGGCACCAGTATCTATCAGACATGGCTTCACCCATTTCTGCTACAACTCCCTTTCACTTCAAAGCTGAAAAATGGAATGAATCCAACAGAAATAATTGGAAAATTCAATTAACTGATTTGTAGAGGGGATTTAACAATCCCTAGTTAATCTTTCAATGAGAAGAAATGTTTATCCTTAGCCTCCTCTGATAAGAACTGATTTACACAGAGAATAAAGTGGCAGACAAGGATCTAAGATTGAAAATAAAAAACAAGGTATCCTCTAGTTTCTTGTTTTGGACAAATATCAACAAGAGAAACAAAGAACAAAACTGGTGTTCTCTAGGTTTTGAAGTTTAAATGAACAAGCAAGTACTCTAGTTTCTAATGTTGTTTTATATCAATATAAGCATAAAGATGTAAACAGTTGGAGAATTCTTTCACCAAAGAGATTCCTTTCTTTCAACCACGAGAAACCAACTTCAGAAGAAGAATACCATTGGGAAAAAAAAATCAAGGAGAATAATAAAATAATAAAAGTTTCATCATACTTTCATACACTTCAAATTGCAAGGGCAAATATTTTTTAAAAATAAAAAATAACACAAAACGAGAGATTCCTTTTCTTTCATCAACAAAACAAATCAATCAAGTAAAAAAAAAAAAAAAAAACTATTCATATGACAAAATCACCAAAATATTGAACTGAAACCCAAAAACTTGCCAACTTAGAAAGATAGATCTCAACCATAAGCTTAAAAAGAATGAACAAAACCATAAGTTTCTTGTCAAATCAATACATAAAATAGATTTTATTGAGATCCAACTGAGATTTTTCTCAATTCATCACACACATGAGATTCTGCAGAGACCCACAAAGATAAGCACAGATTAAAGCACCCAGCACATGAACTCAAATATCCATCATCTAAACTAGAAATTTATAAAATGAACTGTAATTGAAATCCAGATGAAAAAAATAACCTCTTTTTGCGAGAATGTCTGCTGAGATTTAGATTGGTATTGGGATTTGGTGGAAGAGAACAAGAGATTTTGAGAGAGTTTTTGCAAAAAAAAGAAAACCCCACTTCCTTCAATCCTCTTTTATTTCCCTTTACTCCAATAAACTTCAGAAAAGAGCAACATTACTTGCACACTCCATCGATGCTACCACAAAACTACCATGACCATGACATGTAGGGTCCACTCATGTGTTTAATCTGTTGGCCCCAGGTCAGGGATAAATTGTACTGTTGTGGTACAATTACTGGTAGACATAGAAATAGTCGTGACTTAATTTTTATTACTTGTATTTATTGTTTCTTATGTTTGTTATTGCTACTCCATTAAATTGAAAGTATACTCTGAAAGATGTGGGAGTTTGTTATCAGTAGATTATCAATCTTGGAGTGATAGTATAATTGGCCTCATATTTTAAGATTTATTACAAGTTATGATAATCTTTTGAAAGTTATATGGGGTTTTTTAAGTTTTGAGGCGTGCGTGATGGTGGGGGTTCGCTACGTCGCTCACATGAGTACTGACATTGGGACCCATTTTGAGATTCTAAGCCTTTTCTATTCACTTTTTATTTCTTCTTTTTTGTTGCTTAATTTCGAAAAAAAAAGGATAAATTTTATCAGCTATATTTTCTAATACACTTCGATTTCCTGGCTAAGGCTTAATTAGATTATATTAGTTTCGGTGTGTTTCATGTGATAAATTTGGATTATAAAATGAGGTTAACGAGGTCAATTTAATGTAGGATGGGATTGGAGTGGATCTAATGTGAATCATGTGTGATGTATAGACATGGGTAGTGATAGGGATCTATAAAAGAAAAACTTATCTAGCTTAATCTAATATGACTTAATAAAATAGAAATAGAAACAGCACCAAAGATTGGAAGCAGCAAGAATAAATCACACTTTTATTTATGAGGATTATTTACAGAGGTAGATAATTATATAAGAAGAAGGAGGTAGGCTCAACACATGAGCAAATATTACAAGAGAGAAGAGAGTTGTTCACGATGTCTTCTTCTGAGCATTGTTCCTTATATTAGCCTAGGCTAGAAGATTCATGTCAGCTCTCCTTATCAACTAAAAGAGTAATGATGATATTTTTTTTTCTAGTTTATTAAAGTAGGACAGATGGATTAAAACTGACGGCTCACGAGTTGTCCTTGATCATGTGAATTATGTGTGATGTATAGACATGGGTAGTGATAGGGATCTATAAAATAAAAGCTTATCTAGGTTAATCTAGTATGACTTAATAAAATAAAATTAGAAACAGATTATATTATAATAATAACATTCAGTAAAGAAAAAATCTACTTACATTGTTAGCATATACATCTTACTTGAGTTTCGTTTTGATCAGGTATTTTTTTTTTTTTTTAGTAAATTGTGGAAAACCTTCTATATTATTAGAAGTTTGACATTTTATCTCACTAGATTATGAAAATCGTCTTCATTATGGTTTCCATCCAAATAAGTGATGTGAGTGTCACAAAACTTTGTGTATCAATGCTAAAAATTCTCAACAAATCTTTGATACTAATGTCATTGATGCTGTTTTGAACGATCCAGAAGTATTTCAACTCAATGATCCCAATTGTTGTCTTTCCTAATGCTAGATCATGTCGCTGCAGATGGAGGGATTGGACAATTCAAAAGGAGGTGATGAACATTTTCAATTTTGGAGAGCTTTTTCCTCGTGCGAAAAGAGAATTAGGTAACATATGTTGTAGGGTTTATTTGTTTATAGTCAGTGTTTTTGCTGATTTCTAGCAGTGTCAAGATGACTCAACGGATTTTGAATTTGGAATCCCAAATCTTATTGTTTGCACTTGATTTAGCCTAGGATTCCAGAATCAGGATTTTTGGAATCCAAAATAAAGAGGGGTTTTTTTTGCCATCCAAAATAAAGAGGGGAGTGATTTTTTTGGATTCGCAAATGTGGCAGGAGTTTTTCTAATACGATTGATTAAACGGCCAATCTCGCAAAACAGGGTTGAGGGGATCTGGATTATCGAAAGTCAATAAAGATTTCAACACAGAAAGCAAGAAAAGAGAGTAGACTTTTACGTGAAAACCCAAGTTGGAAAACACGGGGAAGATAAAGAATTCACTATTATCAAGAAGGTACAGTAAATTTACAGAGCTCTACTGTAGTTATAATCTCCTAGATCCTATCCTCCCTCTCGTTCCAGGAGAATGACTATTTTTACTGAATTGTTGGCCTGGGGCGGATGGAACGATGACGAGATTGACGTAACTGTCGTGATCTTCATGTACGGAATTGTTATAACTGATGCAATTGTGGGCTCTTGATTGTTGAGAATGCATGCCAAAAACCCTCCCAGTTCATATATAATTGTGCAGGACGTTATGATAGTAGGGAAAGTCAGGCTGCGTAACTGAAGACGAGAATCAATGAGGGTAGTTGTTGTAGTTATCTTACTCAGAGCAGAAGTCTCTGGAAAAGTGTGGACCTTGGGACGCTTGGGGGAATGGGAGTTCTCAGGGGTGGAGATGTCCTCAGAAGGAGGTGCAGCCTCAAGAACAGCTGAGTGTTCTCAGAAGAAGGAGCCGCTTCGGGAATGTCCTCGCGGACTTTCTTCTTGAGACAGCAATGGGTATGTCGGTACGTCGAGTTTGTTACTTATTCGGAATGCTCATGATGACGTGGAACATGTGTCACGATTCTGAAGAAGATTAAAATCTGACCACTACAGATTTCCCCTTCACCTCCTCCTTCTTGGCATCTCTGAGAGAAAATGAAGCGAGCGGACTAATTCGATCTTCTAGAATGATGACTTCTCTAGGTAGTCGGAACATCCTCTGTACTTCGGTGAGAGAGCAGTTGAAGTGACTTTTCATATTCTAAACTCGTCTGGAGGTTGATGCAGATGAGGATCTGACTCATTATTGTGTATCTTTGAAACTGACCCAAAAGCACCATGACTGGAGGATAGCTGGCAAATTAATAAATGAATAAGATCATGACATCATGACGAATGAGATCATATGGCAATGCCTATTGATATTTGGCTGATGTGACATGCCAAAAATCTCGGGACTGCTGACTTAACATGCCGAAAATCTTGGATAGTGGACCAACTTCTTGGGAATTTAAGAAATTGAATACGAAATGGTCTGGCATCTCCATCTATAAATAGAGTGGTCGTTGGGATGAAATCTGCCCATCTTATGAAGAATGTCTTGACCCAAAATTTCTTGTTCTGGTGGGTTGTAATGTCTATCTTCTTCTTTGTTTGGTGAAGGAAAGATAAGAAAAGGATGAAAACAGTTGTTGCGCTCTTGATATTTAGGAGTTTGGTTGTCGTGAAATGTCAGCCTTTGCGATGGGCTTGTCGAGAAACATCAGTCTTTGCGATAAGGCCCTGCTACAAGGAGGATAGACATGATTCTCTTCAACCTGGTCTATTTATCTGGTCCCCTGATCAGATTGGTTCAGTACTCTAATTCACATTTGGAGCTTTTCTTTCCTGATAGCATGCTGAGGTAGGAGTGAAAGCTGTGTAGGGTGATGGTGGTGGTGATTCCGATTCAATCACCGTCTTACATGTTTGGTCGTCTTCACTCCGACTTTCGGCTTGGATGACTTTCTAGGATTTTCGGTATCATCCTTTGGAAGCTAGATAATCGGTCACTAATATTGCATATTTATCGTCACATTCTCATATTATTTGTTAATAAACTCTACTATTTAATTATCTTTTTATCTAATTATTTGCAGACTTCTACTAAATGAAAGAAAAGAGAAAATGAGCCCAGAAGACTACTGAATTCCGATTAAATCAAACTCAAGGATGAGGGCAGATGTTCAGCCAAATAGAAACCGGTTAAATTCGAATGTTTATGAATTCATTTCGGTTAGCTAAAGATCAACACTGATATCGTCAACTTCATAGCTCAAATCGAGAAAATAGTTGGATAAATGAATGAAATATCAAAACCTGAAGATCCACCCCCTGGGTGTGGCCACTTGGCCACACCTAGGCAGCAGATCCGCGGCCAAATCTGCGGCAGGTTAATGAGATAAGGGAGCGTTTGATCCCCATATCTTCAGACACTCTCCCTCTTCACATTTTGCTATAAATACCTGCAAATTTTGAGGCCAGAGGAGAGGATTCAGCAGAGAGCATAGGCTAAGCTGTTCTTTAGTTTGTAACTTAGGATTTTTTTTTAATGTAATTTTTCATTTTATTTATGTAACTGAGACCAAAGAGAAGTTTCATGTTAGAAAAAAGAAGAATGTTGTATCGAGAAGTGATGCCAGTGTAAGTTTCATCCTTTCTTTCATTGTTACTCTATTTCAAATCGAATGTTGCATTTTATGTTCTTCTTTTTCTCTTACTCTTCTTTTTTCTGATTTTGATGATAATCCAAATGAAACCTATAGCATCGAAACTGCCCTGTCATTGCAAGTGCCCTTGATGGCTTATAGTAATTGATAGACGTTTCCATTTTATTTTCTGCTTGCATTTGAATTCATAGTTTAAGTCTGAGAACGGAAAAGATTCTATTTGCTATGCTTTGCTCACCTTCAAGACAAGGTAAGTTTTTGCCAAGAATTCAAGGTAAGTCATCAACTGAAAGAGGTAAGTACGTACTTTTAGGGTTTTCCTTCTTTTCGTTTAATATTTTAGTTAGATCACCACCAATCACAACTCTCTTTTATTTACTCTCTTTAGTTCTTTGTATAAACTTATTTTTCATTTTTCAAAATCATCATCGCTCCAATCTACCACTTTCACAAATTAACATAACTTTTTTCTCTTTTTTTTAAAAAAAACAAAGAAGACTTTTAACTATTTTTAGTGAAGTAAAAGAGAACTTACAACACGCTTCCATCGCAAAGTCTTTCCTTTTGGATCATGACCCGCATAGCCACTTGTTATCGCGATAGTATTGAGTACCTTGCACTTTTATTCTCAAATTCTGAAATTTTATATTTTTTATGCAGGTAATACCTCAATCAAATTTTGACGTACTTGTCGGGGAGTGACGGTAAGTAACTCTTTTTAATTTACTTTATTGGTTAACTTTCTTCTTTGTTTGGTGTGCAGTGATTGATATCAAGGAAACTAGAGCTGCAGTGGACATATAAGTGTCTCTAGATTCTGCTCTAGAAAGCAGAGCCCAGAAGACCTCAGTATTGCCACGCAAAATGCGGCATTCACGACAATCTGAGAACACTAATCACTTAGTGTAACACTCCTGATCGTACACATATTTTGCATTCTTTTATTATACTCTTAAATTTATCGTATAATAAATCTGCTAATTTTTTTTGTCTTAAATGTCTACTTTGCAGAAGATAATCAAAGAGAAAGAGGACTAAACCAAATAGATACAAGTTAAAATCAGATTTAACTGGATCTATTTGGTTAGCTGAGGATGATCCTAAATCTAATTAGAACAAATCAAGAATTGGGGCAAATGTTCAGCTGAAGATCAGAGCAAATCAGAAAGATAACACCAAATGAAAACTGATAAAATTGGATTTGTATAAATCCATTTTGGTTAGCTAAAGATTAACCGAGAATAACATCAAATACAGAGTCCAAATTCAAAATTCAAAGGGATAAATGGATTGAGAGAATCGACAGATGAGATGAAGCAATTTTGACTTAGATTCTGACTGGATACATTTTAGTATTTGAATCATAACTTTCGCTATTGAAACTTAAATCTGATGATTCAAGATGATCCAGAAAAAGACTTAAAGGGATACAATTCTTAAGTTGATCGCTGTTTCTAATTCTGTCATTTGATAAGTTATATTCAGTAATCAACACGCCAACAAGCTGCAGATCAGAATTGAATATCCACATCAAATCAACTTTGGAGATAATGGGAGGATTCAAGTTCAGAAATAGCCAGCTTTCCCTTTCTTTTAACTCATTTTCTTATCCATTTCTATGCTATAAATACTCCACATATCAGAGGCAGAGAACGGATGAAGCAGAGATAGATTTTAGGCTAGTTTTTCATTCTTTTTAGTGTAGGTTTTTATTTTTTTTCTTTTATGTAATTTTTACTTTTCTTTATGTAACTGAGAGGAGAGACTAGTTTCATGGAGGAATGTGAGCAAGCTTGTACTGAGGGAGATACTGGTGTAAGTAAGTCTTTTCTTTCATTGTTATTTGAATCTAATCGAAGTTTCTTTTTCTTCTTTACACTTGTTTTCGTTTACTCTCCTTTGATGTGTTGCAATCCAAGTGAATCCGATAGCCTCGAGACTGCTTCGCCATTGCAAGTGCCCTTGATTGCCTATGGTGATGAACAACCATTCTTTTGTTAGTTTAGCTTACCCTTTTATTCATAGTGTAGATCAGGAATGAGGAAGATCCTACACGCCATGCTTGATCGCCTTCAAAGACTAGGTAAGTCATAGCTACGGATCTAAGGTATATGAGCACTGAAGAGGTAAGTAATTTTTAGTTTCTTTTCTTTTAACTTTTAGTTTAGATCACCAACACCACAATCTCCCAACTCTTTTATCACTCTTTTTAATTTCTTTGTATAAATCCATTTTCATGTTTTTCACCTTCTCAATCTACGACTTTCTTCTTAACTTGATTGTAACTTATTTTTCTTTTTCTTTTCAAGAACTAAAAGAAGATCTTTAACCATTGATTGTAACCTAAAAGAGAACTTGCAAAAAATCTTCCATCACTAGTCCTTCCTTGTGAATCACGACCCGTATAGCCACTTACTATAGCGATAGTATTGAGTACTTGCACATTCTATTCTTAAGTTCTGAAATCATGTATTTTATGTGCAGGTTAAACCTCAATTAAATTTTGGCATCATTGCTGGAGAGGGACGGTAAGTAATTCTCTTTTTAATTTTACATTTTTGGTTAACTCTCTTCTTTATTCTTATTGTGTAATGATAGATATCAAAGAAATTTTTGCTACAGTGGACATAGAAGTGGCCATGGACTTTGCTCAAGAAAGGAGAGCCCAGAAGCCCTCAGTTTTGCTACATTCCAGTGGCAATCTGAGTGTACTACTAAGTTGTATTTTTGCAGGTTGACTGAATTGCAAAACTAAATTTTTGCAGCTATTTATTTTCTTGATTAACTCACTATACATACTTTCTAACCTCAACAGTAAATTGATGATTGTTAAATGCTAAAAATGGTTTAGACTTTGCATTTAGGCATATGTCTAATTCGTTTACATTTTATATTACTGTTGAATAGTGCTGAAGTAAAGGTACGTGTGCATAGCATGTAGTATAGGAACACTTTTGAATTATTTACATTACTTAAATGTTGCTTTTCATGTACACATTGCACTAAATTGATTTAAGGGCTTGTTTTATAAACAAAATAAGGTGAGAAAGTCATTACCCTCTCTTAGTCCACAAACAATCTCCTCACTCACTAACCCAAGCTTAACTAAAACTGAATAGACGTTGGTCCTAGGGACATCTCGGACTCATATAGGAGACTGATTTAAGGGGAAAGTTGATTAGAATTTGACTCTTACCAAATTGGTGTCTAAGGTTGGGGATTGAGCGGCGAAATCCCGAAGGTTAGTGGTTTGGCATAATTAGGCCCGTTGCTTAGGCACGGGAAGCTCCCACTGATCTTGCCCCTACCTGGCCGATTAAATTTTGGTCAAATTCTGTAATATACCCCATGTGGACAGTCTAACCAGTTAGGAGTCGTCTAGATCTAAGGTCTACCCTAACTTAGATTAGATTTTCTTTTTATTGTTTGCTTATTTGTTTGTTTTTCTTTGTTTATGTTTGACATTTCTTGTGCGATATGGCTTATAACAACAATTTTTTAATTTTAATGGTAATCCATGTTACACCCCGACATTTTTTCCTGATATTACTAACCCGGCATATCATAACTTTAACCAACCTAGTGTGTCGGATTGGTCTTATCCGAATCAATACATGCCCCAGTCCCCATACTATGAACAAGACTGGACTAATCATCACTACTCTTCACAGAGTCAATGGGGATATAACTCTCCCGAGTCATATTGTCGACCACCTTACCAACATCCACCTTCATATATCCCTTCTCCCGAACAACCGGTAGAAAAATCAATTGACTGGGAAAAAAGGATGGAAACCTTAGACGAGCTTGAGCGACGAATTCAAATTTTAGAAGACTCAAAATCCCGTCAAATTTTCAAGTCACAGATCCTTACTCTATTTTTTAAGAACATGCCGACTTAGAAATGGAATGCATGAATCAATTCTAAAATGATCCACTTGATATAATAGAAGCAAGACTTAGTAGATTGGAAACCATGCGTATGGATAAAGAAACTCTCCTTACCCAATTTTTGACTATTCTCGACACTTCTAGCCATATTGATGAAAATCAAGAATCATGATATCTTCATGACTTTGACCAAGATTCAATTTCACCACAAAACCTTGAACTTGACCAATATCAACCTATTAACGAATTGGCAAGTTTTCATTTTAATGAGATTGAACTTGACCTCCAACTTTGTGATTCATTTTCGTCTTTGAATCTATGTTGATTCCGGTAATCTTACCCAATTGGATCAATTTTTTGAGCCAACATTTATTCTCGTACCCATAGATTTAGAAATGAAATCACTAATTTAGATAGTAACATTTCATTGATGGGAAAAGAATGTGAATTTCAATTCTTGGATTTGGACTCAACTCTTGAACCAAAACTGACTCTCGAACCCAAAGTTAATTTTTTCGAGTCAGTATTGATTCCTGAACCTATCATTATTGAGCCCAAGTTGACCATTCCACCAAGTCACATTCTTTTGTTGGACATAGGTATAGACCATAATGACTCCGTGATATTTTTCAAGACTCGTCATGTAAAGAGAGTAAGTTTCACGTAGGATCTTTCATGATCCTATTTCATATTGGGGACTGTAAATATGTAAATAGAAAAGATGTCAATAAAGGTGGGTTCCGTGAACCACCACATTATCTTGATTAAGTAGCAACGCTTGACCCAATCAGACCACCACCGGAACCACCACCATAAGATAATATTTTCCTTCCCTTTCTTCTTATTCATGCATCTATGCATTCATTCATACATTGAGGACAATGCATGAGATAGGTGTGGGGGAGGGTTCTAACATAACTTAGATTTTTCTTTTATTATAAAAAATTATTAACATTTTCTTCACTTTTAAAAACTTTTTGAAAATAGAAACAATATTTTGACATATTCTTTGTAAGAAATTAAGTCAATTTTAAGGAAAAGGAGAATCAGATTTAGGATTTCTTATACTTGATCAAAATAAGATTATTTGTTTAATTTTCAAGGTCAGGAAGAAAATTTGAAAAGGTAATTTAGTCTAGATTTTTACCTTGATGATATATGCATGCTTTATACACTTACACACTTAGGGTTCAAAAACAAAGATTCTTATGCCTTATTTTAAAAAAAAAAAGAATATATATATATAATATATATATATATATATATATATATATATATATATATATATATATATATATATAATAAATCCTCTGATTAGCTCAGTATTTGCGCCTTATAAACATAAGTATTCACGCTTAAAAGTGATTTATATAATAAAATTCTTAATTTTGTGGCCTTATTTGCTCGAGTCCTTAAGTCCTTGGGGTGTTTTCTCACCCCGTGCCCTAAGACCGTTTGATTTGGGAGTCACGATTAAACACTCGTAATATGGGCAGATTAGAAAGCCTAATAGAACTAGGAATAATTCACCAAAAATTAAAAAAACAAAAGAGAAAAAAATAATAAGGCATAAGAGTTAGAGTTAAAGAACCCCAAGTCAAAATTTCACGGTCACAAAGGTACATATAACTTAGGGTAAAATAATAGACTAAATGAGAAATATAGTTTGACTCCTTTCCTTGATTAATAACAAGTTTTTGAATAAAGACTAAGCTTAAGAATGAAAAGTTTAGTTTTTTTTTATAACTTATAGATTACTTAATTCTTACAATAATACTTCAAATATTTTTCTCTTTAAAATGTATTTTAAAATACTAACACTTTGTTTCTCTTTCTTTATGGATATTGTGGGTGTAATCTACTGAAAACCCTCACGAGACAAAACTCGTGCTCTAGGGGAAACATAGAGGTTTAACGGCTTGTTACACATGCTCAGTGCAATCACGTAACCTGTGAAAGTGGTCTAATAATCTTTAGTTTAGTTTTGTTATTTGCTCTAGGACGAGCAAAAGATAGGTGTGGAGATGTGATCGTACACATATTTTATATTCTTTTCATTACACTCATATATTTATCATATAATAAATCTGCTAGTTTTTTATCTTAAATGTCTATTTTGCAGAAGTTAATCATGAAGAGAAAGAGGATTAAATCAAATAAATATCAGTTAAAATCAACTGGATCTATTTGGTTAGTTGAGGATGATCCTAGATCTAATTAGAACAAATCAAAGATTGGGGCAAATGTTCAGCTGAAGATCAGAGCAAATCAGAAAGATAACACCAAATAGAAACTAGTAAAATTCAGATTTTTATAAATCTATTTTGGTTAGCTAAAGATCAACCGAGAATAACGTCAAATATAGAGTCCAAATTCAAAATTCAAAGGGATAAATGGATAGAGAGAAGATCAACGGATGAGATAAAGTAATTTTGACTCGGATTCTGACTAGATGCATTTTAGTATTTGAATCATAACTTTCGCTACTGAAACTCAAATTTGATGATTCAAGATGATCCAGAAAAATAACTTAAAGGGTTACAACTCTTAAATTGATCACTATTTCTAATTCTATCATTTGATAAGTTATATTCAATAATTAACACGCCAACAAGCTGCAGATCAGACTGAATATTCACATCAAATCAAGTTTGGAGATGAGGGGAAGATTCAAATTCAGAAATAGCCAACTCTCCTTATCTTTTTAACTCATTTCCTTATCCATTTCTATGCTATAAATATTCCACACATCAGAGGCAAAGAAAGGATGAAGCAGAGATAGATTTTAGGCCAGTTTTTTATTCTTTTTAGTGTAGCTTTTTATTTTTTCTTTTATGTAATTTTTACTTTTCTTTATGTAACTGAGAGGAGAGACGAGTTTCATAGAAGAATGAGAGGAAGTTTGTACTGAGGGTGACACCGGTGTAAATAAGTCTTTTCTTTCATTGTTATTTGAATCTAATCGAAGTTTATTTTTCTTTTTTTACTTGTTTTCGTTTACTCTCCTCTGATGTATTGCAATCCAAATGAATCCAATAGCCTCGAGACTGCTTCGCCATTGCAAGTGCCCTTAATAGCTTTTAGTGATGAACAATCATTCTTTGGTTAGTTTAACTTGCTCTTTTATTCATAGTGTAGATAGGGAATGGGAATGATCCTACACGCCATGCTTGATCGCCTTCAAAGACTAGGTAAGTCATAGTTACGGATCCAAGATTTATGAGCACTGAAGAGGTAAGTAATTTTTAGTTTCTTTTATTTTAACTTTTAGTTTAGATCACTAACACCACAATCTCCTAACTCTTTTATCACTCTTTTTAATTTCTTTGTATAAATCCATTTTCTATTTTCTCCATCTTCTCAATCTACCACTTTCTTCTTAACTTGACTGTAACTTATTTTTTTCAAGAACTAAAAGAAGATATTTAACCATTGATTGTAACCTAAAAGAGAACATGCAAAAAAGCTTCCATCGCTAGTCCCTCCTTATGGATCACAACCCGCATAGCCACTTGCTATAGCGGTAGTATTGAGTACTTATACATTCTATTCTTAAGTTCTGAAATCTTGTATTTTTATGTGCAAGTTAAACCTTAATCAACTCCGTCCCCGGAATACATACTTAATTACGTATTTAGATTTTATGATCATATTTTTTGATTTACTTTCTGTATTTGTTTTGTTTTATGAATTATTTATGTGATCGTTTTGCTTTGGATCTGGATTCGTGGAATCGGAGTCAGCTCTAGTCTGAATCAGAGACTTGATCCTAAAGTGTTGCTTAATTTGGTCTTTTAGTAATCAGATTTGACTAATTTTAGTTTCAAACATTATTTTCAATATTTTAGATTTTCTATGATTTTCTAAAATTTTTCTGAATTAAATTACAAGTCTTCAAAACCGGTATCGACAGGTGCCGCCAATCGATTCTCAGATTTTAATTTACAAACGGAGTAAAATTTCTAAAATTCGCTTTTATATTTTTCTTAAAATCATATTTTCTACTTTAGTGTATTTTTGGAGAATTTTCTGAATTTATCATAAATAGGCCGGATTTGGTGTCGGCTAGTATCGCTGGTAGATTCCAAAATTTTTATTTCGAAAATGATATTTTATTTTTAAAAACTGATTTCATTTTATTTCTCAGGATGATGTTTTTTACCTTTGAATATTTTTGGTGATTTTTCTAGAACATTCGATATTTTCCGACATTATTATTGTATTATTATTTTTTGAATCTTTTCTTTTCTTTCTTCTTTTCCTTTTCTTTCCCCCGTCAACTCATCTGCGGCCACCCCCCCCCCCACATGGGGTTCGGTCCCATCACCCTATCACCCCCTCCATCACATCTCTCTCTCTCTCTTCTCTCTTTCTTTTTCCTTTCTTTTTTTCTTTCTTTTTTTCTTCTCTCCTTCTTCCTCCCTCTCTCTCCCTGGCCGGCGATGGCCTTCACCAGGCCTAACTCCGGCGGCCGGCGGCAGCTCCTGGGCGGCGGCGGCGGCGGCACTTCTCCCCCAATCTCTCCTCCTCTCTTTACTATAACACCATCTTCACCAACAACCCCATCATCTTCCTCCTCCTTCCAATTCCATACTCCACCACCAAAATCACCCCCACACTCCACCACCACAACCCCCACTACTTCTTCTCTTCCCATCTCCTCCAATTCCATCATCCCTCTCTCCAATTTCAACATCAAAAAAAAACCACCACCATCTTTCTTTTCTTCTTCTTGAGATCCAACCCCAAAACCAAACCTCACCCCCTCTCCTCCTTCAGTTGGTCGGCGCCACTGTCGGCCACTGGTGGCCGGCGGTGGCCCCCGGCACCGCCTGGCCCACGGCCAGGCCGTGGTCCCCCCAGGGGGAGCAGTACGTGAGCAGAGAGGGGAGGAATCCCCTCTCTCTTTCTCTCTCTTCTCTCTTCTCTCTTCCCTCTTTCTCCATCTTTATCTCTCTATCAGTATCTCTCTCTTTATCCATATCTATCTCTCTCTAAAAATTTCTCTTTCTCCATTTTTCTCTCTAGGTCTTTCTCTCTCTAACTCTTATTTTCTCTCTCTAACTCTTTCTCTTTCCTCTCTCTTATATTCCTTCTCTCTCTATATATATTTTGATACATTATGGCACATGCACGAGTTCCTGAGATTCTAGAGTTTTCGGCTTTTCTAAAGATTTAGGCGAGTGCTCTTGCCCCGTTTTGGGCTTCCCCACTTCGTCAGGTCGACTGTGTATTTATTCTGTATTTGAATTTGTATTCATATTTTGTATTAGGTTGTGCCCTTGTATTTGTATGTGGTCGAGTGCCCATGATTGTAACTGTATAAACCTGTGATGAATAATTGTACTAGGGTAGTTTATTTTCTGTACATATACCATGCCTACGATGTTGCTTACAACTGCCTTATTACGTGCGTGTGATTGACACTAACACTTCTGCAGGTGCTACACCCAGCCTATGGGCTGCATTCAGCCTCCGGGCTTTCTATACTCAGCCTCCGGGCTTCACCACTCCACGATAGTCTAGATATTAGCACGTTTATATGCATGCCCGTGTGGTACTAACATCTCGTGCAGGTACTCTTGTACCGACTCTGGGCTTCTGCCCACTCCCCGGATGGCTACCCAATTGGTTTACGCCTCGCTTGAAGCTTTACAAGCCTTATTAAAAGGGCTAACTTTCTAGCTTCACACAAAGCTCTTTAGAGTTTCTCAAAGAATCGATGTATAGCTTCGCCTGAAGCTATCTTCTAGCTTCGTCTGAAGCTAATTCAGAGCCCCACAAAGAGCTAACTTGTAGCTTTGCCTAAAGCTCTTGTAGCCTTGCATGAAGCTTTCTTATAGCCTCATATGAAGCTCTTTAGAGCTCCACAGAGAGCTAACTTATAGCCTCGCTTGAGACTAATTCTAGCTTCGTCTGAAGCTAATTCTAACTTTGTCTGAAGCTTCCTGATAGCTTTGCTTGAAGCTCTACCCACCCTCGATGGAGGGTTTGCTGGGCCAATAGTTGATCAAGTCATTAGTGGGTTAACCCCATTACTTTAGTGGGGTTAATGCCACTTTAAGTGGGCAATTAGACTCGTCCACTTTGTCCCATATTAAATGGAGACAACTGGGTCAAACGGTCGTTAAATAGGCTCGCGCGAGCCTGTCTAGTTTCGCGCGAGGCCTATATTTAGCTTCGCATGAAGCTTTATAGTCTCGCACAAATCTCAAAATAGCTCAGGTGCGAGGCTAGCAGACTGTTCCAGTCTTGCTAAATTTTAGGGGCAGTCACACCTCTTAGAGCATATAAATAGCTCATTCTTGGGATGAGCTTAGGGCAAGAAAAAAAGAGAGTTGCGAATTGGCTAAGAGATTTTAGGGCAGCATCCAGAGCATCATGAGCATCTCAAAGCACTTTGGTAAATCAAAAGATCTACACTCTCACTTTCAAGAATTTAGAAAATCACTTCTCTAATCCTATAAGGATAAATTCAAGGTGCTAATACCCTAAGATCTTTCTCTCTCAAGAAATCTCTGAAACTAGGTGAGTAGGAATTCTTGAAGACTCAATCATCACATCGTCAACAGAACAAAGTAGTTACACGCTGATCAGACTTTCAACGACACACTTTCTTAGAAACTCTAGAAGAGAGTACTTGTAATTTTTCATTTTACTTGTAATTTCTCTTCGAAATTTTATAAGTTTTCCCTCTTTGAGAATCAATGGAAAATAAGACTGACAAATCTTAGTCTCTGTTGGAAGTATTAGTCGACTAAAATAAGCATGATAGTGCACAAACAAGCTAAATAAAGGCTTATATGAATGTCTACTAGGGGGTCTGTGTATGTTCAAAGCTTTTACATTAGTAACTAAGACATGAAAAATAAAATTTACAATATTATAAATGTTACATGTCTTCAATAAATCTTCTATAGCTCTTCTTGAAACTTCACTTAATCCTTGATATATCAGTATATGATAGATAGTGTAGCTTCAAATACTACATAAGATGTTAGTTCGCACATTTTATATTATTATCATCAAACATTAAAATAAGATCTAATAGGGACCCCTACCTAGTTTAACGATCTGGTACCTCCGAGTGGGAGTAAACCCAGCGGTGTATTTGACCTCCATGTGAGGGAAATCCCATAACTGAGCTGTCTCTCGAGTGGGGGCAATCCCATTATTGGAATATGAAAGCTCCCGAGCAGGGGTATTCCCCGACTCAGAATATGGAAAGAACCCGACAGAGAAAAACTGTCGGGGGTTCATCCGCCGCAGGTTCTGATTGTCAAATCAAAGAGTTAAGAAATTACCGTGTAGCTTGTGGCTAACGGGTCGTGTCCACGAGGAGGAATGCGATGAAAGCTTTTCGGTATTTTGTTTGGTAACAAAGAATTGTGCTTGTTTTTTAATTCAAAAGAGAATGGAAAGAAGGGAAATGATTAAAAGAAAAACTTAAAATTTGGAGAAGGCTTTGGAGAAGGTGATTTAAAAAGCTTGAAAATTGTTTGGTTGATTATAATATAAGAAGGAGAAGATCTGAGCTCACTAATTTTATTTACTTCACTACTTATCTCAAGAATAATTTTAGTGCATCACTTTTATCATAGGCAAAAGAGCTTAATTTTTTTTAGTGTTCAAGTAAAACAAATGAGATGATTTTGGATCAAATCTTGAGATCTTTCTTAACACAACATTAAAAATAGAATGTTAAACCATCAAGCGCGAGGAAGCAAGTATGGAATAAAAACGATTTACAAATAGTTGTACCTTGAAAATCCAAGTTTTAAAAGAAGAGCATCATCATCAGCTTTCAAGAATAAAAATTAACTTTAGGCATTATGATTCAAGAGAGTTCTTTCATCAAATTCAATCGAGAGAGAAGAGGTAGAAAACATCAATTAGTGAACCCAGAAAACGATTTAGCTACTCATTATGAAATGAAAACAAGCAAGAAATTGATAATTAAACACAAACATACCGAATTCAAGTTGAGTTGGAATGGCAAGTAGAAGCTCCTTGATTGTCACTTGAAAGACGAATTACACACTCAAATTCACTCTTCTCTCTCTCTTCTGGTCTAAACTAAAAAAAAGAATAAAGAGGAGATACAACTTCTCCAAGCTATCTAACAATGTTCCTAAACCCTAAAAATGAACAATAAACTTAATCCTAGTCCTCGCTACTTTTTCAGTACAAAACCCTATCTTTTATAGGCAAAACCTCAGAGGGAAGGGAGTGAGGAGATAAGGGGAGCAAACGCTCCCCTTATCTCTACCAAGCCGCGGATCCGCGGCTTGGGCCGCGGATCCGCGGTCTGGGTGTGGCCAATTGGCCACATCCAGGTGGAGAGATGGTTGGCGTGGATGTGGGCTTCCTTTTGTCTTGTTGGATTTACTATTGCAGCTCTCAGATTTGACGAAATGATCTTTGATTTGTTAGCTTCAACCGCTTGATTTGGGAAGATTCATTTCAACCGATTTTCAACCTCTCTGATTTGCCAAGATCTGCCCTGATTCCCTGATTTCGAATTTATTCTGAATTAAATGGGCTTTTGGGCTCGTTTCTCTGGCCTATCCTTTAGCAATGGGCCTACAATTTATAAAGAATAGTAGGACTTATTAATATGATTTATTTAGATAATAAGCATGGAAATGTGACAATATGTATGCAATATATGTGACCGATCACATCCCCACACTTATCTTTTACTCGCCCTCGAGCAAAATATCAAAACTAATCTTAATCAATTATTAGACCACTTTTGCAGGTCACTCGATTGTACTGAGCATGTGCAACAAGCCGTTAAACCTCTAGGTTATCCCTAGAAGACGAGTTTTGTCTCGTGAGGGTTTTCAGTGGATTGCACCCACAAAATCCATAAAGAAAGAGAAAAAATCAGTATTTTTGAAAAGCATTTTGAAAATAGAAAATATTTGAATGTATATTTGTGAGAGTTTAAGTAATGTATAAGTCATAGGAATATCAAATTTTTCATTCCTAAACTTAGTCTCCATTCAAAAACATGTTATCAATCAAAATAAGGAGTCAAATTGTCTTTCTCATCTAGTCTATTACTTTACCCCGAGTCAAATGCACCATCGTGACTGTGAAGTTTGACTTAGGGTTTTTAACATTAACTCCTATGCCTTATTTATATTTATTTATTGGTGAAATTTATTCCTCAATTTCATTAGGCTTTCTAATCTGCCCATGTAACGAGCCTTTAGTCGGTGACACCCAAACCGGACAGTTTTAGGGCACCAGGTGAGAAACACCCCTAAGGACTTAAACACTCGAGCAGACAAGGCCACGAAACCAAGGTTTTTATTTATAAATTGTACCCCTTTTAGGCGTGAATACTTATGCTTCATGAGGCACAAATACCCAGCTTAATCAGAGGATTTATATTTATATATATATAATATATATTATATATATATATATATATATATATATATATTATATATATATATATATATATTCTCAACTTATCTAATTATCTTTTGCATAAATACCAAGGCTTGCTTAGGCCAAAGCACCTAGCTAATCAATAATTAGATTTGTTTATTATTTTTTTCTTTTTCTTTTTTATAAGGCATAAGAGTCTTTGTTTTTAACCCTAAGTGTGTAAGTGTATTTAGTGTGCATATTTCATCAAGGTAAATATCAAGACTAAATTACTTTCACAAATTTTCTTCCTAACCCTAAAAATCAAACAAGTCATCTTATTTTGACCAAGTGTAAGAAATCCTAATTATAATTTTTCTATTCCTTAAAATTGACTTAATTTCTTACAAAAATATATCAAAATATTGTTCTTACCTTTCAAAAAGTTTTTTTTATATATATACAAATTTTTTTTAATTTTATTATTTTTTTAACAAATCTTTTTTTAGAGTTATATTAGTCATGTTAGAATTCTCCCCCACACTTATCTCATGCATTGTCCCCAATGTATGAAAGAAATGTATACATGCATGAAATGAAATGTAAAAGAGGTGCATATATTATACAAAAATATGTACAACATCAAGTTTCTCCCACACCCAGATCTTTTTCGGTCTTATCCCTCTACCTCTCTTCCCGTCATTCCAATGCGTCCTCTTTATAGGGCATAGTGGGGAGGCTAATTTTTCTGTCATTTTAGCTCTCTTCCTCCCCAGTCTCAACTTCTTTAGGTTTTTCTTCCTCATATTTCTACATTCATTATTCAAAAATTGATCTCCACCACACTTCTCAGTTGGAACTTCTTTAGCATGAATGCCTAGGAATTCTAACTCAGTTCCATATATCTCCTCAAAACTTAGGTCAACACTTTTCCCTGGAAATGTGTACATAATCAAATGATCCCTAGTTGGTTCATCCAAACACATGAGTTCTTCTTCGAAGAGGTTTTCAAAAAGTATGTCAATCAGAGGTTCTTGAATTATATTCTCATGCGATACATTATTGGTTGGCTCATCGAAAGTGAAGATATTCAAATCAAATTTCCCCTTTTTAAAGGGTACTCTAACATTAGGATCTCTGACATATGCCTTCTCATTAAGATAATCTCATTCATTCTTAAATAATTCATTAAAAAACAGGGACTCATCTTCTATATCTTCACTCTCTTCATCACAATTATTTTCAAAAAAGTTTACCTCAAATGTTTGATCTCTTATCTTACGAGGTTATTTTTCTAGGTTGAAGACATTGACTTATCTAGTCATGTCCCCAAAAGTTAACCTCATGGACCCATTCCTACAATTGATGATGACATTGGCAGTAGTAAGGAATGGTCGCCCTAGGATAACAGGAGTTTGAGCCCTATGATTGGAGTTAGACATAAGTTGTGTCTCTAGAACTATGAAATCAACAGGGTAAATAAACTCCCCAACCCGGATAAGGACATCATTAATCTCCCCTTTTGGAACTTTCACTGAACGGTCGGCCAGTTGGATAGTGACTCGAGTTGGACTAAGATCGCCCAACCCGAGTTGTTTATAAACTGAGAATGGAAGCAAGTTGATACTTGCTCCCAAGTCAAGAAGTGCATGACTAATCTCGGCTTATCCTATTGTGCAGGCAATAGTTGGACTACCTGGATCCTTATACATAATAGGGATCGGACCCGATAGTAGCTCACTAATGTTAGTGACTAAGAAGACCTTTTTAGGTACATTAGTCTTTCTCTTCTTGGTGCACATGTCCTTAAGAAACTTAGCATAAGATGGGACTTGTTGGATGGCATCAAGAAGTGGCACATTTATCTTCACTTGATTAAAAATCTCAATTATCTTATCCATGTGTGAATTTTGCTTATTTTTCAGCCTATTAGGAAATGGTGCTATAGGCTGGTGCACATGATTAGTTGACTTATCTTTTTCAGATTCATCAAATTTAGGAGGAGTGGGATTAGATGAGGTGGATGCTGAAGTATGATTGTGCTAACTAGGATTAGGCGGTGTTGACACTTGGTTATCAACTTTCTTTCCCAGCCTCAATGTATGAACAACATTACATTGATTCGGTGGTTGATCCTCAACCAAATGAGCTTGTTGTGAATTCTTAGGATTCATAATTGGTTGACTGGGTAAGGTACCCTTTTGCCTTTCATGTTGTGGATTGGCTAACTAGCTCATTTGACCCTCTAACCTCTGTATTGTTTGCATCAGGGAATCTTGGTTCTTCATGTACCTTTCCATGTTTCTCTCAAAATCAGTCATTCTCCTTTCGAGTTGAGGATTCTGGAAGGAAGATGGTGGAGCTTGGTTGGAAAATTTTATTGATAATTTGAAAAATTGTTGGGAGAATTGTGAGGGTGATTGAAAAAGTTAGGTTGATGATTTGAAGAATTATTGGAATGATGGAAGTGGCTTGCATGATTTGACCTGGGTGGTCATTATTTTGTTGGCTCCATGAGAAATTTGGGTGATTTCTCCAGCCAGGATTCTACGTTGGAGCATAAGGATCATTGTTTGGCCTTGAAAAGACCGCATTCATCTGTTCAGAAAAGTGTTGGTGAGCTTGAAATACAGGATACTCCTCAAACACATGATTCATGGCCTGACAGTAAGTACAACCCGGAGTTGGAAATTGGTTCGGGCTGTCTTGATTGACTGAACTTGGTTCCTTAGTTTCTAAAGCTTCCAGTCTTCTCGCAAGATTAGCTAACTTAGCCTCGTTAGCTATGGATGATTTAATTGAATGGAGACCTCCTTTTGAAGAGATAGAGTATGGATTCCTAGAGCTTTCACTAGTAGGTTCCCATTGGATGGTCTTTTCAGCTAGATTCTCATATAAATCCCATCCTTCATGCTCATCCTTCTGCAAGAATCCCCCTTGGCACATGCTTTCTAAGAGGGTCTTGGTCGAGTAGTCTAAACCGTCATAAAGAATTTGACATTGTCGCCATTTCTCTATTCCATGATGAGGACATTGGATAAGGAGGTCTTTGAAGCGTTCAAAGTACCACCAAAACGGTTCACTAGGTTCTTACTTGAACTGCATGATATTTTTCCTAACGAGAGCGGTCTTATGGATTGGATAGAATTTCTTCAAGAAGACCTTGATGAAACCATCCCAAGATGTGATAGAGCCAGCCGCTAAGCTGTAGAGCCATTTCTTGGCTAAGTCCTTAAGAGCAAATAGGACAAATCTCAACCTAATAGCATCATCTGCAAGGTGTGGGATTTTCATCATTAAACATACTTCCTCAAATTCTCTTATGAAGAAATAAGCATCTTCGGACTCTAAGCCATGGAACGTAGGGAGTGTATTGATGAACTGTGGCTTAAGCTCAAAGTTGTGTTCACCAACCGATGGAAGTTGGATGCAGGATGGAAGTGATGTTCTAATGGGATAGAACCTATCCTGCAAAGATGTCGATCGATCCACAATCGAATTTGGTCTTGTTCGAACTTGAGTGGTGATGTGTTTTTAGTTAACCTAGATGAATTAGGGTCTCTTGACCATACTTGCATACACAAACACAATCATAAACAAGTTTACTAATAGTCAAGAAGAGAAACAATCAAGCCTAGTCTAAGGTATGTAAGTACACCTAGAGGGGGTTGAATAGGTGTACCGCTAATCTATTGAACTAAATGCGGAAATTAAAAAACTAATTGCAACTACACTTAGTGCAACCAACGAGTGTAGCCGAATTCCCCGTGAAGGGCTCTGGACTAACTCTTCTTTGTTGGCCCAATGGCCTTCCACTCTAGTTTTGATGATGATCAACACTCATGTAGTTATGTTTACTAATATTCTTGTGTTTCTAAGTTTCAGATCATTAACAGGATATTAGTTGGTGATTAGCTTCAACAAGATGATTAGAAGCTTATCATGGTGATTCCGGTGCCAAAGCTTAAAGATCATACCTTTGCACTTGGAGAATCACGGAGTTTTGGAGCAAGTCTACTTGAAGATGAAGATCGTCAAGAAGACTTAGGTATCCTAGTTTAGATAGAGTTTTAGATCCATTTGTAAAGCTTAGTTTAGTTGATATGCTCAAGTGCACAAATCACACACGTTTTATGATTGAGTTTTTGGTTTTCATGAATAGTTTATCAAAACAAGTTTACATATGGTATATGTATAGTAGATGTTTTCTATTTATACATACATGCTTTAACTTGGTAAACAAACTTATTTTGATATCCCTATTCATGTTTTGGAAAAATCAAGTTTGATAAAAATACAAGTTTTGTTTTTTGATAAAATTTGCAAGACACAAAAATAAATTGATATGTTGATATATTGTCTTGAAATTTTTATCACAGGTGTATGTTTTAATATAAAATGATAAAACAAATTTTGTGAATTTTTTAGAAGTGTTAAAAGATTTTTAGAAAATATTTTACACTGTTTTTCTGACCCTGCACTGTGCCTGCCAGGCCAGTTCGGTCGACCGGACCGGTCGACCGCACCAAGTTGCCGGTCGACCGGGTCGGTCGACCGATGTGCACAATCGTGCACGCTGGCGACACATGTAGTCGGTCGACCGGACCGGTCGACCGAGTTGAGAGCTCTGCTCTCGGGAATTTTCGGTCGACCGGACCGGTCGACCGCTGCTGCCCAACGGTCACATTTTTGACCGTTGGCGGTCGACCGGGCCGGTCGACCGGCAGTTGGTCAGACTGCCACATCAGCCTAACGGCTAGTTTTTCCTAGGGGCTATATAAACCCCATCTCTTTGGGGATTTTGGCCAAGTTTTTCAAGAAGAAAAATACCAGTTTTCTGAAGTGTTCAAAAGAGTTTTAAAAGAATTTTAAGTGCTAACAAGATTTATTCTTTGTGTTTTTGGGTTTTGGAAAAATCAAAGAAATTGGAATTTGGGATTTTTGTATTGGCTTTCATTCTTTATCTTTTACAAGAAATTTCCCAAGTGTTTTCTTTGAGTTCTTGTTTTCCAAAACACATAGTTTCCACACTTGAGCTATCATATTATCCTAAACTATTAGGATCTTGTTTTTGTGGAAAAAGAAGAAAGAGAGTGTTTGAGGTTGTTGTTGTAAACCTCTTGTGTTGTAACCCTCCTTTTATTTGTGAATCCCTCTTCGGTAGAGGTGATCGGAGTGGTATTGGTTTGGATCCCTCAAGTGTGAGGTGATTGGGATTGTGTTTGTAAGCCTCTTAGGTAGAGGTGTGGTTGTTGGTTGACATCTCTAGTGTGAGGTGTTGTGGTTTGTATTGAGAGAGGAGTTCGGTACTCCTTGGGTTGTAAGAAATCCTCTTCGGTAGAGGTTCCCTCGGTGGGAGTTGAGATAGTGAAAATCCTACATGGTGGTGTAGGCGGGGATGTAGAGCAAGGTGCTCGAACCTCGAAACAAATCTTGGTGTTTGCGTATTGATCCATTGTCTCTCTAACTCTCTCTCTTATATTTGTGCAAAGCATCATATTCATATCATACCATATTTGCTTGTGTTGTGCATATTTCATATTGCCTTGCATTTATTCATATTGCTATTCATTCTTATATACTTGGCTTGATTGTGTGTATTTCATATTGCTTGGATTGCTTGTGTGTGTGTGCCTAATTTGTACTCATCCAACAAGAGCTTCACATAGCACCTCAACCATTTCAAGGGGAATCAAGAGGAGTTAGTCCAGAGCCTCGCAAGGGGAATTCGGCTACACTTGTTGTATTGTATTAGTTTGTGCATAATTTGCATTAGCTTCCGCATTTAGCGCACTTAGTTTGCATTGAGTTTCTTAGATTAGCAATTACACCTATTCACCCCCCCTCTAGGTGTTTTTCAACTCTTCTTGATTCCTCTGAATAAGAGTTGAGGTACTATATGAAGCTCTCGTGGTTAAGCACAAGTGAGGCACACAAACACACAAGCATGTAAATGATATGGCAATATGAATCAATGCACAAATAAATAGAGAGAGTTCAGAGTCAATTGATCAAACGCAAACAATAAGATGTGTTTCGAGGTTCGAGCACCGAGCTCTACGTCCCCGCCTTCACCGAGAAGGATTTCCAATCCACTAGGAGTACCAGACTCCTCTCAACCAATACAACCTCCACCGAGGCAATACAAATGATCTACCGAAGATCGGAGTACCGAACTCCACCACACCAACCAATACAACCTCCACCGAGGCTACACAAACCCAACTTCACCTCACACTAGAGGAGTACACTACAATCTCAACCTCTACAAAAGAGGGAGTAACCACAACCCAAATCAACCACTACCAAAGAGGGATATCACAAAGCAAAGGGTTTACAACTTGGTGGTATATCTCAACCACAAACCAATCTTCTTTTTCCACAAAACAAAAGATCCTATAGAGAGGATAGAATGATAGCTCAAGTGTGGAAATCAAGGTGTTTTGGAAATCAAATAACAAAGAAAAATACTTAGGAAAACACTTGTAATATGATAGAAATGAAGATCCACAGCAATATCCCAAATCCCTATTTTTCTTTGATTTTTCCAAACCCTTGAAAACAAAATAAAGATGAAATCTTTAAGCTTTAAAACACTTTTGAAAACTTGTAAAAACACTAGAGAGTATAGAAATTTTTGCCTCTTAGAATCTTATGAAAACAGTCCCCTAAATGGGGTATATATAGCCCCCATACAAAACTAGCCGTTGGGGCTGTTTTTCAGCCCTGGCCGCTGGCGGTCGACTGCCAACGGTCAAAAAACTGACCGTTGGAGCCTCAGTCGACCGGCTCGGTCGACCGCAGCCTGGAACAGAGAGCAGAGCTCTCTGCCGGTTGACTGACTCGGTCAGCCGGGGCTTTCCAGAGAGCAGAAGCTCTCTGGCGGTCGACCGGTTCGGTCGACCGGCCCTCCAGCAGACTTGGCGTGCACGTTCTGTGCACGTCGGTCGACCGACTCGATCGACCGACTCCTAGCTCGGTCGACCGGTCCGGTCGACCGGCAGAAGCCAGAACAGGGAATTATAGGACTTGAAAACTTGGTTTTTATTTACCTATAAAATCCCATAAAAACTCTAAAAATCCACAAAAATAGTTTTATTATAATACATTGATATATAAACTTGTGTGAAAAATTTCAACACAAATATCAACCTTTTTGAACCATTTTTGTGACTTACAAATTTTGCCGAAAACCAAAAACCGTATTTTTCAAAATTTGGATTTTTTTTGAATTGAAAATACGCTTTGTCCAAAATTCATCCAAATACAAAAACATGATACTTAAACACTTTGAAGCATGTTGCATATGGACATAAGTCCAATATACATGAAACATATATATATCCATGTTTTTGACAATAAATCCGAAAATATGTTTTGTTAAAACACAAAACCTAAAACACATGAATAGGCATATCAAAATAAGTTTGTCTAAGATATGAAGCATACATGTATATAGAATGAATTTAATATATATAAAATCATGTAAACTTGTTTTGAATCTATCTATTCATGAGAACCAAGATTGGTTAAACCGAAAACCGAAAACCAATATTCAAAACATAAAATGTGTGTGTTGTGAACTTGAGCATATCACACTATCTAATCTTTACATATAGATCTAAAACATAAACTAAACTAGGTACCGATGTCTTCTTGACGAACTCCGTCTTCAAGACGACTCGATCCAAGCTGTGATCCACCGAGCTTGACTCCAACGAGTGCTATATATGACTTTGTCGCTTGGGCTCTAGAATCACCTTATGAGAAGCTCCAAAACTCCTTTGTTGAAGCTAATCACCTACTAATATCTTAGTTAAAAATCTGAAACTAAACATCACAAGATTATTAGTAAACATAACTACATGAGTTAATCATCATCAAAACTAGAGTGGAAGGCCTCTGGGACAATAATATCCCCTTTTTGATGATGACAAAACTCATGGAGTTATATATGCATGGATTAAAGTTAAGCTTCAAAGAAGCTCCTCCTTAACGCATGCATAGCAATAAACAATAAGATATGCAATAAATACTAAACATGACTATGCATAAAACAATGAAATGAACATGCTCTTGATACCAAACTAAAACATGAATAGCATAAACATGCTCTTCCAAACTTTTCAAAATAAATTCTTTTTCCCTTTTTTTTTAAATACATGCTCTTGATACCAATCAATTAAAAAATTAAAAAATTAATCAATCAATAGAAGCTCTTGATACCAAAACATATGAAAACTCAACTATATTGAAAACTCAACTATATGGATATAAAAACTCAAATACATGCATATAAACTCAAATACTTCTCCCCCTTTTGTCAATCATCAATAAAGGGGTTAAAGTAAAACAAAACCTATAAAAATAAATTCTTCTCCCCCTTTTTGTTCGAGATAAAGAATCAATAAAGGGTGACATCAAGCAAATCAATAAATAAGTATATGCGATATACATTCATGAAGAGGAAGACGCAAAGTTAACTTCCCTACATATATGCATTATATGAAGAAAGGATGACAAGCCCTAATTCACATAACACATAATATGCAATGCATAAGAGGAGATGTGAAGCTCCCCCTACACACATGCATCGTATAAAGAAAAGTTGTCAAGCTCCTCAATATAAGATACACTCAACATGAATCTATATGTAGAAGAGATGTTAAGCTCCCCTTACATATAGACAATATAAATCAAAACACATTTTTTAATATTTCTTATTTAAAAACAACATTTTGAATTTTCTTAATAAAACAAATTTTGAGATATCTTAGAAAATCAATTTTTAAGATACCAATTAAAAGTAAACAAATAAATATCTTGATACCAATTGTGAATATTTTTCATTTGTAACATATGATACCAAATTAAAAATTAATATTAATTTTTCAATCATTTTTCATCAAAAAACATGGGAGTGAAAAACAAAACCAATGGTAAACAAAATACCAATTGAAAGATGAAATACGAATTTTCTCCCCCTTTATGAAATACCAAATAAAACGATGCATAAGCTTGTATTAGGATGCCAATTGAAAACCAATCAATTGAAACATGATAGTCATTAAAAATCAAGTTTTGGGTTATGCTAAGCTTGATTTTGCAAAAACTAAAATTTGTGATATCATTGAGTACAAATAAAACATATATGAGTATACAAAGGAATGTCGATATTGATACCAATTGAAAAGATCTAATGATACCAATTGAAACAATAATAATATCAAGTGTACATCTCATAATACTTTTTCACCCATTTCATGCACAAGTTTAAAAGGATTTTCAATATTAACATACAAGGCATGGTCTCCCAACCAACCGCCCGTTGGAAGGTAGGGGTTTTCAAAAATAGATTTGAAAAATATAGTATGTTTGAAAAACTCTACCATAATGAAGAATACCGCAACTAGTTAAATGGAAAATCTTGAAAACTAGTACGAAATCCTTCAAGTAAGGAATAAAACAAAATTATATTTCATAAAAAAAAAAAACATGTAAATCACATGGTCACTAAACACTCAAAGTTAATGAAGCATGGATATGACTCATGAAAACAAGCATGAGTAAACAAGAAAGGCGAGTGTTCTAATAAAATGTGAAGAATATAATCATGAAAGCTAGGCAATAAGCTCAATATGAAAACATGTATATCATCAAAACTATTTAATCTTCAAGGCATATGTATGTCTTATACAAACTAAGATATACATACATATCCAAACACAACGAGTCCACAAGTGTATATGCATGAAGGCACGTGGCCCAAAGGATGTATATGCATAATCATAGTTTGGACAAGATGGACATATAAA
This sequence comes from Agave tequilana, assembly GCA_038442645.1. Lineage (NCBI taxonomy): Eukaryota > Viridiplantae > Streptophyta > Magnoliopsida > Asparagales > Asparagaceae > Agave > Agave tequilana. The sequence goes on along the minus strand of JAVJIF010003172.1, from coordinate 84,502 downwards.
TGAAGTTAAACATATAAACATGAAATCATGGATAAAATAGGAATGCAAGTCAAATGCATGAATCATCAAAAACTAGACTATACTAGCATATCTAATGGGTACAAATATGCGTTCATGCACAAACATATAAAAAATTTATTTGTGGCCCACTATATGTACAAGTATAAATTCTAGTCTTAATGAAAACTAACATTTAAACATATATTCAAAACTTGAAGCATAAAATAAGATATAAATCAACATGATAAATATAAATACGATCATTATGTAAATCCACATGCTATTAGAACTATGATATACATAATAGCTAAACAATGATGAGAACATAATATATGGGTCCAAATAAACATGGGTGATCTCAAATGCTATATATGCATGTCAATGATCTAATAATCATGACATTTAACATAATAAAACATCAAAACATGAAGCATCAAAAACAAAAATTATTAAACATACATATGATCATTATGTATATACATAAGCATTAGATCTAGGATATACATGTTAGTTTAAAACAAAGTGAGAACACAAAGATATAAGTCCATATTAAACATGAGTGTCTCAAATAACTAAACATGTATATCACTAATCTAATAAACATGGCATAAGCATAATGAACAATAAAACAAGATATGCTATGAAACAAAGACATGAAAAGCATGCAAACATAAACGGGAGTTAGAGATCGATACCAAAACCAATGAAGGCACCTCTCTAGTTTTCCAAACCAAGGTGGTCTTCCTACCAAAACATCCCTTGAAAGTGATGCATGCAAATAGTAATCATTAAGCTCGGAACGCATCCACCTCAAGGCACCATAACTCTTACGTCATGCGAGAGCCCACACCTACATCAAATACAATAGGGGAGGTCTTTGATACCCACACTCTTTTGGGTCCATGGGAGTTAGTACCTTTTCTAACCCAAACAAATTTCTTTGCTAAATTTATATCATGTATACGGATCATAGCAAAATTTAGAAAGGTGGCCCTTACGTCCACAATGTGTACAAGTGTACACATGAGCATACATAGTGTGATGGTTGTGACCATCAGTAGCATGTGTATGCCGTGGAGGGTGTGCATGCAAAGATGGAACTTGTTTCTTTCGAAACAGAGATTCCAAACGTGTATGACTCACAACACAATGGCTCAAAGTGGAGCCCAAACAATCCATATTCTTCTTTAATAAATTTATATCTTTTCAATTAAAGAAGAAGTGATACATGCAATGGGTGAGCTAGATGGAACTACCCTAGCATAGCAAACATGAGAATTTATATTATTTTTCAAAGATTCATTTTTCTTTAAAACAATTTCTAATTCCTTGAAAATAGAAGCAATTTTCAATTTTAAAGAATTATTTTCTTTTAAAACAAAATTAACTTTTGAAGACAATTTTTCATTTTTCTTCAAAATTATTTCACAATCATTTTTATTTTTCAAAAATTCATTTTCTTTTAGGGCAAGTTCAAGCTTAGATTTCAATGAATCCCTTTCATTAGAAATCTCCTCTTTCTCTTGCAAAATCAAACCAAGTTTAGAAGACAAATTTTCATTTTCTTTATTTAATGTAAAAGTCTTCTTTTTCAAAAGATTATACTTTTCTATCAATTTTTCACAAACAATAGAAAGTTCTTCATTTAAAGTGTTAGGATCGACATGCTCATTACTAGAAGAACCAGCATCATTACAATCTAGTTGAGATTCCGAATATACCTCAAGGGAGTCATTCCCTTGGACCATGAAGCATTGTGACTCGGATTCTCCGCTAGATTCCTCCTCCGGTTGAATTGGCAATTGAAGCTTGGAGGTGGTCAACTTGTTCCATACTGCAAAGGCGGAATCAAAGTTAGAAACAAGCATAAGATATTCTTTGTTTAGGGTGCTTCTAATAGCCTCAAGGGCTTGTGTACTGGCCCCTACATGATTGCGATTACTAAGATAGCATTTCTTGGTAGCGGCAAGGAAAACATGCAAGCCTAGGGATTTCAAATACATGGACATCCTAAATTTCCACATGTCAATGTTAGAAACATCAAACATGGGAGGTGACAAGCAATCCATGAGTGTGTGCAAACAATATACGTGCAAATGCAAATGATAGATTAGCAAACCAAGATCACACTCGTAGGTGGTTAAACCAAATATCAGGAGCGTAGGCTCTGATACCAACTGTAAGTACACCTAGAGGGGGGGTGAATACCTACTGCTAATCTATTGAACTAAATGCGGAAATTAAAAACCTAATTGCAACTAAACTTAGAGCAACCAACGAGTGTAGCCGAATTCCCCGTGAAGGGCTCTAGACTAACTCCTCTTAATTCCTCTGAATAAGAGTTGAGGTGCTATATGAAGCTCTTGTGGTTAAGCACAAGTGAGGCACACAAACACACAAGCATGTAAATGATATGGCAATATGAATCAATGCACAAATAAATAGAGAGAGTTCAGAGTCAATTGATCAAACGCAAACAATAAGATGTGTTTCGAGGTTCGAGCACCGAGCTCTACGTCCCCGACTTCACCGAGAAGGATTTCCAATCCACTAGGAGTACCGAACTCCTCTCTCAACCAATACAACCTCCACCGAGGCAATACAAATGATCTACCGAAGACCGGAGTACCGAACTCCACCACACCAACCAATACAACCTCCACCGAGGCTACACAAAACCAACTTCACCTCACACTAGAGGGAGTACACTACAATCTCAACCTCTACAAAGGAGGGAGCTAACCTAACCCAAATCAACCTCTACCAAAGAGGGATATCACAAAGCAAAGGGTTTGCAACTTGGTGATATATCTCAACCACAAACCAATCTTCTTTTTCCACAAAACAAAAGATCCTATAGAGAGGATAGAATGATAGCTCAAGTGTGGAAATCAAGGTGTTTTGAAAATCAAATAATAAAGAAAAATACTTGGGAAAACACTTGTAATATGATAGAAATGAAGATCCAAAGCAATATCCCAAATCCCTATTTTTCTTTGATTTTTCCAAACCCTTGAAAACAAAATAAAGATGAAATCTTTAAGCTTTAAAACACTTTTGAAAACTTGTAAAAACACTGGAGAGTATAGAAATTTTTGCCTCTTAGAATCTTATGAAAATAGTCCCCTAAATGGGTATATATAGCCCCATACAAAACTAGCCGTTGGGGATGTTTTTCAGCCCTGGCGGCTGGCGGTCGACCACCCCGGTCGACCGCCAATGGTCAAAAAACTGACCGTTGGAGCCTCGGTCGACCGGCTTGGTCGACCGCAGCCTGGAACAGAGAGCAGAGCTCTCTGCCGGTCGACCGACCTGGTCGACCGGGGCTTTCCAGAGAGCAGAAGCTCTCTGGCGGTCGACAGGGTCGGTCGACCGGCCCTCCAGCAGACTTGGCGTGCACATTCTGTGCACGTCGGTCGACCGACTCAGTCGACCGACTCCTAGCTCGGTCGACCGGTCCGGTCGACCGGCAGAAGCCAGAACAGGGAATTATAGGACTTGAAAACTTGGTTTTTATTTACCTATAAAATCCCATAAAAACTCTAAAAATCCACAAAAATAGTTTTTGTTGGCCCAAAGGCCTTCCACTCTAGTTTTGATGATGATTAACTCATGTAGTTATGTGTACTAATAATCTTGCAATGTTTAAGTTTCAGATATTTAACAAGATATTAGTTGGTGAAAGCTTCCACACATCTTTCACATGTTGATTCAAGAGCCCGCGCATCAAAGATCATACATTGCACTTGCTCGGTGAATCAAGAGTTTTTGGATCGAGCCGACTTGGAGATTGCGCTCTAGCTTGGAGATTGCGCTCTACAAGAAGACTTAGGTATCCATAGTTTTAGTTTGGGTTTAGATCCTAATTGTAAAGATTAGAATAGTATGATAAGCTCAAGTTCACAACACACACCTTTCATGTTTTGATTTTCGGTTTTAGGTTTAACCGATCTTGGTTTTCATGAATAGATTTTTTATCAAAACAAGTTTACATGGTTTATGTATATTAGATTTGTTCTATATACATGCATGCTTCAATTGTTTAGACAAACTTTGTTTGATAATCTATTCCATGTGTTTTATGTTTTGGTATTTACAACAAAACATATTTTTGGACTTAATGACAAAAATCATGATATATATATATGTTTCTTGTATATTGAATTTCTATTCATATACAATATGCTTCAAAGTGTTTAAATATCATATTTTTGTATCATGGATGAGTTTTAGACAATGTGTATTTTCTATTCAAAATACAAGGTTTTAGAAAATACGGTTTTTGGTTTTTGGCAAAATTTCTATGACACAAAAATAGTCAAATATGTTTGAAATTTGTGTTAGGATTTTTAACACAAGTTTGTATTTCAATATAAAATGATAAAACTATTTTTGTGGAATTTTAGAGATTTTGTGGGATTTATTGGAATATTTTTTACCTCAGTTTTCTGACCTATTTGCTGCCTGCCAGGCTAGTTCGGTCGACCGTAACGGTCGACCGCATGTAGCCGGTCGACCGTGACGGTCGACCGACGACGTGCACAAACCTGTGCACGTTTCTGGCACAGTCAGCGGTCGACCGGGACGGTCGACCGGAGCAGAATAGTCTGCTCTCTGGATTATTCGGTCGACCGGGCCGGTCGACCGTTAGTTGCCAACGGTCAAAAATTGACGGTTGGACGGTCGACCGTGCCGGTCGACCGGCAGGGTAAATCTGGCAAATTTCTGTCAACGGCTATTTTCTGATAATTGCCTATAAATACCCCATTTGCAAGAGTTTTTCTCTAAGAATTTTTGTGCGAAATTTTTCATACTCTCTGGTGTTTTTACAGCAATCAAAAGAAGTTTTTGAGCTCAAATTGAACAATACATTTGGTGTTTTTGTTAGGGTTTGGAAAATCAAAGAAAGGGTTTTTGGGAAAGGATTTTGATTGAACTTCTCTATCTTTGTTTCAGTTTTTCCCAAGGATTTTTCTTTATGATTTCTGATTTCCATTCCTTTGGTTTTCTCCACACTTGAGCAAAAATCTACTATCTATATCTATAGGATATTTGTGTGGGAAAAGATATTGTTTGTGGTTGTTGTTTGAAACCACTTAGTTGTAAACCCATTTCTTGCTTTGTGCCATTTCCCTCATTGTGTTGAGGAGGTTGTGCAAATTGGGTTGTGAGGAGTTTTGTGTAAGCTTGGTGCTAATCCCTCAAGTTGTGAGGTGATTGTTTGTTGTATTGGAGGAGTGCCTCAAGAAGGAGGTTGAGATTGTAAGAAGGGGAGTTGGGAACTCCTTGTAATTGTGATTGCCCCAAATCCTCGGTGGAGGTTCCCTTAGTGGGAGTCCTTAGTGGACAAGCTAGTGGATTGGAAATCCTTCGTGTGTCGAAGGCGGGGATGTAGAGCTGGGTGCTCGAACCTCGGAACATATCTCTTTGTTTGCGCTTGATCCATTGACTCTTGCTCTCTCTCTTTACTTTGTACAAATTGCTATATCTTATACTTGCTTGTGTGTGCATCATTGTTGTAATTGCAATTAGTTTTTAAATTTCGCATTAAGTTCACTAGATTAGCATTGTCACCTATTCACCCCCCTCTAGGTGACTTTTCAGTTTTATCATAATACATTGATATACAAACTTGTGTGAAAAATTTCAACACAAATATCAATCTTTTTGAACCATTTTTGTGACTTACAAATTTTGCCGAAAATCAAAAACCGTATTTTTCAAAATTTGGATTTTTTTTGAATTGAAAATACGCTTTGTCCAAAATTCATCCAAATACAAAAACATGATACTTAAACACTTTGAAGCATGTTGCATATGGACATAAGTCCAATATACATGAAACATATATATATCCATGTTTTTGACAATAAATCCGAAAATATGTTTTGTTAAAACACAAAACCTAAAACACATGAATAGGCATATCAAAATAAGTTTGTCTAAGATATGAAACATACATGTATATAGAATGAATCTAATATACATAAAACCCTGTAAACTTATTTTGAATCTATCTAATCATGAGAACCAAGATCGGTTAAACCAAAAACCGAAAACCAATATCCAAAACATAAAACGTGTGTGTTGTGAACTTGAGCATATCACACTATCTAATCTTTACATATGGATCTAAAACATAAACTAAACTAGGTACCGATGTCTTCTTGACGAACTCCGTCTTCAAGACGACTCGATCCAAACTGTGATCCACCGAGCTTGACTCCAACGAGTGCTATATATGACTTTGTCGCTCGGGCTCTAGAATCACCTTGTGAAAAGCTCCAAAACTCCTTTGTTGAAGCTAATCACCTACTAATATCTTGGTTAAAGATCTGAAACTAAACATCACAAGATTATTAGTAAACATAACTACATGAGTTAATCATCATCAAAACTAGAGTGGAAGGCCTTTGGGCCAATAAGGTAACCTTGACCTAAACAACTCCTAATTGGTTGATTGTCCACTGGAGGTATAATGTAGACTTTGACCACAAGCTAATCAGTCAGGTCAGGGTAAGATTGGTGGGAGGTTATCCGTCAAAGACGTTCCTTAATTAAGTAACCACCAACCTTCGGCCTTTTCAGCCCTTAATCCCCTTCCTAGACACTGATTTGGCAGGAGTCAAATTCCAACACCTTCCCCTTAGGATAATCTCCTAATGAGTTCGAGATGTCCCTAAGGCCAATGTCTATCAGATTTTACTTAGGCTTAGGTTGTGCATGCTTGGAGATAGTTTGTAGGTTAAGGAAGGGTAATGACTTCCCCACCTTATCTTAACTTGGGTTTTGCCCTTAGAATTGATTTGTGCAAAGTATGCAAGATATAGAAAAGTAGCATGCAAAAGCAAATATCACCCAAGAATGTTTCCTAAACTATATGCTATGCATACATGCTTTGTCTCCAGCTATCTTGAACAATAATTGTAATATAAACGTAATTAGACAAATGCCTATAATGCAAATCTAAACGTTTTTATTATGCAATTAACAATCACTCAAATTACTGTTGGATTAAAACAGGGATAGTGGATAGCAGATATAGCAAGAATATAACGTACAAAAACTTAATTTTTTTTGCGAGCAATATGTCCTGCAAAAAAGAGTTTTAGTAGTCCAACGAAATTTTCAACTTTTGCAACGCAATTTCTTTAAATTCTCTTTCCTACTTTCAAGAGTAGGGGCACAGAATTTGCAAGTCTTCTCTTGTAAAGCTTGAATGCTAGATCTGAATCTTCAAGTCCCTAAAACAACACACCAAGCTTGTTAAAAACCAAATACACCATTCCCTCCCCGGCAACGGCGCCAAAAATTGATTGTCAAATCAAAGAGTTAAGAAATTACCATGTAGCTTGTGGCTAACGGGTCGTGTCCACGAGGAAGAATGCGATGAAAGCTTTTCGGTGTTTCATTTGGTAACTAAGAATTGTGCTCGTTTGTTAATTGAAAAGAGAATGAAAAGAAGGGAAATGATTAAAAGAAAAACTTAAAATTTGGAGAAGGCTTTGGAGAAGGTGATTTAAAAAGCTTGAAATTGTTTGGTTGATTATAATATAAGAAGGAGAAGATCTGGGCTCACTAATTCTATTTACTTCACTACTTATCTCAAGAATAATTTTAGTGCATCACTTTTATTATAGGCAAAAGAGCTTAATTTCTTTTAGTGTTCAAGTAAAACAAATGAGATGATTTCGGATCAAATCTTGAGATCTTTCTTAACACAACATTAAAAATAGAATGTTAAACCATCAAGTGCGAGGAAACAAGTATGGAATAAAAACGATTTACAAATAGTTGTGCCTTGAAAATCCAAGTTTTAAAAGAAAAGCATCATCATCAGCTTTCAAGAATAAAAATTAACTTTAGGCATTATGATTCAAGAGAGTTCTTTCATCAAATTCAATCGAGAGAGAAGAGGTAGAAAACATCAATTAGTGAGCCCAGAAAATGATTTATCTACTCATTATGAAATGAAAACAAACAAGAAATTGACAATTAAACACAAACATACCGAATTCAAGTTGAGTTGGAATGGCAAGTAGAAGCTCCTTAGATTGTCACTTCAAAGACGAATTACATACTCAAATCTACTCTTCTCTCTTTTCTGGTCTAAACTAAAAAAAAGAATAAAGAGAAGATACAACTTTTCCAAGCTATCTAACAATGTTCCTAAATCCTAAAAATGAACAATAAATTTAATCCTAGTCCTCACTACTTTTTCAGTACAAAACCCTAGCTTTTATAGGCAAAACCTCAGAGGGAAGGGAGTGAGGAGATAAGGGGAGCAAACGCTCCCCTAATCTCCCCCAACAAGCCGCGGATCCGCGGTCTGGATGTGGCCAATTGGCCACATCCAGGTGGAGCGATGGTTGGCGTGGATGTGGGCTTCCTTTTATCTTGTTGGATTTACTGTTGCAACTCTCAGATTTGATGAAACGATCTTTGATTTGTTGGCTTCAACCGCTTGATTTGGGAAGATTCATTTCAACCAGTTTTCAACTTCTCTGATTTGTCAAGATCTGCCCTGATTCTCTGATTTCGAATTTATTCTGAATTAAATGGGCTTTTGGGCTCGTTTCTCTGGCCTATCCTTTAGAAATGGGCCTGCAATTTATAAAGAACAATATGACTTATTAATATGATATATTTAGATAACAAACATAAAAATGTGACAATATGTATGCAATATATGTGACCGATCAGGTTCAGATGAGGGCAGCCCATAGGCTAGTGTTTGTTCTTCGAGTGGAGGCAATCTCATCAGCAGAACATCAAACAGGGGCTCTGAAAGAGAAAAATCCTACAGCAGAATGGGAGACTCCGAGTGGGGGCAATCCCATCAGCGGCTGGTTTTGACTCCCATAGGATGGCCGAGAAAGAGCTCGTAAGCCTTTCTGCGTTGATGCCTTTGAGTGGGGAAAATCTCATTTCCGGGGCATCCACACACAATCCTCCGAGTGGGGGAATTCCTTCAGCGGAGGACTGACTCTGAGTGGGGGAAATCCCATCCACGGAGTAGTCTTGTGGCCGCCTTCAAGTGAAAGAAATCCCATCAGCGGGGCGTGTGGATGGATGTACTGCAATTGATGGATGTACTACAATTGATGGATATACTGCCATGGATGGATGTACTGCCATAGACGGATGTACTGCCATGGATGGATGTACTGCCATGATTAGGAGCATAAAATAATATTTTATTTAAAAGTGGAGCACATAGAAAAGGAATGGAAGAAAGTATGCCTTATAGTCTAGAACTTAAATAGTCAATCGATCGCCTTGTATTAAGCAATCAAGTGCTCTTCCCAAGAAGGTTGAGTGTTTAGTTGTCCGGAGGCTGCTTTGGGAGAAAGGATGTACGACTTGAGACTGTCTCCTTACCTCATCTTGATGGAGAGGAGATGATGACTATTTCTCATGGATTCTTAGCGAGAGGCATACTGTGTTGGCCCAAAGGCCCATCACTCTAGTTTTGATAATGATTAACACATATAGTTATAGTACTATTGATCTTGTGTTTATTTAATCTCAGATATTTGATCAAGATCTTAGTTGGTGTTTAGCTTCAACAAAAGATTCGAAGTCAAGTTTTGAAGCTAGCACGTGTTGATTTAAGAGCTCGCACATCAAGATTGTATCAAGCACTCAAGAGGAGTCTAGCTCATTGGATCAAGATTTGCACCAAGTCAAGATGGAGAAGAAGATTTCATGAGAAGATTTTCGTGAAGACTTGATTCATGTTTGTATGTGTTAAGATTTGTTTTTAGATAAAATATAAAAGATAGATTAGTTGTGGATTGCTCAAGCTCATACACACACACACAAAATTTATATGTGTTTTCATAAAATAGTTTTTGATTTTAGAAAATACCATTTTAGTTTTTGAGCTTCAAAGTATACATCTTTATGTTTTATGATTAGAGTTCATCAAAACAAGTATATATGGTTTATATGTGTTTTAGATTTCATCCATACATATTGTTAGTTCAAATGTTTAGAAAAACTTATTTGGTGATTCTATACATATGTTGGAGTTTCGTATTTATCAAAACTTATTTTAGAGCTTATTGTTAAAAACATAGATATTTCATCTCATATGTGTATTGGATCATATCCATACGCACTAAGCTTCAAAAGTGTCTAAAATATCTTATTTTTGTTTTTAGAGAAGTCTTAAAAAAAATTGTTTTTCAAATTATAGATTGACTTTGAAAAATACGGATTTTTTGTTGAAGGCAAAATTTCTATATTATAAATATGGTTAAATATATTTGTAATATGTGTTGATTTTTGATCTTACATATTTGTAATTCAAAATATTTCAATGAACTTATTTTGTGAATTTTTAGTGATTTTATGAGATTTTATAAGAGTTTTTAAAAACCTAGTATTAATCCCCAAAATTTCCAGACCAGGCCTTCTGCCGGTCGACCGGCCGGTCGATCGAGACAGAAGTCGGTCGACCGGGCAGTCGACCGACGTGCACAGAACGTGCACGGCTATTTGGCTTGTGGGCCGGTCGACCATGCGGTCGACCGTCCAGAGAGCTTTGCTCTCTAGATCTGGCCCCAGTCGACCGGTAGGTCTAGCCAGGGCACGGTCGACCGGGCGGTCGACCGGCAGGCCCGAACGGCCAGAAATTTGACCATTGACCGGTCGATGGCCGGTCGACCGACAGGTCATTTTGACCCTCCGTTTGACTCCAACGGCCATATTTTTGAGGTCTATATATGGGAGCTGTTTTGGGCTGTTTTAGATAAGATTTTGAGTGGGTTTTCAAGCTAGTTTTCCCCATCTCTTTCAGAGATTTCTCCACTTATTTTAGGGCTAATATTTTCATATCAAAAGGAGAGTTTTCAAGAGCGTTTTTTAAAAGAGTCTCCTTGAGTTTTTCACTACCACTCTATCAAGTTTTTCTCACACATACTTGAGTTTTCATTGCCAATATCTATCCTATAGGAGCTTTGTTGTGAGAGTGTTTTTAGGTGATCAAAGTGTAGAGATCACCAAGTGTTCATCTTGTATTTGAGAGGCGAATTTGCAGGTTCATGTTTGTGACGAGTTCTTGTGGGAGCTCAGTGTAGAGGTGCGGCCTCGGCAAGCTAGTGTGCTTGCGTGTGTTGTTCTTGCGGAAATAAGAGAGACTAGTGAGTCCAAGAGTTCTAGTGTGAACTCATTGTAGGTGTTGCGACACCGAGTGATCTTGCGGGATCGTTTCTAGTGGAAATCCTTTATAGTGTTTTAAGGCGGGACGTAGAGAAAGGGTGCTTGAACCTCGAAACAATTCTCCCGTGTTTGCGATTGCTCTCTCTCTCTCTCTCTCTCATGTTTACATATCTTGCTTGCTTACATTATTTACTTTTTTATATGCTTGATATATCTTGTGCCAGATTGTTATATGCTTTGGATTGTTTGCTCACACTTGTATTTAACCAAAAGAGTCATAGTGGCATCTCAACTCTTAATTTAGAAGAAACTTGAGGAGATAGTTCAGAGCCCTTCACCGGGAGTTCGACTACACTCTTGTATTATACCTTGTGTGTTTTGGTTAATAACTTGATTTTTCTTAAATAGTTTTTAATTACGCATCATTCATCATTAGATTAGCTTGTACACCTATTCACCCCCCCTCTAGGTGTATTTTCAATTGGTGTCAGAGCTTGGTGCTCTTAATTTGGGTCTAACAACCTAGAGTTAAAGATTCTTTTTTTAGCTAATTACTATTTTTGAACACACACCTAGGAATTTCATGACACCTCCCATGTTTGATATTCTTAACATCTAAACTTAGAAAGTTAAGATGTTAATATACCTCAAAGCCCTAGGAATTCATGTTTATCTTGCCACTATTAAAGATTCATATTGTTTAAATGGCAAACATCTTGAGGCTAACACAAAAACATCTTGAGGCTAACACCTATGAATTTCATGACACCTCCCATATTTGATATTCTTAACATCCAAACTTAGAAAGTTAAGATGTCAATATACCTCAAAGCCCTAGGAATTCATGTTTATCTTGCCACTATTAAAGATTTAAATTGTTTAAATGGCAAACATCTTGAGGCTAACACAAAAACTCTTCATGCTTTAAAGAGTACCCTAAATGATGATTATTTATGTAGGGTTGCTAAATTTGATTCGGCTTTTGTAGTTTGAAACACACTTGTATCCCTTGGTGAACAAAAGCAATACTATATGGGGAGTGACTTGGATGATGGAAGTGATACTTCTAACATATGCTACATGGTCTAGGGGGATGACTCCCTTGAGGTAAATTTCGAATCTGAGCTTGATGAGGATGTTGACATGTCATATGATGAGCTTGCTTTATTTTGTCAAAAACTTCTTAAAATTATGAATTATTAAAAATGGAAAACAAAAATTTGAAAACTAAAAATGATTTGGTTTCAAAAGAAAAAGATTCATTTAAAATAAATTTGAAATTGTTTCAAAAGAAATGAAGTTTTGAAAAACCAAGTTATTTTGGTTGAAAAGGAAAAGGAAATTATTTTAAATGAAAATAAATCTTTGAAAAAGAAAATTATTTTAAAAGAAAAAGAAAGTATTTCTAAAAAGAATAAGGATTTTATTTTTCATGTTTCTTCTTCCAAAATTGATAATGATATTTGCATTATGAAGAAGAACATTGATTGTTTGGGCTCCACTTTGAACCAATGTGCATTTAACCATAATAGATTGGAATTCATATTTCGTAAGAAACAAATTCCACATGCTCATGCACAAACCCCACGACATACATATGCACTCCATGCTCACTCTCACACCGCTCATATACATGTTAGAATGTACAAATGTACACATTGTGGCCGCAAAGGCCATCTTGCAAGATTTTGCTTTGATATATTAAATTCTATAAATGTTGCAAATAATAATGTTTGGGTTCCTTATAATACTAATCCCCGTGGACCTAAAAGAAAATAAGTACCAAAATTCTCACCTCTTGTGTTTGATGTAGGTGTGGGTTCTCACAAAACGTGAGAGGTATGGTGCCTTGGTGGTAGATGCATGAGCTAGATGGACATACCAAATTAATGCATCACTATCAAAGATGTTTGGTGGGTGGACAATCATGGTTTTAAGACTTAAAGAATAATTCATATAGTTTGGTAACTATCTCTAACTCCTATTTCAGTTTACATGCTTTTACATTTGATAATTTTAGCATGTTTTGATTTTATGCTCATTATGTTAAATAATTATGTTTTGTACTTCATGTGGTGAATACTTATTTAGATATAATTTTCGTTAAAACCTGTGTTTATACTTGTACAAGTAGTGAGCTACACTTGATTATTATATGTTTATACTTCATTACTCATTTGTACTCATTACATGTACATGTATAATGTTTTGATGATTCTTTTATTTATACTTGTTTTTCCTATTTTTGTACATGTTTTGTTTCATATATATGTTATTTCTGTCTAAAGTTAATAAATATACATGTATACCCTTGAGTCACTTACCTTCATGCAAATTTAATTATGGACTCGTTTCTGTTTGGGATATATATGTATATTCTCAGTTTTGATAGAACATACATATACCTTGAAGTTTGTTTAATTTTAATGAAATTTTTTTATGATTTTCATATGTTGTGATGTTTTGAACTTTATTGATTATTTTCATGAATATGCTCTCACATGATTCTTATGCACTCACATTATTTTTATTTAGTCATGACTTTATTTTTCATGAGTATTTATGAGCATTATAAATTTCGAGTGTCAACTCTTGTGTATTTAGCATTCTTCATGGAATATATGATTTGGTTTCATATTTTGAAGGATCTTTAACTAGTTTTTCAAAAATTACTTTAAACTAGTTATTTATTCTTCATTTGGTAGTATTTTCAACTTATAATTACTTTTAAATCTTATTTTTGAAAACTTCTACCCTTTAAGGGCGGTTGGATGGGCGACCATGCCTTATATATCCTTATTGAAAATCTTTTAAACTTGTGCATGAATAGGGTGGTAGGTATGAGTTATACACATGATCTTCAAGGAATCTTATTTTTGTATACTCATATGTGCTTCTTATATATGTATGCTTCAAATTTCAATTAGTATCAATTTCAATTTGTATTTTTATTTTCATACACACATATATATGATTTGATTGTGTTTGTTTTATAATATCTTTACATTCTAAAAGCATAAATTATGCTTATGTTAAACTTGATTTTATCTATATAAGCTTATACATTGATTTCAATTAGTATTTCAATTGATATTTATTTGATATCAAAATATATTTCATGTTTCACCTTCAATGGTATCAAAATCTACTATTGGTTTCTTAAAAATTTGTTTTTTAACAAGTGGTACCAATTTTTGTTTCAACTACAAATTAATTTCACTGGTATCATAATTCATTTTGTTGACTTCAATAAATCTTAAAAATTTGTTTTAAAAAGTGGTTTTAAAATTTGTTGATATGTTTGCCTATATGCAAGGGGAGCTTAATATCTCCTCTATATGTAGATTCATGTTGGAGTGTATCTCACATTGAGAATCTTGACCTCTCTTCTTTATGTGATACACGTGTGTAGGGTGAGCTTAACATCTTCGCTTATATATTGTATATTATACTTTATGTGGGTTACGGTCTAGTCATTCTTTCTTCATGTAATGCATGTATGCAGGGGGAGCTAACTTTACGTCTCTCCTCTTTATGAATGTATATCGCATATACATCTTTATTGTTTGTTTGTCTTCGCCTCTTTGTTGATGAATTGACAAAAAGGGGAGAAGAATTTTGAGAGTTTATATATGCATGTTTATATCTTTATTTATGCATATATGTTTGTTTAGTTATGCACCTTGTTGAATATCCTTATCGTTTATTGCTATGCATGAGTTAAGGGGGCATGTTTATATATTTGTTTATGCATATATGTTTGTTTAGTTATGTACCTTGTTGAATATCCTTATTGTTTATTGTTATGCATGAGTTAAGGGGGAGCTTCTATGAAGCTTAACTTTAATCCATGCATATATAACTCCATGAGCTTTGTCATCATAAAAAAGGGAGAGATTATTGACCCAAAGGCCCATCACTCTAGTTTTGATGATGATTAACTCATGTAGTTATAGTACTAATGATCTTGTGTTTATTTAGTCTCAGATATTTGATCAAGATCTTAATCGGTATTTAGCTTCAACAAAAGATTCGAAGTCAAGTTTTGAAGCTAGCATGTGTTAATTCAAGAGCTCGCACATCAAAATTGCATCAAGTACTCAAGAGGAGTCTAGCTCATTAGATCAAGATTTGGACCAAGTTAAGATGGAGAAGAAAATTTTCAAGATAATATTTTCGTGAAGACTTAAGTCATGTTTGTAAGTGTTAAGATTTATTTTTAGATAAAATGTAAAGGATTGATTAGTTGTGGATTGGTCAAGCTCATACACACACAAATATATATATGTTTTCATAAAATAGTTTTTGATTTTAGAAAATATCATTTTGATTTTTGAGCTTCAAAGTATACATCTTTATGTTTTATGATTAGCGTTCATCAAAACAAGTTTATATGGTTTATATGTGTTTTGGATTTTATTCATACATATTGTTAGTTTAAATGTTTAGAAAAACTTATTTGGTGATTCTGTATCATATGTTTGAGTTTTGTATTTATCAAAACTTATTTAAAAGCTTATTGTGAAAAATATAGATATTTCATCTCATATGTGTATTGGATCATATCCATACACACTAAGCTTCAAAAATATTTAAAATATCTTATTTTTTGTATTTGGAGAAGTTTTGAAAAAATTGTTTTTCAAATTAAAGATTGATTTTGAAAAATACGGATTTTGTTTAAGGCAAAATTTTATATTACAAAAATGGTTCCAAATGTTTGTAGTATGTGTTGATTTTTGATCATACGTATTTGTACTTCAAAGTATTTCAATGAACTTATTTTTGTGAATTTTTAGTGATTCTATGAGATTTTATAAGAGTTTTAAAAACCTAGTTTTAATCCCCAAAATTTTCAGACCAGGCCTTCTGCCGGTCGACCGGCCGGTCGACCGAGACAGAAGTCAGTCGACCGGGCGGTCGACCGATGTGCATAGAACATGCACGGCCATTTGGCTTATGGGCCGGTCGACCGTGCAATCAACTGTCCAGAGAGCTTTGCTCTCTGGATCTGACCCCGGTCGACCAGGCGGTCGACCGACAGGTCTAGCCCAGGGCACGGTCGACCGGGCGGTCGATCGTAGGCCCCAACAGTCAAAAATTTGACCTTTGGCCGGTCAACCGGCTGGTCGACCGACAGGTCATTTTGACCTGCTGTTTGACTCCAATGACTATATTTTTGAGGCCTTTATATGGGGGCTGTTTTGGGCTGTTTTAAATAAGATTTTGAGTGAGTTTTCAAGCTAGTTTTTCTCATCTCTTTCAGTGGTTTTCTCCACTTATTTTAGGGCTAATACTTTCATATCAAAAGGAGAGTTTTTAAGAGTGTTTTCAAAAGAGATTTCTTGAGTTTTCCACTACAGCTCTATCTAGTTTTTCTCACACATACTTGAGCTTTCCATTGTCATATCTATCCTATAGGAGCTTTGTTGTGAGAGTGTTTTTAGGTGATCAAAGTGTAGAGATCACCGAGTGTTTTTAGGTGATCAACGCGTAGAGATCACCATGTGTTCTTCTTGTATTTAAGGAGGCGAACTTGCGGGTTCATGTTTGTGACGATTTCTTGTGGGAGCTCTGTTCGAAAGGATTAATTGTATTGAAAAGAGGTTTAGAGTAAACCGTTGGTTGCCGTGTTCCGATGATCAAGAACTTCGAATGTTTATGCAGGTTTACTTTGCTCCTTCCGAATCATCGTTCGTAGCATAAGCTAGGACGGGTTGTATCCGCAGGGAGGGTTAGCGATAGAAACTTTCAAGGTTTGTATTGAAATCTTTGTGAAGAAAAATGAAGGTTCTTCTTTGTTTTAAGAAATGGAAAATAAAACGATGTGGAAGGTGAGTGGAAAATCTTTGGGTGTTTTGTAAAAGAAAAGAAACGAGAATATAGATGGAAGGAAAACGAAGATATTTGGAAAGAAGAAGTTTTCAGAAGAGAGATTTTTTTAAGAATGATATAAAAGAAGCCATGACTAACTAACATTTTAATTTACTAACTTATTACTCTCGTTGGGTGATGCATGCCTCATATCGAATCATCGGCAATGGTATGTCTTGCTTTGCTAAGTTCTTGTGTTGTCCCATGTCGAAGGTGTTTCTCATCTAGGCTAGTTGCCTCCTTGAATCATTGGCTCCCTAAATAGATTTTCATTGTGGAACAAGGATAGTCACTTTTAACGATACTAAGAAACATACAAGATTCATTAGTCCATCAAAGCTATAATAAAGCGAGCATGAAATAAGAATTTGTAATGTAGTCATTGGCATAGTGAAGTGCTCCATCTTCATGTTCCATCAAGGCACTTATTCTAAGGATAAGGCTCTAAGTGAGGCTCACATGAGTCATGTGGAGGGAGAACTTAGCATTTGCAAAGAATAAAAAACAACTCATCTTCATTGGAGGTAAAATGGACTTGTAGATTGCAAGACTTAAAAGAAGAAAGTATCCAATGAATCATATAAGTTAGCAATCACCCAAGAGTTAGTAGTTAGTAAACTTAAAAGTTAGTTAGTCATGTTAATAAATTAGCTAGACAGGGAAATAGAGAACAAGAAACAGTTCATTGTAGAAGTGAAATAGAAGAAAGTATAAGTTTAAAGAAAAATAATGCACTAGAACAAGAGAAGATGAAGATTGAAAACTCGATCCTTGTATTGCGTTCTCACTGTCTCCAATTACAAAGATTGCTCACTCTCACTCTCTCTTTTCTGGATTCTAGAAGGAGAAAAAGAAAATTACATAAGAGACTAAAAGAAAACCTAAAGAAACCCTAACAATTTTCCTATAAACAATACTCTTTTCTCTTCCCCGATTACAGAGGCCCTAGGGGTCTATTTATAGTCTTCATGAGAGGAGGCCATCCCACTTCAGTCTCCGGATCAAACTCTAAAGTAACGACCTAAGGATTGTCGCGGTATCCTCGTTTTCGCGGCCGTTTCTTGGCCGCTGCGCTAGCGGATTTTTGTGCCTTTCTGTTGTATCTCGTATCCTCAGTGGATCTTCTAGAAACGGAGAATACGCTTTGGGACTGTGCAGATCTGGGCTTTCTTCTTGTGGGCTTCTAATTAATTCTTTAATTCCTCAAAAATCATAATTCTTGGGCCTCCTCCATTAAACATTGGACCTGAAAAAAGAGAGAAAAAACAATAAAAATCCAATTTTTATTCAGATAAAGCATAGCATGGTGGTAGAAAATGATGCATAAATGACTCCAATCAAGCTCGGTGTAGAGATGCGGCCTCGGCAAGCTAGTGTGCTTGCATGTGTTGTTCTTGCGGGAACAAAAGAGGGACTAGTGAGTCCAAGAGTTCTAGTGTGAACTCGTTGTAGGTGTTGCGGTACCGAGTAATCTTGTGGGAACGTTTCTAGTAGAAATCCTTCATAGTGTTGAAGGCTGGAACGTAGAGTAAGGGTGCTCGAACCTTGAAACAATTCTCCCGTGTTTGCGATTGCTCTTTCTTTTTTACTTGTGTTTACATATCTTGCATGTTTACATTATTTATCACTTTATATGCTTGATATATCTTGTGCTTAATTGTTATATGCTTGGGATTATTTGCTCACACTTGTTTTCAACCAAGAGAGTCACAGTGGCACCTCAACTCTTAATCTAGACGAATCTTGAGGAGATAGTCCATAGCCCTTCACCGGAAATTCGGCTATACTCTTGTATTATACCTTGTGTGTTTTGGTTAATAGCTTGAGTTTGCTTAAATAGTTTTTATTTCCGCATCATTCATCATTAGATTAGCTTGTACACCTATTCACCCCCCTCTAGGTGTATTTTCATACTGGGTGAGGATACCTCAGCCACCTCCGTGAAATTATGTAGAGAGTACGGTGGCAGGGAATAGAACCAGTCTGAAGCTGCATCTTTCAGGCTGGAGGGAAAAGTGAGGCACATGAGAGGATCGTTATGGGAGTAGATTACCATCTTGTCCCCGAAGTGTCAGATATATTGAACAGGATCATTTACTCCAGAGTAGTAGTAAAAAAATGGGAGTCGAGAATTTTTTGGGAACTCACACCTTTGAATCTTTTTGGAGAGAGGAGAATCATTCATTTTTGCTATTGGAGTGGACGACCCAGCGATTTGGCCTTCATGATCCACTTCTGGATGAGCTCATCGAGGGTAAAAAGATTGGGAGACGTGTTGTTCTTGAGCTTGCCTCCAGTTTGTGCTAGATTGTTCTGGAGGACTGTGACATGGGCTTGGGGCTGCTGGTTGAGTAATTTCAACTTCTCTTGCTCTCGGAGGATGTTCTCCTGATCGAGGGCCAACTACTCTCACTTACATCAGAGTGCGCTTGTTGTTCCTTCATTTGCTCTCTAACCTCGTAGAGCGTTTGAAGAAGTTGGTCTTCACGCTGCTGTGAGGGTTGAATGCTGACGATTAGCTCTTATGATGATGATGAGCCGATATCCTCGGTGATATGTGGTCGGTCGTCAACAAGTCAGGGAATCGTGCCCCATCGGTGCTGGCGACTCTGCTTTTGATCATGACGATGTTGTGAATGACCATTTGCTTCTCCAAGACCATCTTTTTCTAAGAGAGACTTTTTGAGGAGGCTCTAGGTTATTGGGGGAGAGATTTAAAGTTTAAATCTCATATATCAATGAAAGCACCAATTTGTAGTGAGAGCTTTTCTGATATGATTGATTGAACGGTCAATCTCGCACCACAAGATTGAGGGGATTTGGATTATCGAAAGCCGATAAAGATTTCAATGTAGAAGTAAGCAAAGACAGGAGAATTTTAAAATCCAAGTGAGAAAAAATCACGGGGAGGGGAGAGAGTTCACTATTATCAAGAAGTTACAGTAAATTTTATAGAGCTCTACTGCGGTTAGAATCTCCTAGATCCCCACCCCTCTTGTTTGATGAGAAGGTCGATATGTACTGAATTATTGGCCTGAGGGTGGATAGAATGATGGTGAGATTGGCGTAACTACAGTGATCTTCACGTGCGAAATTGTTATAACTACTGTGATTGTGGGCCCTTGATTGTTGGGATCGCCTGCCAAAAATTCTCCCCAGTCCATAACTGCGTAGGACGTTATGATCGTGGGTGAAGTCATGTTGCGTAACTAAAGGCAGGAATCAAGGAGGGCGGTTGCTGTAGCTATTTTGCTCGGAGCGAAAGTCTCTGAAAAAGAGTGGATCTCTAGACAGTTGGCAGCATGTGAGTCCTTGGAAGGAGTTGCGGACTCGAGAACAGTTGAGTGTTCTCGAAAAGAGGAGCGGTTTTGAGAATATGCTTGGATTTTTTTTTTGGGCCCACAATGAGTTTACTAATACGTCGAGTTTGTCGCTTATTCGGGATGCTCCTGATGAGATGGAACACGTGTCACGATTTTAAAGAAGATCAAAATCTGACTACTATAGTAAATTAAGATCATATGATTTTTTTGTTTGGGAGGTGGAATCCATACCTTTTTGTTAGCTTTTGGGCACATTAGTGAGCATAAGAAAGTCCTCACCATATCAAAAACTCTTTTTTTTGGAAGGTGTCAGTGATCCAGTCTAAATCACCCCCAAAAGCTTCAATTTCCATTTCCAAGCTTTGCTGAGGTGGGCTGATGTTTTGGAGCCTGGAATCCAGCTTTGCAAAACAAACAAAGAAATATGGATTTGAATTCCAAAATATGCCTAGTCACACTCCAAATCCATGGATTCTGTTGGGATTCATGAAAACACACATGCTCAATCAGGGGCAGGATCAGATGTTGGCTTGGCGACATAAATTTCGTCTCACTTTTTCATATATTGTCTTAGACTTCTTTCTGTTTTGATTTTCTTTAACAAATTTATTCCTGCTTCCCCTCTTGATTTAGTGGAGAATATTATTTTATTCTTTTGACATATTCATATAGTGCATAAGCATATGTTATAAAAGATTACAACTCATCTTAAAATTTATTCCTGATTCCGTTCTGAGCTCAATTAACATATCAAAAACCCAAACTGCTCAATTAAGAAGATCCAAAAGCAAATCTCGGCATAGGCCTAACCATAAAAGCTCTGATGCTGATATACTCGTGGATATCCGCTACCCGCGTCCATATTTGTTATGGACACAGATGTCCAGATAAGATTTTTATGGATCCGGGCGGACACACATATGGTTTCAGATATTGCTTTTTAAAAGCTGCGGATAGGGATACACTATACAGCCCAAAGACTGAGGAGTGATTATTTTCTTTATTATATTATTATATATACATATTTTAAGCAAAAAGATCTTGGGCCTTCAGAAGGGCCTTTTTTAAGGCCCACCAGAGAAAGCCCTACAACCCATAATTCAATCCCCTATAAAATTAAACCCTAAAGGCTTCGGCCAGACCCTAAACTACTTGATCTTATCCGAGCAGAGAAAGGCGGCCGTCGCCTCTCTTCCTCCTCTGCCCCCCAAACGCAATTCGATTCGTTGCCCTTCCTTCTGCGGCGGCGACCGAAACCGCTGCCGGTCGCCGGCAGCGTCTCGATGCGATGCGTTTGGGATGAATGAAAGAAAGAAAGGCCGCCGGTCCCTTCCTCCTGCGATGAAGACTGCCCGCCATCGGAGCACTCTGATTACTATGCCTTCTCTCAAGAGAGAAGGCGTGCGATGACGTTGGCGCGGGCTACCCCCACAAAATACTAAAATTAATAATAATAAAAAAAAAAATCCAGTTTTCCCTGATTTTTTGGGGGATCATGATTGTGCATTTTGGGTTTTCTAGGTTTTGATAAGTTATGAAAAATGATTTTTTTTTCTAATTCATTTTATAAATCATTTATTTTGCCTAGGGGATTAGGCTTTTCTCGTTATTAGGTTTTGGTAAACTATGGGAGATTATTTTTTTTTCTTGGTCAATTAGATTCTCTAAGTGTTTTTTTTTCATTTTAGATGTTTGAAAATGCATTTGGTTCCTTGTGACAATTGTGATTCTTCAATTTTATGGTCTATAGCACGAGAAATTGCTTGTAGCGTCGAAAAAGTTGTCTTTTTTTGTTTTTTTAACAAAAAAAATTGAAACCTTTTGCAGTTATGATATTTGTAGGTTTTGCATCTCGAGCAACTTCTTGTTCGTAGTGGCTGAAGCAGGCTTCATTGTGGGATGCCAGGTGTGTTTTGATTGGCGGTTTTTTGACGTCATACTAGTAACATGAAAGATTATGCTCTTATGGACGATGTTATTGATTTTGGATGATAATTAGGGATATTGTAAGATTTTTCTATCAATAATTATGAAAATTTTAAAAGTTCACTGTAAGATATAATTGGCTATGTTACATTTTCCAACACTTGCTAGTTTTTGTATTTCAATACATTTTGTAGGGTCTAGATGAACATCTCACTTTAAATCATAATAAAGATATTTTGATGTAGTAGAAGTGAAGGGGAGAAGAGTAACTGATAATGTAGATGCAAGTGAGGTCAGATTGGGTTTTTGATGGGACTAATTGGCAACCAGTCCAAGGTAGGTGTTCTCTTTAAACTGCCAACTGTAGTATCATGCTTGTTAGAACATCTGAGAAGAAAATTGTGTACAATCAATTCGGGAAGCAACCTTAATTACTCTAATACCAGTGAAACTAGAGATTGTGGAAACATGTACTAATGTGAATTTATTATGATAAATTGGTTTTCCTCTAGTACTAATTTCAATTTTTAGATATGATAATTTCACCTCTTGTGAATTTTAAGAATTGAGAGAGACAAGTTGGTTTTGTTTTCCAATCTGGCTCTTTGGTCGGGCTGAATTACAAACGAGAAGTGTCCTCTTCTCTGCAACTCAACTACTCTCATCTCGAGTCAAGAAAGACATAAGAGTAGCATAAGTGCTTGGAGTTAAAGATCCTGTGGCATCTTACAAAGAGATTTCTTTTTTGTTCAAAAGAGTGATGTATTAAGGAGTAAAGAAGCAATTTAACATGGATAAACTAAAGCAATTGGCACTCCAGTGAAGAAGAATTTGAACTCGAGTTTATATATGGGTCCTAATGAAAAGGATGTCTAGAGTTCTGACAACAGTGATATTAGTGGCTTATGATGTATGCTATAATGTGTACTTGGCTGACATGTGCCATTGGTTCAGTCAGTCGGTTTCCTGTCAAATATAGGACCTGCACATTGGAAGGAGATCAAAAGGATTTAAGACACTTATCATTACAGGGCATTGAGAGGAGGTGCAAGAAGGTGTGAGATAAATAGGAAGTCGTCCACCAATGAAAATGTAAGTGTAATGCCTCAAAATGGGGGTCAATTGTAATTTAAAGAAGAGACAATGACCATAATGCTTGTGCAATGTACAATGGCATCTTGTGTTTGTCTATGAAATCCTTGTCTGTTATGTACACATCATATGCTTTTGAACTGTTTACTTAATACTGGAGCACTGACCATCGCACAAAAAATCTGTTACTAAATATTATCTGCAGTAATTTTGAAAGTCATTTGTTCCCCTTTATTTTCTCGTGTAATTTTTCTGACTTGGCCTGTGACTAATCACTGCATAAGGTATATCAATTTTCCTCAGAATTCCAGTGTTATTCACAAATGTACTTAGAAAGGCTTCTGCAATGTGGTGGTGGTGCTTCCCTACTATATGGAATCTGAAGTAAGTCCTGCAATGTATTCATTAAGTTATGCCTCTTTTCAGAAGGTTCAAATTCTTATCATACGTTAATTTCCTCAAAATCCTTTGGAATTTTAGCACATATTTCATTTTTATGTCAATGAACGTGTTGGTGGAGTGAAGGGATGAACTAGTTGTGAAACCCAATGTTTTGATAATGATTAAACTTTAAGGCACTCGTGTTGGATGGATGGAAATAACTACATTGCTAAATCAATTTGGTTGTGGTTGGATACAAGTCTCCATAATATTAATCAAGCTACCTCAAGTTTTAAATTGTAGTGGTCAAAACTTGACCCTAACAGGATGACACAACGTGTTCGAGCAACCAGGAGATTTTGTCACGCCATATGCTCCCGAAGCAAGTTCAGTCCATACTGAAGTCACTTTTCACCCCCAGGATACTTTCCGTCCCGGTAGCTTCGATGCTCCAAGTCATCCTGGAGCTTTCCGTTCCGAAGATTTCAATTCCACACAAGGTTACCATGACAACAGATCATGTCTGATCTTTGCTGACAGTTACACAACATAATTTTCTCCTACGTTCATAACATGTAACACCCTCCAGTTATGTATAGAAGACGGATATCCCTGCATGTAATCCCAATAATCAAGCGCTAGTAAACATGATCGTTACAACAAATCAACATGTGCAGATAATGCGATTACGAGGATCACGTCCGTACGATCCGCTTTCAAGCACAAAGCATAGTCAAGCATAAATATACGTTCTCCAACGAGAGAACTTTTGGGGGAGGCCTGTGGATATTTTTTTCTTTTCAATTAAGCCCAGCACTGAGACTAGCAAATAATTCCTGTAATTCCTGTTACCTGCGAATTATAGTAGATTCTCTCCCCCTTTGTGGTTTTCTCAATTAAGAATTTTCACGTAAAAATCATACATCTCTCTTCTTTATGTTGTGCATTATTTTATCACACCACACTCGCTAATCTCGATTGTGATGTGGATTGATAGTCCGATCCCTCGTGGCGGAAAATCTTCACCACAAACTGCTACTTTCATTGAGATCTGAGTCCAATACTCAGATTTTTTTCCCTACTAAACCCCTCCTCAAAAATCCTCTAAAAATCCATGGCCTCGAAAAAAATAGCTGATCACTGGCAACCGGGCCACCTCCAAGGGCAACTCCACTACCACCGTTGGGGCATCGTTTCCTGAGCGGTCTCAGCCCTGTCGTGGAAGAGTGTCTTCGCACCTTCACAGGGGGCAGCTGGAGTCACCCACCCACTGTACAAACAACTGGTGAAGTATTACATCACCCTTTAGAGTGAGAACATACACTGAGCCCAACCGTACATCCACTTGGAGAAAGCAATGAAAAGAAAGGCATCTTTCAAATTTTAAAATCATAGTCCTTTCTTTTAGGCTTTTGACACCTACCTGGGATTGTCCTTACATGTGCCTACTTGCAATTTTTTTGATTAGGACATTTACTTGTTGGAGTACTTTTTGATAGAGACTTGAAGTCTTGGGGTTGATTATTTAAAGATCAAAATCCTTTCCTTTTTCTTTGTTTCTCTCATCAAGTGGGGTTCATTTAAATAGTGTTGCCTCTCTTCTACCTTTGATTGGAGGATGCATTTATTGCTCAACACTCTCTTTTGTGCATGAAACCTATTGTTGCTAGTTGTTCTTTTAGATGACTTTTTTTTTGCCCGTTGTCTCCAACGAATAAATTCAGCATTAATTGCTATTTCTGGTGCATTAACTTAAGAGATATATTCAATAGAGAACAACAACAGCAGAGGCAGGAAGAGAAAAAGATTTAGAGCTTACAACTTTCAGATTATTAAAGAGAGAACCCATGGCATTGAATTCTCAATCTTCTTGTTTTCAATTCTTTTCTCTATTGTTCAAAGTAAAAATTTTTCTTAGGAATATTTAAGGGCTCATTTAATTTCTTTGAAGATTCCAATCTTGAATTATTTTCGAGATCTAATCGTTGTATCAAATTTATTACTTTATCATCTCACTCTAGAGCCAAGTGTAAATTTTACATTTGATTGATTGTACGAAATAATATTCTCAATCTTGTTGTAAAGAGAACAAAAATCGTTTCTTCTGAGATCCTCTTTGGTGAGAAGAGAGTTTTTTCTTTTAGTTGGAAGAGTGAAGAAGTCCAATTTTTAGGGTGTAGAGAGTTAGCATTTGTACTAAAGAGTTATAGGTGAAAGCAAGTTTAGTGGACTTATGAAATCCTTGGGAAGAGGTCCCAAGGTGGTGGACATAGCGGGTTACTTGAACCACCATAAAATTGTTTATGTTTGCGAATTAGATTTCTTTAAACTATTATTATTTTCTGCATTACATTTATGTCATAAATACTCGCATATGATTTTTTTAAATCATTACACAGTTCCAATCGAATTCTTCTACACAGTTATACTGGTTCTTTCATGAATTTTTGATTCTTCCACACATGGTTCACAGTCGCGGTCTCGGCCTCCGACTCGGCGGGCACTGAGACGGATCGGTCTCGGCGACTCAGATCGGTATCGGGCGATACGCGCAAAACGCTACATAGAAAGCTCAAAAAATTCTGAAAAAATCACGATAAATCTTAAAAAAATGTAGATATCCACATTCATGTGTTACATGTCCACAATATATCACATAGCACACTAAATATAAAACGAAAGTATAAATATGCGCGTCGTCGGTAGAAGCATATCAAAATACATGCACAATATAGTAAATTGCACAAACTACATTTATAAATACATGCTAATGTAGTTATTTCCATATTGAATTGCGATGAGGCACAAAATCATCATAATGTCGAGTCGACCGAGTCAACCCCGATTCTCGGCTGAGTCGGTCTCCTCTGAGTTAAGTCGACCGACTCGTGACTCGGACTCGTCTAGGAGTGGGCCGAGACAAATACGACTCGGTCGACTCGTTTCCGACTCGGCCGAGTCTTTGAACCATGCTTCCACGCTATTCTTCCACCTGTATTTTTGTACAGTTCCAAAAAAATCTCGGTATTTATTCATTAACCCTATTCACCTCTCGAGGGTTTTACACTAGTTTCATTTGGCATATTATACTAGGTAGCTTGATATTTTTGTTCTGAATGGCAATATAATTTTCAAGTGTTTGACATGAAACCTTGGCCACCAGGTCTAAGGTTATTAAATGAGTGCTTAAATGAGTGCTTGATTTGAAACAAAAGAGGAGAGTCTATGGATTTTGAAAAAAATGAGAGATGAAAGAAATAGCTAATGATTACTTAATGGATAATGGATAAATGAAAAGGCCTTTCACCTTCTCGGATCTCACGCCGCTTCACGTCTCACGCTTTTTGATCTTGATGTCGCGCTACACATTCGATTTTAGCTTCACAATTAGGGTTTCACACCCTGTCATGGGCGGCACACCCCTAAGGAAAAAACTCCAAAATATTTTTTCTCAAAATTCTGGTTTATTTTTATTGAAAGCAATGTAGCCTTTAAATAGGCTTACAAATATAGACTTTTTTCTATATACTCGATGTGTGACTAAAATAAAACAAAATACTAAAAATAAAGACAAGACTACTAATAAAATAAAAGAAAATACAGACTCATACTCAAAGACAAAAGAAAGTTGACTCAATGTTCCCATCATTCTTGTCAGGTGGGAAGAACTCAGCCCCGTTGAGTATACATGAGGCGGTAGTAGCTTGACACTGGATTTGGATCTGAAGCTGTTGTTGATCTTGCTAGAGATGTTGCAGATGTGGTTGTTGGAGATATTGCTGGAGAGGTTGCTGACATGTTTGGTTGTTGAGGAGGTTGTGCAGGACTTTGTTGAGATTTTTGATTGTTGAGGAGATTGTTGTGGAGGGATTGTAGAGATCTTTGGCTGTTGCAGAGATTGTTGTGGAGGAGATTATTGAACTATTTGACTATTGAGGAGATTGTTGTGGCGGGATTTAATTTTTGTGGCTAAGAGGGAGATAAAAGAGGTTAGGATTTGAATCTTTTTTTTAGAATTTTGACAAAAGAGTTGAAAAAAGTAAACGAAGTACAAAATTGCTCTGGCGCCTCAACGAGATCACCAATTCATTTCAACACTCGGTTCAAATAAAATTGTATTGATTTTACATCGGGAATCTTTTCACAAGAAACTTGTATACTCATTACTTTTTTTAAGTATGCTCTGATATCAAATTGATGTGAAACAAAAGAAGGGGTTTTACGGATTTTGAAAAAAGAGATGAAAAATGAAAGAAAACAATAGGGACTCATGATTACCTAAAGGATAAAAGAGAATGCCTTCCACCTCCATGAATCTCATGCCGCTTCACACTGCACACTCATCGATTTTGACCTCACGCCGCTTCACGTCGCACGTTGGGCTTCACAGTTAGGGTTTCACACCCGCCATGGGCAACACGCACCTCAAGGAAAACTCCCAAAACAATTTTTATCAATTTCTAGTTTGCTTTTTATTGAAAACATTGAAGTCTTTAAATAGACTTACAATTATTGACTTTTATCTAGGAGTAAAAAGAGAAAGCAAGGCTACAAAATAAAGAGAATACATTTGACTCAATAAAATAAAAAAAAGATTCTGACTTAACGAAAACAAAAGAAAACTGGTTTGATGTTTCCATCATTAATTGATGTGAAACAAAGGAGGGTCTACGAATTTTAGAAAAAAGATGAGAAATGATAGAAATATCTAAAGATTACCTAATGGATAAATGAAAAGCCTTTCACCTTTTTGAATCTCACGCCGCTTCACGCCGCACGCTCCTTGATTTTGACCTCACGCCGCATGCTCGATCTTAGCTTCAGAGCGAGGGTTTCACACCTTGTCATGGGCGGCACGTCCCTAATGGAAAAAGCGCCAAAATTTTTTTCTCAAAATTTTGGTCTATTTTTATTAAAGCAATGTAGATTTTAAATAGGCTCACAACTGTACTTTTTTTCACATACCCGATGTGAGACTAAAATAAAATAAAATACTAAAAATAAAGACAAAATTACTAATAAAATAAAAAAATACAGACTCAGACTCAAAAATAAAAGAAAGTTTTGATTTAATGTCCCTATCATTCTCGACAGATAGGAAAAACTCAACCCTATTGAGTATACATGGGGCGGTAGTAGCTCGACATTGGATCTGAATCTGAAGTTGATCTTGTTGAAGATGTTGCAGATGTGGTTGCTGGAGATGTTGTTGGAGAGGTTGCTGACATCTTTGGTTGTTGAGGAGGTTTCTGCGCAGGAGATTGTTGAGATTTTTGATAGTTGAGGAGATTGTTGTTGAGGGATTGTAAAGATCTTTGGCTATTGCGGAGGCTGTTGTGGAAATTGTTGAAATATTTGACTATTGAAGAGATTGTTTGTGGCGAGATTTAATTTTTGTGGCTAAGAGGGAGATAAAAGAGGTTAGGATTTATTTTTTGGAATTTTGACAAAAGAGATGAAAAGAAAGTGAATAAAGTAATAAATTGCCCCTGCTTCTCACTGGGATTATCAATTTATTTCAACACTCGTTCATATAAAATTGTACCAATTTCACACCAGCAATCTTTTTTAAATAAAAGAAAGCTGATTTGGTGTCCCCTCCCCCGTTTCAAATCAATTTGAAAAGATAAATAATCTTATTCATTTCTTTTTTCACAAATTCAAAAAAAGAAAAAATATATATTACAAAATCTTTTCAAACGCCTCGTTATCTCTTATTTTATCTTTTCAAATTCTCTCTCATTTCTCAAATCTCATTTCAAATCTTTTCTCCACTTCAAAAATCTTAATTTCTCAAAACCCAACCGTTTATAAACCCTCGCCTTTTTCACAAAATTAGTTATCTTCTATCTTGTTATTTCTAGATCTCAATTCAAATCAATCTACAAAAATTATTTACAAGCCAAAAAAGAAAGAGATAAAAGCCAAATTCAAAATATCTTTACAAAGCTTTACAAGTTCTCTCCTCTCTGTGGCCCACACTTTTTTTTTCTTCCCTCTCTTTTTCTTTCTCTGCAAAAGAACCCAACAGAGGACCACCTCCCTTCTTCACTTCTTCACTCACGCTCTTCCACCAGCAAAATTAAAAAAAACCTACCAATAGCTGTTGCCCTTCCCCTCCGTTTCTTTGCACCATCAACTTTGCAACATCACCAGTCATCTCAAAGTTCGAGCTCCTCCTATGGAGGCCCATCTTCTCTTCTCCAGGTCTTCATCCTCTTTCAATGTTGCCGTCGAAGTGACCAACTGACCTCGTCTTCAAGTAGATCTACTTCCTCTTTGCTACATCCTCATCTCCTCGCAAGCTAGTCCGTCGTCTTCAACTGATTCTGATGCCTACTTGCCACCACTGTTGTTCAGTTCAGCCGTCCATCACATCCTTCACTTCAAGTGTTATTACTTCTCATTGGAAGGTCCAATGAGCCATGATCTGTCACAACAACACAAATATCAATCAATTGGGGTTACAACAATAACAACAAATGGTGACGCCAATAACAGTTGCAGCAAGACATCACTCTAGTGCAAATGTAGCAACAGAACAAGATCAACAAGCCCAACAAACAAGATCAAATGCAAACATCATGTGTATTCGACGGGGTCGAGTTCTTCTCACCCGACGAGAATGATGGGGACATAAAATCAGCTTTTTTTTGTTTTCGTTGAGTCGGAATCTTTATTTTTATTTTATTTAGTCAAATGCATTTTCTCTTTATTTTGTAGTCTTGCTTTCTCTTTTTACTCCCACATCTTTTATGTGGATAAAAGTCAATATTTGGAAGTCTATTTAAAGACACTCCGATGCTTTAAATAAATAGCAGACTAGAAATCTGAAAAAAATTGTTTTGGGAGTTTTTCCCTTGAGGGGAGTGTTGCTCATGACGGAGTGTGAAACCCTATCTGTGAAGCCAAGCGTGCGGTGTGAAACAGCGTGAGGTCAAGATCGATGAGTGTGCGCCGTGAAGCGGCATGAGATTCGTGGAGGTGGAAGGCGTTCTCTTTTATCCCTTAGGTAATCTTGAGTCTCCATTATTTTCTTTCATTTTTCATCTCTTTTTTCAAAATCCGCACACCCCATTGTTTCACATCAGTGCTCTTGCTGCATTACTCTCTCTTTACTAAAGATATTATTTATTTCACTTCTCTTTATGAAGGTTGACATTTAGGTTTTACTATGATCCTGGAAAGTAAGGAAATTAGAAGAGGTTATATAAATAGAAGAGAAATGAATGATGGATGAAGGCATACAGTCATTGCTTAAAAACAGCATCTCCTTTTCTCATATAGCATCAATACATCTTTCTGATTCATAAGAATATCTATCAATGAAGTTTTTGCAATTCATTGTTTATTAGAGGGGCTTTGAGGGAGGACACATTCTTTCCATATCTTACCTAATAGTGGTGCTTCCACAAGAGTGAAAGCTAAAAGCCACACATCAAGCATTTTTAAATAATTACATTGGCTCTCTTGGTAGAGTATACCCTTGAATGTTTGCTATGGAATATTTTTTAAAATGCCTTATTGTAAAGTTAGAGATCTTATCTAAAAGATGATGTCTTTGTGATGATTGCTTCATTTTCATGTCTTGCATGAACATACCATCAGTTTGTTGGATCATTGAGATAGTCTTACTGGCAATATTTTTAAGAGGAGAAAATGATGACACTAATAGCATGGTACTTACATTTTCATTCAATTGATTTCCACCTACCCTGCTTTTGTTTGTTTGCATTTATTTTTTTGTTTTTGGCAATGTTTTAATCTGTGCAGATCGCTATTGCTTTGATAAGGGTCATTTTTTTCTGCGCATAATTTTACGTGTTATAATGCATCTTGCTATTGGAATTGTGCATTATCTTCCATTTTGTTTGTATTTTCTTTTAGTTGTCTATATCTATTTCACTGAAATAATTCAGGAGTTTTTGTTAAAGAATATGTTATCTACCTTCTGTTAGTAACTGAAGTCAAATTAGATTGAGTTTGAAGAATCCAAAGTTTTGCAACCTAACAGGCTAATTACAACATGTTTTACTGGGGGACACGAAGGGGGCTGACACTATATTTTTGCTTGAAATTATATAATATGTTTTCACTTATAACCTTTTTATTATGTATCTTGTAGAGAATTTGGTTCTTGAATTATTTCCAAATACTTGCCTTCAAAGGGAAATTCTTACCACATCGATATGGAAGGAGGTTTTGTCAACTGATCTACACCACATCATCCTGAATTCAGTTGATTAGTGCACCGAAATTGAAGTTATTATTTTTAGTAAGTATGACATTACAAGATTTCAAGGGGCTTGATAGCAAGAGGCAATTTGTTTCGCAGTGAAGCGTATCAGGTGATGGAAAACTGCCTTTCCAAGAAATTTGCACTGTACAGATAACAGGAAAGCAATATCAATAAGGATTTAAAGGTTACAGATCCAGTAAGGAGGAAAGAAAACACAGAAAATGAGAGAGTCATCAATTAGAGAGGGGGGGGGGGTGTGTGAGCGGGTGGGCGTGTGTGGGCATGCGTGTGCGCGTGCGTCACAAAGATCAAGATCCTTATTTTAAATATCGGCCGAGTCAGCCGAGATATCATCCGATATCTCCTTTTTTTACTGTTGTCGATACGATATGGGGAAATCGTTCGCCATATCGTTTGCAGCAAAAAACGGCCGATATTTGAAATATTGGCCGATAAATCGCTTGATATTGGCCGATAAATCGCCCGATATATCGCCCAATATAAAATAACTTATTTATTGCACGACTGCGTGCAAATGTAAATTATTTTTTACTGTTTCTGCAAGCATATTACATCATTTTTATTAGGTAGATGATATCTATGACTCTAAATCAACTTTTAGTTATCAATATTTCATTATATATAGTGTCTGATATGAGTGTCCGATATGCGCGCGTATCCCCGGTATCTCCCCCGATATCCGATATGAAAAACCTCCATCCGATACGATCCCGATATCCGATATTTAGAACCTTGATCAAGATATGAAGTCTCCATTCCCTTTGATGTCCGAAAGTGGAGAATCTTTTTCAGAATGATGGTGATAAATCTATGCACTGTTAGTAGACTCTTCCTGGATTAGTAGCACGAGGAAAAACAAGGAGAAAACATGTAGGAACAAATAAACAAGCAAGAAGGGAGAGGAGAAAAAGTTATACAACATATATAGTCTCTTAAGGGATCTCTCTTAGAAATTAAAATTACAAACATAACTAGTTCCTTGGTCATTTTGCATTAAAAGAATATAGCTGAAGTAAAATGTTGAAATCTCCCTTTTATTAGATTCCAGTGGGTCCAGTGTGACAATATCATTGCATGCTCTATTGTAGAGCGATATTGTACCACCTATGTTGCACAGACGCGACAACATTGACATAGCCGCGACACGTGAATACGTGGCAAATACTTTAAAAATACACATGGCACGCGGTCTGACACGTTTCAAACACGATATGGCTCCATGCTAGAACTGTCCGTGCTACATAGTGTACCGCTCATCCATTGTTCAAACCTATGGGAATTTAATCTTATTTCTAATATCAAAAGCAAGGACCTCAAACCTGAGCTTAAAAATCTCTGCAGAGAAATAGAATATTTTTAGAGCAACTAGTTATTCAATTATCTCAATTTTGATAATCTATATCTTTTTTAAAAAATGAGGCTAATCTTAAATGCTAACTGATTCTTATGCGCTGGACCACATCATTTGTGTCTGCTAGCAGATTAGCTCAAACTTTTTCCACCTTGTGAAGCCTTGATCCACGATTTGTTGAGAACCTGAATGATGATGAATAATACCAACAACATGTGTAGAGCTTTCATCCTTGTGAATTTTAACTTGTTTGTAAAAAAATGTTAATTTTGTAATTTGTATTAATTGTTGAGTACTTTTCTATGATTTTAATTGCTGAAAACTAAATGATTGGTGGTTCTTTTATCTGTTGCTTTTCCATGCAAATCGAACATATTGTTTATAATTCCCCTCCCCCCTCCCCTTCTTTCTTTTTTTAACATTTTGGTTCCATGTGTAGGTCTTATTTCTGAGTTCAGTTGCAGAAAAAGCAGATGTTGAAGAGCAGTATAGGTAACAGATGGCATGATGAAGGGTGAACTGAACAATATACTTGTTAAGTTTATGGAATGAAAATTTGGATTGTCCCTGATGGCATGGTTTTTCTTTGGATTTGCTGATGTGATTAGAAGTAATGTGCCCTAAATTCATGGTCTGGGTTGCTGCCCCTCCGAAGGCTAGGAGAATTTGGAGGACAACTGCTGTTGTTTTAGGACTCTGCAAGCTCCACTCTTTCCATTGTTTTCCTGTCATGGAATCAGGTACTGACTGTATGAGTGTATGAAATTTCATCAAATCCTTCATAGACTTTTATCCTTGGCTGAACTCGCTATGATGGGAAAAAGGCGTTGATGCTGATGATGAAGCAAATATAGCAAATTATTTTTTGCTGACATGTTAATGTAATGGTTTTGTTTTTAATTGGCCAGTGTAGTTAGAAATAACCTTCATGCACGTTCTGGCTTGTGGAATTTGAAAATTTATGTTAGTACGGGATTCATTTGAAATTGCTCAGATGGAAATGTAGTGCTTAGGGGATAACTGATTGTTTTTTGAGTTATGTAGTATGGCTACATGTGTTCTGTAACTTTGTGTACTTGATATTAATTCTGTGATGATTATGCTGCTGTATGTTCATTTTGACAGTTTTGGTTCTGAAAGTTTGGGGCTGCTTGGTTAGGGGTGGAAGTGAGTAAGCAGTAATAGTTCTCATTGGAACTTGTAAGTTTTTTAGTGCTTGGAGGTTGTAAGTTTGTTAGTGTTTGGATGTTGTTCGGAAGCGTGGGGTGAAAAATGTTACGTCTTTTCGGTCTTTGGATGGTAATGAGGTAGTGGAAGTGAAAAAATTGATCATAAAGTTAACCGCAAAATAATATTAAAATAAAAATTAATTAAGAAAAATAAAAATTGAATTGTAATTAGAATACAAGTAAAATTAATTGCAAATTTAACTGTTTTGAGTTGCAATTTATTACTAATGAGATTTACATGACTATAAAATTAACTATAGAACATGAATGTGAGGAAATAGTTGTGTGTAAAGAGGGAAAAAAATGAGGAAAGGAATTTTCTCATTTTTCTTTTTTGGTGTTTGGATACATAGGGAAGTTAGGGAAGTGAGAAATGACCCTTCTATATTTTTTCTTACTTCCGCCCACTTCCTTGAATCTAAACAGCTCCTTGCTTTCCATAAGTATATTCTTTCTCCTTTTATTAAAATCAAAGAGCACTTCCAGACATTTTTCACCGTGTTTCGTTAGTCTTTCCGTTCTTCATCAGTTTTAATTATTTTTCCTGTTATTATCAGTCATTTGTTTTACAAATCTTTTAATTATTTTCCCTGTCATTTTCAGTCATTTGTTTTACAGATCAAAGGAAAAAAGAAAAAAAATTTAGATGGTGTACCGTTATTATTATTGTGTTGTTGTTGCTGCTGTTGTTATTTTGAAACATAAATCGTAGCTGGGACTGAAATATGAGACTCTCCATGATTACTCATTAATTGACATATACAATCTGAAGGATTCCTAATAATCCAAATAACACAACTAGCCACTTGTAAATTTTAATTTTCAAACACCACCAAATTAGCTCATCAAACTCACCAACCTCCCCCATCTCAACCCCTGTGAAACTATAGAATCAGATTTGGCCTTCTTCACAACTAATAAAGAAAGGGAATTTGAAAACTATACACCAATCAGGTTTAGTCTTCTCCAATTTTTTAGAAAAAGGAAAGAACTAAAGATTAGCATCAGCCACAGGTGGCAGTCAGAGTTTCACAGTTATTGAACTACCTTAACGAATTCCCACCAAATATTTTGTGGACCCACATGCTACTTTTACATATTAACACCTCACTCTTGTATAATTGAACAACTAGCCCGGAGTTGGATTTCAAATTTTTTTTTTTTGCAAACTAATTACCGTTATGTTCCAGATTTTTAGCGCAATCTTTATGGCGCAATTTATTTCCACTCTCCTTATTAATAAATCCACTCCTACTGACCGGCCACAACAAGTTTCAATCATTTTTAGAAGTCTCAATATGAGGGGTGACAATAGAAATGATAAATTTAATATTTTGCATAAAACCCGTCATTCTATTTAAATGATCTTCAACGAGGAGATTTAGTACGCCTCTGCCAGCTTAACTTTCTCATCAAAGACTGAAGGGAATAACAGAGAAGGGGTTTCTCAAAATCTTTAAGGTATAAATTATCAGTACAATAGAGCTGAATTCATTTATTTAAACTTTTTTTTTGATAATACCCATTTCAATTGTTTCATTGATTGTGCTTTTTACGTGTAATCCTTGGTGCATTTTCTAGTTAAATGGGTTTTGTTCTTCCTCCTCCTCTTCTTCATGATTATTATTCTGAATTTTATTTCTCAATTTTTTTTGAACTTTAATTTTTTCCCGAAAATTTTCCTGTATTTTGTTGAGGATATCTTTTTTTTCTTCCTGGAAATGATATTGACATCTTTGATTGGAGTTTTTCATGGGCTTATCTCTTCTTCTTCTTGCATGGATAAATGCATATTGTTAATTCTATTTCTTATCTCGTTCAAAGCTGATTCTTATGAATTGTGTACCATTTTACTAGTTGAGGTCAGCTGTTCCTATGGGAACCCTTCCCTTATTTCGACTCATGGAGTTTGAATCTTCTTCCTTCAATAATGTATGACTTGTTCAATCTTTTTTGTAACCCCACAAGTCTCGTTCTTCTGAAAATTTTACTAATTAATCTCCCTTTTTTTCAATTACAGAACCCTGTCATTTTGTTAGGGAAGCTTGTTCCTATGAATTTGAAGTAGTTATTGTCTAATGTTTTGCTTTACTGCGAGAGCTCTTATCCTTGTCATTTACAGCGTGTTTCTTGGCAAATTTTCTGAGATAACGGACGGATAATTTTTCTGGGAAGTTTAAAGTAATTTGTTCCAATGTTAACTTTCTTACCGGCGATCTGGAATTTGTTTGCAACTTCCCCCTTTTTTCTTATTGAATTAATATTCAAGTGAGAAAGAATATTGATATACTCTTGTTTCCCATCCTGTTCCTTAATTTCTTAGCCCCAATTTTCATGTTATTTGCAGGGAAAAATAAAATCTTTTTGTGCAGGCATACACTGGAGAAAATATTTTGATGCTGAATTGGAGTTCCCTTTGTTAAATTACATTTGGAATGGGTGAAAAAACACGCAAACATCGTCTGATACATCGCAAGCCACTCTCAACTTTCCTCTTCATTGCAATAGTCGGAGTTTTCTTTACATGGTTCAACTTACTGAGCTCTGTATCTCACCCCCGTTTCATCGACCAGGGCATTGTACTAAACGAAAAGCTCCTCTTTGTGTCCGAGCATCAAGACGCTCACAGAAGGAAAGATGAGAATTTTTTGTTATCGTACTCCTCAGAGCCGCCTTCTTTGTTAGAATACAACGGTACCAATGTGCAAGATATCCCGAGATGTGATCCGAGTAGAGCAATGTTAAAAGTCTTTATGTACGATTTGCCTTCTGAGTTCCATTTTGGTCTACTTGATTGGGATAGTCATGGTGATGGTGATGTCTGG
The DNA here is from genome assembly GCA_038442645.1 of Agave tequilana. Classification (NCBI taxonomy): domain Eukaryota; kingdom Viridiplantae; phylum Streptophyta; class Magnoliopsida; order Asparagales; family Asparagaceae; genus Agave; species Agave tequilana. Next base: position 47,075 of record JAVJIF010003172.1, on the reverse strand, counting down.
CCTGATATCCGAACTGAACCCCCTCGATATCCTGGTGGACTTAATCTCCAACATAGTATCGAGTATTGGCTCACACTCGACCTCTTGTCTTCTAGATTTGCTGACAGAAATGGCCCTTGCAATGCTGTAAGAGTTACTGACTCTAATGATGCTGATGTTGTATTTGTACCATTCTTTTCATCTTTGAGCTACAATCGGCCCTTGAAGGGTAATAACGCTAAAAGTATCAACAGAAATGAGTTGTTGCAAGAGAAATTGGTGAGGTTTTTAAAAGCGCAAAATGAATGGAGAAGATCTGAAGGGCAAGACCATGTTATTGTCATGCATCACCCTAATAGTATGTTGTATGCAAGGATGAAATTGTCGTCCTCAATGTTTATTCTTGCGGATTTTGGACGATATCCTCCAGCTATAGCCAATGTGGAGAAAGATGTCATTGCTCCTTATAGGCACTTGGTCGAAACTTTTGTTAATGACTCTTCAGGGTTTGACAATCGCCCAACTTTGATATATTTTCAAGGAGCTATCTTCAGGAAAGATGTAAGTTCTGATTCTTGATCCTTTATAAGCTTCATTTTCAGTTTTAAGAGTAGTATCATTGATTCATTTCATATGAATGCACACAATTTATTCTTATTACTTATAGTCCATCCTCCTCTTATGCAAGTTGAAATGTATGCTGCAATTTATGGACATTCAAGTAATAGATGTGCACATTTGCTTTTCTGAAGGTTTAACTTCTGATTGATCTACTGTTAGCTTGTCCATCAATTTTCAGGTAGAGAAATGCATCTCCTTCTGCTAAAAAATTATTATACAATTCACTTAATCTTTAAATGAGAAGAACCATGAATTAGAGCAAAATTGCAGTTTCTATACTTCATTCCGACAGAGAGAGAAAAAGAGAACCTCTGAACAAATTAAAATAATTATATGATTCAGTTATTCTGACTGCTTTAGTAGAAAATTATTGTACTTTCCTGCAACAGAAATGTTAGAACTGTCTTCCTATTTGATTCCTGTGACCACAATGTGAATGTCTACTGAAACTATCTGAGCTCATATCTACTGTGGGATGAAAATTTCACTTTCCTAATTTCTGAACAATGTTATATGTTTTTCATGATTAAATTGTACCTCCGGATACTCACAATGTGAATAAGTTTACTGCAACAATCTGATTTCTTATCTTCTGAGGGACAAGAAACACAAATTCACGAAATCCACGATTATCATGACACCAAATCAAGTTTCCTAATTTCTGAACAATCTTTTATATCTTTCATGATTAAATTGTAGCTGTATCTGTCGCAGGGAGGGATCATTCGTCAGAAGCTCTTCAATCTCCTTAGAAACAAGCCGGGCATTCACTTCTCCTTTGGGACTACCGGGAGTAAAGGGTTCACCAGGCTACGGAAGGAATGCGCTCCTCAAAATTCTGCCTCCACATTGCAGGTGACACTCCGTCATCCAACCGCCTATTTGATGCCATTGCGAGCCACTGCGTCCCAATCATCATCAGCGACAAGATTGAGCTTCCCTATGAGGACGTCCTCGACTACTCAAAGTTCTGCATCTTTGTCCAGTCATCTGACGCAATCAAGAAGGACTTCCTGATCAGATTGATACAGGGGATAAGCAAGCGGGAATGGACTAAAATGTGGGAGAGGCTCAAAGAGGTTGATGGTCATTTTGAGTATCGGTACCCTTCTCAAAAGGATGATGCAGTTCAGATGATATGGCAGGCGATAGCTAGAAAGGCGCCGTCTGTTCAGAGGAAGCTACATAGAATGAGACGGTTCTCTCGATCCAATGTAGGATGATAGAAACCAGGAAAATGAGTAAATTTTTTTGGATTTCTAGGGGAATTTGGATCTGTGATTGTCTTGTACATGTACGTGAGATGTAAAAAAGGGGGTATTCTTCGATGATCAATTCATTGCATGGTATAAGAGGTTAACTACAATATACTTTTCTTTTTCTTGTGTTACAAATTTGATGATCTCTTTTTTAATTTTCTTTTCTTTGTATAATTGAATTATTGATTTAGAGCTATGTTCACAAAATCAAAACCCATCTTTACTGAGTTTATCGCTCATGGCAATTAAGGTGCTGCAAGCTGTAGAGTCTGGCAGGAGATCAAACCACCAATAAAGGCGACATCTTTGGCCAAAGTAACCCAAACACAAATGCACAAAATAATGAACAAATCGCAGAGAAGACAAGATCTAACGAGGTTCGACAATTTGCCTATGTTCTCAGAACAGAAGTGAGAAGATCTTAGTCAATTATCTGAAGTTACAAAGGGGATACAACTCTCTCACTGGTACACAACTAGGATTATAAAATCTTCTATTTATAGCCAGTGGGAGAGAGAGTCAAACAAAGTAAAATCAACCGAATTCGGGCTCACAACAGAAATCGACCCGAATTCCAATTCGCCCAGAACTCTGAAGGCGTCCAGGACTCCGAAGACCCGCACTGCTATATACTCCAGACTAGAACTCCGAGGCCATACTCTGACTAGGTCTAGAATTCTGAGGCCATACTCAGACTAGGTCTCCGGACTTCTCTGAGACTATGCTGCTATCACTCCGAATTCACTTTCAATCTTCGAATTTCATTCTTTGCTTCATTCATTTTTTGTTTCGGGGCTCTGAGCCCCCTTCCAACCCTTGGACCTGACCGCGCAGGTCGATCCTCGTAATAACTCTGCATAAGATTGAACTCCGTCAAGGCAGCAATTAAATCTCCAATTTTGATCTTCTCTTTACACAAGCAAACTGGAGAACAATTTGGATAGTTGTATTTGCTAGTTTTGTTCATTGGGTGAATGACTGCATGGTGTAGTGATCAAAAATTGATCTTCGTCAAGATGCTGACACGTGTTCGAGCAATCAAATCCTCTTTTTGAGGCTTCTGAATTATTTAATTCACCTAGCAACCTCCATCACATCAGATCCTTCTGAAAACGTCCACAGCTTTCAAATCACTCCAGATCGCACCTAAGTCAATATACCAAATATATTTCCTTTCTGACAAGCTCCGCCACCCAAAGCCATCCGGAGTTACCTCCAGTTTTGAAGACATCAGCCTCTGGGGTCATCTGCAGTCCAAGATTTTTGACTTCACCATAAACTGGAAATCTCTAGTAGCGTCCACTGAGATTACCAACTGCAATTACGTCACTTTTCCTCTCTCACGTTGAAGATGTGCAACACCCTGCATTTAAAGCGGGCAGTAACAGACAGCAAAGAGATTTCTTACATGCAATTCCAACAATCTAGCGCCATAATCACAACCTTTATAATAAATGTGCACATAAAGGTCATGCAGTTACAAAGACCTCGTCGACTTTCATTCACCACCAATAGCTCAGTATAAATGGATTCTTATCTCCAACAAGAAAGAGATCAGGGATCCTCTCTGTGGACCTAACACCAAGACATTACAAATACTTTCATAGTTAACTTTTATTGAGAGACACTCCAAGCAATTCATGTAATTCTTGTAAATCAGCCGATTATAGTGGATTTTTCTCCTCCTCTCTGTGTTTTTTTCGATTTGGGTTTCCACTAAAAAAATCTTATATCTCTATCTTTTTCTATGTTGTGATCACTACTTTACACTTATATTCTAAGCCTCCCTTTTGCTTGTGGTGTGGATCAATCATCTGTCTATTCTTAGCGAATAATCTCCACCACACATGGCATCAACATTTTCTTACTAGCTTAGATTACATGAAGAATAAAGAGAAATTTTATACTTGCTTTTTAAAATTCTTGAAAGGCGTCAACATTTTTAGCCAAGGAGATAGGGTAATCCTGAAAGGAGAGAAGTGTGAAGGATTATACAAGCTGAAGGAAGGATACTCAGTTCAAGATGGAGTTTTAAGGATAAGCTTGGTAGGGAGTGATTGCATCTCAGATGTATTCTTAAGATCATAACTTAGGATTTTCTGTAGTTTTCTCTAAATTTCTTTTGTAATTCTTAGGGTTTAGTTCAGATTGATTTGTAAAGAAGGATAAAGCTCTTGTAATTGAAGGTGACAGCATCAATAATAAAGTTTTTCTAATCTTCTTTCTAATTTCTTTTCTTTGTTATTTACTTAATTTCTCTTTAGTATCATGCAACTTTTCTTCTTTATCATGATTTCTTTAATCTTCATCGTGCATAACTAAATCTTTTCATGACTTACTAATCTCTCCACCACTACTTCTAATTTTATGTTAGAATAAACTGATTGAATCATATGCATGCTTAACTCTAAGATTAGTAAAAGTTCTTAAAGGCTCATGATGATAGCTAATTAAATTTATATATGTTAAAACTTCTCAATGATTTTTCTTATCCTATGCTTAGATAGCTCTAATGTTGAACTCTTATTCTTCTTATTGTATACTTAGAAGGCTTTGATAGTTTAATGTTAGGTCTTAGTTAGTGATTATTTCAAATAGAGTTTAGCTATTATCTTATGTATCTTACTTGAATTGAATGCAACTCTTAGATATAACTTCTATGATCCAAAGTGAAGAAATATTTTAGCATAGGTTAGTAAGTTAGTAGTGGTAAATGATTAGTAAGTTTTATTTTCTTTAATTCTTTTAAAACACCGTAATATCTAAATCCAATTCTATCTTCATATTTCTGTCTCAACACTTAACACATTAACCTATTTAGTGTCTAAAAAGATACCGAAAGCTTCCATCGCATCTCTCCCTGAGGATCGACCTGTATAACCCTTGCTATCGCGGTTAAATTGTAGGAATTCAGAGTTCACCACATATCAAAGAAACACTTTTCTTAAACTCTGTATGTTTTCAATCAAATTTTGGCGCCGTTTTAAAATTTTTTTTGTAAAGAAGATTCGAAGTATTACCACTTCGTCGCCCTTAAGCACTTCTTTTTTTAAATATATATAGCTCATCTAATTTTCTTTTGTGAAAATATCAAGACTTCTTGAGGCCCTAATACCTAACTAATTGATTATTAGATGTGCTAATACATTATTATATTTATATTTTTTTAAACTTGCCTAATTACCTATCCCATAAATACCAAGGCTTTTTTAGGCCAAAGCACCTAACTAATCAATAAGTGGATTTGTTTAAATTTCATATATATATATATATATATATATATATATATATATATATTATATAAGGCACAAAATTCTTTGTTTCTAATCTTAAGTGTGTAAGTGTATAAAGTATGCATATTTCATCATGATAAAAATCAAGACTAAATTACTTTTTTAATTTTTTCTCCTAATCCTAAAAATCAACAAATAATCTTATTTTGACTAAGTATTAAGAAATCATAATTATGATTTTTCTATTCCTTAAAATTAACTTAATTACTTACAAAAATAAGTCAAAATATTGTTTTCTTTTTCAAAAAGTTTTTTTAAAAGAAAAAATTTTGATAGTAAAAGCCTATGTTAGTATGTTAGTAAGCTCTCCCTCACACCTATCTCATGCATTGTCCTCAATATATGAATGTAATGCAAAAATGCATGAAAAAGAAGAAAAGAAAGGAGAAATGTTACCTTAAGGTGGTGGTCCGGTGGTGGTCAGATTGGGCCAAGCATTGCTACCCAATTTAAATCCTGTGGATTATTAAGAAACTCACTTTTGATGATCTCTTCCTTTACAAATTTAAAATCCCCCAAGTAAATAGGATCATGCAAGACCCTAACTTAAAACTATCCCAGTTTATGACCAATCTTGAAAAATCATCTCGGAGTCATAATTGTCTACACCTTGTGTTGGCCAAGAGGCCTTCCACTCTAGTTTTGATGATGATTAACTCATATAGTTATAGTTTACTAATAATCTTGTGATGTTTAGTTTCAGATACTTAACCAAGATATTAGTAGGTGATTAGCTTTAACAAAGGTATTTTAGAGCTTTCACATGGTGATTCAAGAGCCCGAGCGTCAAAGTTCATATCTAGCATTCATTGGAGTCAAGCTTGGTGGATCACATTTGGATCGAGTCGACTTGGAGACGGCGCTCTACAAGAAGACTTCGGTACATTGTTTAGTTTATAGTTTAGATCTATTGTTAAAAATTAGATAGTGTGATATGCTCAAGTTCACAACACACACACTTGTTTAAGTTTCATGTTTTGATTTTCCGTTTTCGGTTTAACCGATCTTAGTTTTCATGAATAGATAGTATCAAAATAGTTAACATGGTTTAATGCATATTAAATTTGTTCTATATATACATCTATGCTTTAACTATTTAAGCAAACTTAGTTTGATAGTCTATTTCATGAGTTTGGAGTTTTGGTATCTTAACAAAACTTATTTTTAGATTTTAAGTCAAAAATATTGATATATATCTTTATATGTATATTGGATTATATCCATATACTATATGCCTCAAAGTTGTTTCAATATCATGTTTTTACATTTGGATGTGTTTTGAAAAAATCAGATTTCCATTTCAAAATCTAAGTTTTAGAAAATACGGTTTTTGGTTTTTGGCAAAATTTTTAAGTTACAAAAATAGTTCAAAATGTTTGTAACATGGTTTGATTTTACTCAAACATGTTTGTATATCAAAGTATTATACTGAAACTATTTTTGAGGATTTTTTAGAGATTTTATGGGATTTATTTGATAATTAAAAACCCAGTTTTGAAGTTCTGAATTTAGCCCTGCCAGGCTCTAGCGGTCGACCGGGCCGGTCGACCGGAGCCAGAGTCGGTCGACCGGACCGGTCGACCGATGTGCACAAGGACGTGCACGCAGGCCAGCCCCTTGGGCCGGTCGACCGAGCGGTCGACCGACTGAAGTCAGCCCACTCTTGGGATGACCCGGTCGACCAGGCGGTCGACCGGCCAGAGAGCCGTTGCTCTCTGGTTCTGGGCGCGGTCGACCGGGCGGTCGACCGGTAGGCTCAACTGTCAGAAATTTGACCATTGTCTGGTCGACCGGCCGGTCGACCGGAAGGTCAAAACAGACCTTTCTGCCAGCCAACGGGCAGATTCTCTTGAGGACTATTTATACCCCTTTCAAGAGTTGATTTAGAAAAAGATTTTGGAGAGCTTATTTTCTGATCTTACTAGTGTTTTTGCAGCAATTAAAAGAAGTTTTGGGCTTTAAAGTTTACATTTGATTTGGTGTTTTTTTAGGGTTTGAAAAATCAAAGAAAAGTGATTTTGGGAAAAGTGTTTTTGGTTCAACTTCTTCATCCTTATTTCTAATTTTTTCCAAGGATTTTCTTTGAGTATTTATTTTCCATTCCTTTGGTTTTTCTCACACTTGAGCTTATTATTCTATCCTATCTATAGGATCTTTGTTTTGTGGGAAAAGAATTAGTTTGTGGTCTTTTGATCACCAAGTTGTAAACCCTCCTAACTTATGATATCCCTCTTGTGTAGGAGTGGTGGCTTTGTGCCCTATCCTTCTAGTGAGAGGTTGATTGGTGTTTGGCTTTGTGCCCATCCCTCAAGTGTGAGGTGATTGATTTGTTGTGGCTTTGTGCCTAGCCTCTAAGTGTAGAGGTTGTGTTTGTAATTAAGAGAGGAGTTGTGTACTCCCGGTTGTATTACCCCAAATCCTCAGTGGAGGTTCCCTGTGTGGGAGTCCTGTGTGGACAAGTTAGTGGAAATCCTTCTGTGTGAAAGCAGGGACGTAGAGTTGAGTGCTCGAACCTCGAAATAAATCTCGGTGTTTGCGTTTGATTCATTGACTCTAACTCTCTCTATTACTTTGAGCATTGCATCATATTGCCATATCATATATATGCTTGTGTCGTTTGTGTGTGCCTCACTTGTGTTTAACCACAGAGCTTCATATAGCACCTCAACTCTTATTCAGAGGAATCAAGAGGAGTTAGTCCAGAGCCCTTGATTGGTAGTGAAAAGTGCATTTTTATCATCATATTTACCATCACATTTTCATATTTATTCATTTAATTCTGCACATTTATTAATAATTTGTAATTTATTGTGTGCAGGCCTCGAATTATTATTTTAACAATAAATAAAGCTTAAAGAGCCCAAAAGCCTAGATCCAAGCCCATGTTTGAAGCCCAGGTGTAAAAGTGCAAATATCAATTGTCAAAATTGCAAATACACAAGGGCCAAAGTTGCAAATACAAAGAAGAGGGAAGGATAGACTTCTATTCAACCCTAAACACTTGCAGGATGAGGATAAAAGCTAAAAGAAGAGAAGGAAAATTCGTGGAAAAGATTTGGGATCTAGGTAACTTGATTCCCAAGTTATATCCAAATCCAAAGATTAAGAGCCAGGATGCAATTTCTAGAAGGAAACGCCAGATGGACGGACCAGGAGAGGCCACGCGCCAAAGCGCGTGGCATTTGGCTACAAAAGTGCCGCGTTTCCGCGGCAAATTTCCCATTTCCGCGGCATTTCTGACGAGTCTGGGGATCAGCTTTCATGGGAGAGTTGTAACTGGACTCTAACTCCTTCTGCACCTATAAATACCCCCTGCAGTGCAACGTACAGAGCGTCCAGAGGCGAGCAAAGGGCCAAAAGCTAGGGTTTAGTTTTTAGGTTAGATTTTATTCTGTAAACTTTGTAACTGAGAGTGGAGGAAACTTTCATGGAGGATGGAGTCTTCGCTTGTACTGAGGTGACAGCGGTATAAGCCCGCTTATCTTCCATTGTTAATGAAATCCATTTAAGGTTCGTTGTTGTTATTGTTTTATGTTTTTCATCTCTTGTTTATTCTTGTGTTTCTATGTTCCTATTTTCTTTCTTCTATGTGTTCTCTAATGCCTTGTGAATAATGAGACCCAACTGCTTCGAGACTGCCTAGCCAACGAAGATCCCTTGATGGCTTATGGCGATGAACATCCTATACGCCATACTTGCAAGTCTTCCGAGAAAAGGTAAATCATCGCACGGATCAAAGGTAAGCAGGCTGAAGAGGTTCGTACGTGTTTTCTTTCTTTTCTTCCTTTAGTTTAGATCCACATCTTCCTAAATTCTTCTCTTCCACTTCACTGTAAATACCACCCATTGTAAATACCACCATCATAACTAATAAAAAAGATAAAAACTTTAGAGAAACTTGCTTAACGCTTCCATCGCAGTCCCTCCCTGAGGATCACGACCCGCATAGCCCTGCTACCGCGGATTAGAATTGAGACTTGCACATCATATTCTTAAAACTAAAATATTATATTTTGTGTGCAGGAAATCTCAGTCAACAAATTGGCGCCGTTGCCGGGGAGGGACGGTAAGTTTATCTCTAAAACAAAATTTTAGTTTTTAACCAATTCTTTATTCTTTTCTGTTTACAGGTTTGGAGAACAGGAAACAGAAACATAGCAGCAGCAGTGGACATATTGCTATTCTGTGTCTCTGCCCTCGAAGGCAGAGCACCAGAACCTACTGTTTTGCCGCGGATCCGCGGCCAGAGCCGCGGAAACGCGGCAATAGTAGAGAACTACTGATTGATATTTTTGCAGGTTGCTGCAAATTGTAAATTCTGTTTACTGCTCTGTTTATTTTGTTCTGTGATATACCTGTAAATTGCTAATAATTCAACAGTAAATTATTGGTTGTTAAAAATAAAATTGATTAGACGTTTGCATATTAGGCACGTGTCTTTTCAATTATTTTTATTTACTGTTGAAGAGTGCTGGAGGAGTAAGGTACGTACGCATTGCATGTAGAATAGGACTCATCTCTTGGTTGATTTTCTGCTTTGAGTGATTCTTATCTATTTATCTTGTACACTTGCACTAATTCATCTTAAGGGCATAACCCATTAACAAGATAAGGTGGGGATTTCATCACCCTTCCTTAGCCCAAAAATCATATCCAAAGCACTCACTAACCCAAGCCTAACTTAAAAATTAGTAGACGTTGGCCCTAGGGACACTCGGACTCAATTAGGAGATTATCCTAAGGGGGAACGGTGTTGGAAGTTGACTCCTGCCAAATCAGTGTCTAGGAAGGGGATTGAGGGCCGAAAGCCCGAAGTGTGGTGGTTATTTAATTAAGGAACGTCTTTGACGGAAAACCTCCCACCACTCTTGCCCCGACCTGGCTGATTAACTTGTGGTCAAAGTCTACACCCTACCTCCCGTGGACAGTCTAACCAGTTAGGAGTCGTCTAGGTCATAGGTCTACCCTAATTTAGGTTAGAAATTTTTTTTGTTTATTTGTTTTCTTTTTTTTTTTTTGTGTTGGTGTGATATGGCATATAATAATAATTCCAATTTTAATCCATATTACACCCCTAACTATTATTCGGATATTACCAACCCGGCATACTCTAACTTTGACCAATCTAGTGTGCCGGAATGGTCTTATCCGAATGAATATAACCCACACCCCCCATCTTATGACTATAATTTCCATAATAATTTCAACTCGTCACAGAGTTCATGGGGTTTCAAGTCCCCGAGTCTAATTCTCAACCAAATTGTCCTCCATATCCATCTAGTCCACATTCTTCCCAAGATTCATACTCAGATCCACCCATTCAGAATAGAAAACCATCTATCGGGGAAATGATGAGTATGAACGAGTCCAAGCAACAACCACCATCAATCTTAGACATGATGATGCGTGAGTCCACCGACTCACAACTTCATCACGATCTCACTTCCTCTTTCCAAATCCAATTCCAAAAGAGGCTTGAAGCCATGACTCAGGCTAGATTAGCTCGTGAGCATGATTTAGATATGATGGTTTAATCTTTGCGTTCTTACAGTTCGGCAAATTCTGATATCGCTGACCACTCTCTTAGAGCCGACGAACCAAGTTGCTTTGGACAACAAGATTCTATTTCAGTGCCATCATCTGAACTTGCCGAAACTCCAATTCTTGATAATTTGGCAAGTTTTTCCTTTCCTGAAATAGAACTTGAGCATGAATATGATCATGATCTCCCACTTGATGATTCAATTTTACATCCTGATTCAATAATGACTCCGGTGTCTCCACCTGATTTCACTTTTCCCGAGTCAACATTGGATCCTGTTCCAATTCATAATGAAATTGAATCACCCATTTTAGATGATCATATTGAACTTGACCAATTGTGCAATTTTGAAAGTCCCATGGATAAATTGGCAAGTTCTAATTTTTATATCATTGAACCCAATGAGATATGTGACCTAGATTCTCAAATCTATAATCAAGTTCAAATTCCTGAATCATTATTGACTCCTGTTTTGTTACCCGACTTAGGTAATATTTTAGAGTCAGTTTTGATTCCACACCTATCATTCTTGAACTTGAATCACCAACATTGAGTCACATTCCATTGTGGGAAGATGATTGTGGACTTGAGCTTAAACTTCTTGACTTGGACCCACTTCTTGAACCATGCTCGACTCCTGAACCCTTACTTGATTTGAGTTTCTTTCCTGAGTCGGTATTCGTTCCCGTACTTATGACGTCCAAGTCAATCATTCCATCTTTTCACTCTCCATTCTGGGACAAGGCGGTTGACACAATTGACTCTGAAATTTATTATGAATTATGGAAATTTGATGGGGTGGAATTTTTAAAAAATGTTAATATAGACATCATTTTAGTGGGTTATACAAGAAAGATTTCTGGTGGGTTCCCTCGAATTCCACAAAAAGTTGATTGGGTCGCATTTCGTGGACCAATTAGACCACCACCGGAACCACCACCCTAAGGTAACTTCCGCCTTCCCTTGTTCTGTTTCATGCATATATGCATTCATTCATACATTGAGGACAATGCATGAGATAAGTGTGGGGGTGGGCTTTACTAACATACTAACATAGTAGACACTAACAAAATTTGCTAATAAAAAAAATTTTAAAAAAAAAATGTATAAAAAGGAAATATTTTGACTTATTTTTTTGAAAGAAATCTAAGTTAGTTTTAAGGATTAGGAAAATCGTGATTAGGATTTCTAAAAACTTGGTCAAAATAAATAAATTGTTTAAATTTTTAGGTATAGGAGAAGAAATTGAATAAATAATTAGTCTTGATTTTTACCTTAATGAAATGTGCATACCAAATGCATATCTAGGATTCTAAGATAAAGACCTTGTGCCTCATAAAAAAAAAAAAAAGAAAAAAAAAGAAAAAAAAAATCACCAATTAAGCTGATACATGTGCCTCAAGAAGCATAAGTATTCATGCCTAAAGGTGAGTAAATAAAATAAAGTCCTTAGTTTTGGGGCCTAGTTCACTCGAATTTGAGTCCGCGGGGTGTTTTCTCACCTGGTGCCCTAAAGCCAACCGGTTTGGGAGTCATCGACTTTAAGTTCGTTACATGGGTGGATTAGAAAGCCTAAGAAGACTAAGAAATATAATATATGTATTAACACATCTAATAATCAATTAGTTAGGTATGAGGGCCTCAAGAAGCCTTGATGCTTACACGAAAGAAAATTAGATGCGTTATACATATTAAAAAAATAAAAAATAAAAAAAAAGAAAAAAAATATATATAAAGAGGCATGAGAGTCCAAGTTAAGGAATTCCTAGTAAAAACATAAGGATGCATATGATTTTTGGTAACGAAAAAGACTATATTAGAAATTCAATTTTAATTCTTACCTAAAATGGAAAACAATTAACTTTATTAAGACTAAGTTTAAAGAATGAATAAAAATGAGGATCCTAAAACTTATAGACTACTTAGTCTCTTCAAATATAATTCAAATATTTTCCTTTTTATGGATTTTGTGGGTGCAATCCGCTGAAAACCCTCACGAGACAACACTCGTCCTCTAGGGTAACCTAGAGGTTTAACGGCTTGTTGCACGTGCTAAGTGCAATCGTGATTCCTACGAAAGTGAGTTAGGTTAGATTAACTTTTCATTTCTTTTTCTTTTTCTTTGTTTTTACTCGAGGACGAGCAAAAAGATAAGTGTGGGGGTGTGATTGGTAGTGAAAAGTGCATTTTTATCATCATATTTACCATCACATTTTCATATTTATTCATTTAATTCTGCACATTTATTAATAATTTGTAATTTATTGTGTGCAGGCCTCGAATTATTATTTTAACAATAAATAAAGCTTAAAGAGCCCAAAAGCCCAGATCCAAGCCCATGTTTGAAGCCCAGGTGTAAAAGTGCAAATATCAATTGTCAAAATTGCAAATACACAAGGGCCAAAGTTGCAAATACAAAGAAGAGGGAAGGATAGACTTCTATTCAACCCTAAACACTTGCAGGATGAGGATAAAAGCTAAAAGAAGAGAAGGAAAATTCGTGGAAAAGATTTGGGATCTAGGTAACTTGATTCCCAAGTTATATCCAAATCCAAAGATTAAGAGCCAGGATGCAATTTCTAGAAGGAAACGCCCAGATGGACGGACCAGGAGAGGCCACGCGCCAAAGCGCGTGGCATTTGGCTACAAAAGTGCCGCGTTTCCGCGGCAAATTTCCCATTTCCGCGGCATTTCTGACGAGTCTGGGGATCAGCTTTCGTGGGAGAGTTGTAACTGGACTCTAACTCCTTCTGCACCTATAAATACCCCCTGCAGTGCAACGTACAGAGCGTCCAGAGGCGAGCAAAGGGCCAAAAGCTAGGGTTTAGTTTTTAGGTTAGATTTTATTCTGTAAACTTTGTAACTGAGAGTGGAGGAAACTTTCATGGAGGATGGAGTCTTCGCTTGTACTGAGGTGACAGCGGTATAAGCCCGCTTATCTTCCATTGTTAATGAAATCCATTTAAGGTTCGTTGTTGTTATTGTTTTATATTTTCATCTCTTGTTTATTCTTGTGTTTCTATGTTCCTATTTTCTTTCTTCTATGTGTTCTCTAATGCCTTGTGAACAATGAGACCCAACTGCTTCGAGACTGCCTAGCCAACGAAGATCCCTTGATGGCTTATGGCGATGAACATCCTATACGCCATACTTGCAAGTCTTCCGAGAAAAGGTAAATCATCGCACGGATCAAAGGTAAGCAGGCTGAAGAGGTTCGTACGTGTTTTCTTTCTTTTCTTCCTTTAGTTTAGATCCACATCTTCCTAAATTCTTCTCTTCCACTTCACTGTAAATACCACCCATTGTAAATACCACCATCATAACTAATAAAAAAGATAAAAACTTTAGAGAAACTTGCTTAACGCTTCCATCGCAGTCCCTCCCTGAGGATCACGACCCGCATAGCCCTGCTACCGCGGATTAGAATTGAGACTTGCACATCATATTCTTAAAACTAAAATATTATATTTTGTGTGCAGGAAATCTCAGTCAACAGCCCTTCACTGGGAATTCGGCTACACTCGTTGGTTACATTAAGTGTGTTGCAATTAAGTTTTTAAATTCATCATTATTGTTCATTAGATTAGTCGTACAGCTATTCACCCCCCTCTAGGTGGACTTATGATTGAAGCTTGAACCTGCACAAAAAATACAAAATTTTAGAACTTCAAAATAGAGATGTGCAAGTGCTCAATTCTACCGGATAGCAAGTGGCTATGCAGGTCGTGATCCACAAAGAGGGTTAGCGATAGAAGCGTTTTAGGTTTGTATTGAAATCTTTGTGAAGAAAAATGAAGATTCTTCTTTGTTTTAAGAAATGAAAATGAAAAAGAGTTAGGTTAAAGTTAAAAAGAAAGCGATAGATGAGAAGGTGGAGAAAATCAGAAAATGACTATGTACAAAGAAAATGAAAGAGTGAAAGAGATTTGGAAGATGTCATGTTGATGATCTAAACTAAGAAATAAAAGAAAAGAAAGAAGATTAAAGAATTACTCACCTAGTTTGGTTGATGACTTACCTGGAACCCTTGCATGTTCAACCTTGCTTTTGAGGCGTTCAACGCATAAGCCATAGGATCGAGCTCAGTCCCCAGCCGCATTACATCATCAAGACGAATAAGCATGAAATGATACAGAGTCTTGAGGAGGAGAACATCACCATGAATTATCATTGGCACTCACACAAACATTGTTATACTAATGCTTCTGGATTCACTTGCATGCTCATCAAAACCAAAAGAGGTAAAGTAGAAAGAAGAAGAAGAAAACAAAAGTAAAGACGAACATAAAAAAAATTACCTTTTATTGCTTGCAGAAACGATGAAAGAAAGGAGGAGGGCACATCGGTGTCACTCTCAACATAAGCCTCTCTCTCTTACTTACATGAATCTCAATCTAACCTAAGCTTACATACAAATTAAAGTTACATAAAAGAAAACAAAAACCTATACTACAAAGAGTGAAAAACTGGACTAATTCCTATCTCTGCATGGTCGTCCCATTTTCAGTGCAAATCCTGCCCTTTTATAGACAAAAACCCAACCTACAGGAGAGGATAAAGATAGAGGGAGCAAACTCTCCCCCTAACTCCATAACTGAGCCGTGAAAACGCGATTTTTGTCACATTTCCGCGGCCTTGCTGTGGCCAAGTGGCCATAGCCTGTTGGTGGAGCTCCCCGGCTTCGCGTTCTGGTTTTATCTTCAGTTGGATTTCTCGTTTAAGTCCGGGATTTTGACGAAATGGCATTTGATCTTTGCTTCAACTGATCGATTCTGGGAGGATTCTTCTCAACCGGTTTTCAACCTCTCTGATTTTGCCCTGATTCACTGAGTTTGAATTAATTCTGATTTAATTCAGAATTTGGTGGGCTTTTGGGCTCATTTCTCTTCACTCTCCTTTAGGAATGGGCCTGCAAATAAATTAAACATTTAATTAGGACAATGCAATTCTATAATAAGTATGAGAATATGATAATAAATGTGCAATATTAGCGACCAATCACACCCCAATACCTATGTTTTGCTCGTCCTCGAGCAAAACAACTAAACTATACTAAGGATTATTAGACCACTTTTGCAGGTCACGCGATTGCACTGAGCATGTGCAACAAGCCGTTAAACCTCTAGGTTACCCCTAGAGGACGAGTTTTGTCTCGTGAGGGTTTTCAGTAGATTACATCCATAAAATCCATAAAGAAAAGAGAAATAAAGAGTTAGTATTTTCGAAAAGAATTTTGAAAGAGAAAAATATTTGAAATATAATTGTAAGATTTAAGTAAGCTATAAGTTATAGGAAAACTGAATTTTTCATTCCTAAACTTAGTCTCTATTTAACAATTTGTTATCAATCAAAGTAAGGAGTCAAATTGTACTTCTCATTTAGTTTATTACTTTAGCCTAAGTCATATGCACCTTGTGTCTGTGAAAATTTTGACTAAGAGTTCATTAAATCTAACTCTTATGCCTTATTTATTTATATATATATATTTTTTGTGGTATTATTCTTTTTCTAATCTGCCCATGTAACGAGTTTTTAATCGATGACTCCCAAACCAAACGGTCTTAGGGCACCAGGTGAGAAAACACCACAAGGACTCAAGGACTCGAGCAAATAAGGCCACAAAACTAAGGATTTTATTATTTGAACCCCTTTTAGGCGTGAATGCTTATGCTTTATTAGGCACAAATACCCAGATTAATCAGAGGATTTTTATATATATATATATATTTTCAGACTTATCTAATCATCTTTCGCATAAATACTAAGGCTTGCTTAGGTCAAAGTACCTACCTAATCAATAATTAGATTTGTTCATTTTTCATAGATTTTTTTCTTTTTTTCTTTTCTTTTTATATATAAGGCATAAGAATCTTTATTTTTGAACCCTAAGGGTGTAAGTGTATGAAGTATGCATATTTCATTAAGGTAAAGATCAAGACTAAATTACTTTGACAAATTATCTTCCTAACCTTAAAAATCAAACAAATAATCCTATTTGACCAAGTTTTAGAAATCCTAATTTTGATTTTCCTATTCCTTAAAATTGACATAATTTCTTACAAAAAATATGTCAAAATATTGTTTCTATTTTCAAAAAGTTTTTAAAAGTAAAGAAAATTTTTTTGTTTGTTTTAATAAAAAAAAAATCTAAGTTATGTTAGACCCTCCCCCACACCTATCTCATGTATTATCTTCAATGTATGAATTAATGCATAGATGCATGAAAAAGAAGAAAGGGAAGGAAGATACTACCTTAAGGTGGTGGTTCCGGTGGTGGTCTGATTGGTCCACGAAATGCGGCCCAATTGACTTTTCTAGAGTTCGGATGAACCCACTAGAAATCTCTCTAATATAACCCATTAAAATGATGTATACATGAATGAATTTTATTAAATATTTGACCCCATCTAATTTTCAAATTTCATAATTAATTTCGGAGTCAAATTTGTCAACCGCCTTGTCCCAAAATGGATTGTGAAAAGATAGAATAATTGACTTGGACTCAGGAAGTACAAGAACTAATACCGACTCAGATGCGACTTAAGTCAAATAAAGGTTCAGGAGTCGAAATTGGTTCAGGAAGTGGGTCCAAGTCAAGAAGTTGAAACTCAAGTCCACATTTATTTTCTAACAATGGAATGTGACTTAATATTGGTGATTCAAGTTCAAGAATGATAGGTGTGGGAATCAAAACTGACTCTAAAATATTACTCAAGTCCGGTAACAAAACAGGAGTCCATATTGATTCGGGGATTTGAACTGGATCACAGATTTGAGAATCTAGATCACATTTCTCATTGAGTTCAATGTCATAAAAATGAGAACTTATCAATTTGTCAATAGGACTTTTAAAAGTGTAAAATTGGTCAAGTTCAATATGATCATCAAAGATGGGTGATTCAATTTCATGATGAATTGGTACAGGATCTAATGTTGACTCGGGAAAGAGGTTGAAATCAGGTGAAGATATCGGAGTCATAATTGAATCAGGAAGTAGAACTGAATCACTAAGTTGAGGTTCAGGATCATATTTATTCTCAAGTTCTATTTCAGGAAAGGAATAACTTGCCAAACTGTCTATATCATTTTCAAAATTTGGAGTTTGGGCAAGTTTAAATGATTGTTCTGAACCTTGATGTCCAAAACAACATGACTCTTCGGCTCTAACAGAATGGTTAGTGACATCAGAACTGGTCAAACGGTGGGAACGTAGAGATTAGACCATCATATCTATGTCACGGTTACGAGCGTTTTGAGCATGAGTCATGGCTTCAAGCATCTTTTCATAGTTGATTGGTTCATCGTTTTGTTGAAAAGATGAAGTGCTGTCTTGGAATTGGTGGTGAAATTGTGAGTCCATCAGATTTTGTGATTGTTGTTTGGACTCACGCATACTCATTTCCAAAATTGATGGTTTTTTATTTTGGACTGGTGGAACTGAGTATGAATCTTGGAAATATTGTGGACTAAGTGGATAAGGAGGACAAGTTGGCTGAAAATTAGACCCGGGGGAGGTGAATCCCCACTGACTCTATGAAGAGTTGAAATTATTCTGAAAATTATGGTTATAAGATTGGGGGCATGGGTTATATTGATTCGGATAAGAACAATCTGGCACACTAGGTTGGTTAAAGTTATGATATGCCGGGTTGGTAATATCCGAAAAAGAGGTCGGTGTGTAATATGGATCACTATTAAAGTTGAAAAAATTGTTATTATAAGCCATATCACACAATAGAATACAAACAAAGAAAAACAAACAAACAAATAAGCAAACAAATAAAAAGAAAAAAAATTCTAAACTAAGTTAGGGTAGACCTATGACCTAGACGACTCCTAACTGGTTAGATTGTCCACGGGAGGTATAATGCAGACTTTAATCACAAGCTAATCAGCCAGGTCAGAGCAAGATTGGTGGGAGGTTATCTGTCAAAAGACGTTCCTTAATTAAATAACCACCAATCTTCAGGCTTTCGGCCCTTAATCCCTTTCTTAGACACTGATTTGGCAGGAGTCAAATTCCAACACCTTTCCCCCTTAGGATAATCTCCTAATTGAGTCCGAGATGTCCCTAGGGCCAATTGAGTCCGAGATGTCCCTAGGGCCAACGTCTACTCACTTTTAGTTAGGCTCGGGTTAGTGAGTGCTTGGAATCTGATTTTAGGCCAAGGAAGGGTGATTAAATCCCCACCTTATCTTGTTATGGAGTGGTGCCCTTAAGATCAGTTTGTGCAAGTGTACAAGATATGCAAACAAGATTCCTCAAAGCGATGTAAATCAACCAAGAGGTGCGTCCTATTCTAAATGCAATGCGAACGTACTTTCTCCAGCACTCTTCAACAGTAAAGTAAATGAATTGAAAAGACACGTGCCTAAAATGCAAACGTCTAATCAATTTTTTAACTTTTTCAACAAGTATTTTACTGTTGGTTTATTAGCAGGTTTCTGGTGATGGCATATAAGAAATAAAGTTTGCAGAAAACTCTAATTTTGCAAAGCAAGCAACCCTGCAAAAAAGCCAGTCAGTAGTGAACTCTTTCTTGCCGCGGAAACACGGCTAGAGCCGAGCAAATGCGGCAATTCAGAGGGTACTTGGTCTTTGTTTTCTGGAACAGAGGCCCAAGACCACTTATATGTTACTGCAATTTTTTTCTGCTTTTCCTGCCCTATAACCGGCAACAGAGAAGAAAAATTCATTTTAGTTCTAAAAATTCAATAAAAACCGTTACCCTCCCCGGCAACGGCGCCAAAAATTGATTGAAGCTTGAACCTGTACAAAAAATACAAAATTTTAGAACTTCAAAATAGAGATGTGCAAGTGCTCAATTCTACCGCGATAGCAAGTGGCTATGCGGGTCGTGATCCACAAAGAGGGTTAGCGATAGAAGCGTTCAAGGTTTGTATTGAAATCTTTGTGAAGAAAAACGAAGGTTCTTCTTTGTTTAAGAAATGAAAATGAAAAAAAGAGTTAGGTTAAAGTTAAAAAGAAAGCGATAGATGAGAAGGTGGAGAAAATCAGAAAATGACTATGTACAAAGAAAATGAAAGAGTGAAAGAGATTTGGAAGATGTCGTGTTGATGATCTAAACTAAGAAATAAAAGAAAAGAAAGAAGATTAAAGAAGTACTCACCTAGTTTGATTAATGACTTACCTGGAATCCTTGCATGTTCTACCTTGCTTCGGAGGCGTTCAACGCATAAGCCATAGGATCGAGCTCAGTCCCCAGTCGCATTACATCATCAAGACGAACAAGCATGAAATGATACGGAGTCTTGAGGAGGAGAACATCACCATGAATTATCGTTGGCACTCACACAAACATTGTTATACTAATGCTTCTGGATTCACTTGCATGCTCATCAAAACCAAAAGAGGTAAAGTAGAAAGAAGAAGAAGAAAACAAAAGTAAAGACGAAAATAAAAAAAAATTACCTTTTATTGCTTGCAGAAACGATGGAAGAAAGGAGGAGGGTACATCGGTGTCACTCTTAACATAAGCCTCTCTCTCTTACTTACATGAATCTCAATCTAACCTAAGCTTACATACAAATTAAAGTTACATAAAAAGAAAACAAAAACCTATGCTACAAAGAGTGAAAAACTGGACTAATTCCTATCTCTGCATGGTCATCCCATTTTCAGTGCAAATCCTGCCCTTTTATAGGCAAAAACCCAACATACAGGAGAGGATAAAGATAGGGGGAGCAAACGCTCCCCCTAACTCCATAACAGAGCCGTGAAAACGCGATTTTTGCCGCGTTTCCGCGGCCTTGCTGTGGCCAGGTGGCCACAGCCTGTTGGTGGAGCTCCCCGGCTTCGCGTTCTGGTTTTATCTTCAGTTGGCTTTCTCGTTTAAGTCCGGGATTTTGGCGAAATGGCCTTTGATCTTTGCTTCAACCGATCAATTCTGGGAGGATTCTTCTCAACGGTTTTCAACCTCTCTGATTTTGTCCTGATTCACTGAGTTCGAATTAATTCTGATTTAATTCAGAATTTGGTGGACTTTTGTGCTCATTTTTCTTCACTCTCCTTTAGGAATGGGCCTACAAATAAATTAAACATTTAATTAGGACAATGCAGAGTTTATTCTATAATAAGTATGGGAATATGATAATAAATGTGCAACATTAGCGACCAATCAACTTACAATTGGTATCAGAGCCTACGTGCTCCTGATATTAGGTTTAACCACCTAGGAGTTTAATCTTGGTTTTGCTAATCTATCATTTGCATTTGAATTTGCACATATAGTTTGCACTCATGGATAGCTCTCCCATGTTTGATATCTCTAGACTTGATATATGGAAGGTTATAATGAGTTGTCATTTGAAAGCCCTATGTTATAAAGTTTACCTTGCCATTACCAAGGAATCCTACCTTAGTGATAGTAAGCATATAGAGGCTAATGCACAAGCACTGAAGTCACTTAGAGCATCTCTTGATAAAAAAATATCTACATGTGTTTTCTCACGTGATTCCGCTTTTGCAATGTGGAACATTTTGACATCTCCCGAGCTACCAACGCTTATCAATAAGAAGAGGAGATCTAGTCGAGACGAGTCCGACGAACGTTACTTCATGGTCCAAGGGAATGACTCCCTTGAGGTACATTCAGACACTCAATTAGATGTTAGTACTAGTTCTCATTGCAATGAGTGTATGGATGCACAAGCCCTAAATGATGAACGTACTAAAAAATTGTGAAAATTTAATTTCTAAATACAAACTTTTGAAAAAGGATAATTTTTGTTTAAAAGAAGAAAATAAAACTTTATCTTCTAGACTTGAGATTGCTTTATAAGAGAAAGTTGAGATTTCAAATGAGTGTGACTCTTTGAAAACCCAACTTGAACTTGTTTTAAATGAAAACAAGATTTTGAGAAATAAAAATGATTGCAATGAAGTTTTGAAGAAAAATGAGTCTTTAACTTCAAAAATTGATTTTGTTGTAAAAGAGAATGATTCCTTGAAAATAAAAATTGCTTCTATTTCAAAGGAATTAGAAATTGTTTTAAATAAAAATGTTTCTTTGAAAAATAATTTAGACTCTCATGTTTGCCATGCTAGTGTAGCTTCACATTCTAGCTCACCTATTGCATGCACCTCTTCTTTCATGATTGAAAATGATATTTGTATGCTTAAGAAGAGTGTGAATTGTTTGGGCTCCACTTTGAGCCATTGTGCTATGAAGCACTCATGTTTGAAATCTTTGTTTCGAAAGAAACAAGTTCTCCTATGCATGCACACAAATCATGGCATACACATGCTCCTCACGTACACACCCATCACACAATGTATGCTCATGTGTATACATGTACACATTGTGGACGTAAGGGCCATCTTGCTAAATTTTGCTATGATAAGATACATGATGTAAATTTAGCAACTAAATTTGTTTGGGTTAGGAAAGGAGCTAACCCCCATGGACCCAAAAGGATGTGGGTACCAAAGACCACTCCT
This sequence comes from Agave tequilana, assembly GCA_038442645.1. Classification (NCBI taxonomy): domain Eukaryota; kingdom Viridiplantae; phylum Streptophyta; class Magnoliopsida; order Asparagales; family Asparagaceae; genus Agave; species Agave tequilana. The sequence continues at coordinate 24,920 of JAVJIF010003172.1, read as the reverse complement.
ATTTTATTTGATGTCGGTTTAGGCTCTCACATGACGTGAGAGCGATGGTGCCTTGAGGTGGATGCATTCCGAGCTTAAAGATGACTATTTGGATGAATCACTTTCGAAGGGAGTTTGGTGGGAGGACCACCTCGGTTTGGAGATATGGAGATGTGCCCCTTTTCAGTTTTGGTAACAATCTCTTACTCCTCATTTATTGTTTACATGCTTTTCGTATCATTGATTTTAGCATGTTTTGATGTTTCATGATTAGTATGTTATATGCCATGATATTTAGTTTAGTGATATACATGATTAGTATTTGAGACATCTATGTTTATATGGATTTATATTTAGTGTTATCACTTTAGTTTATCTAATGTGTATGTCCTACATCTATGCATGTGCATGTACATAATGATCATATGTATGTTTATGAGTTTTGTTTTAATTTCTATGCTTCATATTTTGATTACATGTTTAGATGTTAGTTTTCATTAAAACTTGGATATATACTTGTATAACTAGTGAGCCACAAATAGATCATTATATATTTGTGCTTGAAAGCTCATTTGTACTCATTAGATGTACTAGTATAGTCTAGTTTTGATGATTCAAATATTTTGACTTGTATTCCCATTTTGTACATGTTTTTCATGTTTATGTTTAACTTCTTGTATATGTCTATTTTGTCCAAATTAATAGCTATACATATACATCATTGAGCCACTTGCCTTCATGCATATACTTTTGTGAACTCGTTTATGTTTAGGGATATGTATGTATACTTCTAATTTAGACAAATATATATATACCTTGAAGCCTATTTGAGTTTGATGATTTTCATGTTTTGAAAAGGAATTTCCTAATTGAGCTAAATTGACTATTTTCAGATGATGTGTTTCACATAACTCTTATACACTCACTTTATTTAATGTTTTCTCATGATTTTGTTTTCATGAGTACAATTTGTGCTATATAGATTTTGAGTGTTTGGTGAACATGTGATTTACATGTTTTTCATGAAATATATTCCTGTTTTATTCCTTACTTGAAGATTTCGTACTAGTTTACAAGTTTTTCATTAAACTAGTTCGTATTCTTCATTTGGTAGAGTTTTCAAGCATACTATATTTTCAAACTTATTTTTGAAAACCCCTACCCATTAAAGGGCGGTGGTTGGGCGACCATGCCTTGTATGCTTATTATTCTTTTAAACATGTGCATGAAATGGGTGGTAGGAAGTATGAGTTATACACTTGATCTTATTATATTTTCAATTGGTATCATTAGATTTTTTTCAATTGGTATCACTATTGACATTCTTTTTGTATACTCATATATGTTTTTATATATGTATGCTTTCATTTCAAATAGTATCAATTTCTTCGATTGGTATTTAATTTTTCATACATATATATATATATATATTTTATTTGTGCTTACTATATCTCTATATCTTTGAGCACAAATTTTGGTTATGCTAAGCTTAATTTCTTAAATGGCTATTATATTTCAATTGATTAATTTTCAATTGGTATCTTATACAAGCTTATGCATCATTTTATTTGGAATTTCATAAAGGGGAAGAAAATTCGTATTTCACTTTTTAATTGGTTTTGTTTACTTTTAGTATTTTACTCCCACACTTTATGTTGAAAAATGATTGAAAAATGATATTGATTATTTTTGGTATCATAATGAAAAATTACTTTCTATTGGTACTAATCTTTACTATTGATATCAAGATTACATATATGTTTACATCATTCTATTGATGTCAAAATTTTTGATTAATTTCTTCAACATGTTTTGTTTACTTTCAATTGGTATAATATAGACATGTCTATTTAAATTTAAATTAAAAACATTTATTTTATGTACTTTCAATTGGTATGTTTTCTTGATATCATGATGCACAAAATTGATATTTTTTTCAATTGGTATCATAATGTTTTGATTTGATTTCACCCCTAATTGAGAATTTTTTTTTGTTTAAGAAAATAAGGGGGAGAACATTGTTTTATTGTTTTCTTTGACCCCTTTGTTGATGATTGACAAAAAGGGGGAGAAGTATTTGAGTTTATATGCATGTTTTTATTGTTTATTTGTAAGTTTATACCAAAATTTGTTTCATATTGGTATCAAGAAAGTTTGTTTGATGTTTTGATGTTTTATTGATATTGGTATCAAGAGAACATATTTTGTTGTTTTGTTTTATTGGTATCAAGTACTTTTGTTAAAATTTTTATTGTTGGTATTAAGAGCTTTTATTGATTATCTTTCAATTGGTATCAAGAGTTTTTATTGATTGGTATCAAAAGTATCAAAAGCTTTTATTGCTTTTATTGATAAAATTTTTCAAATTGAAATTTTTATTGGTATAAAGAGCAATTATTTAAAGAACATGTTTATTTTAAAAAGGAAAAGGAATTTATTTTAAAAGTTTGGTGTCAAGAGCATGTTCATTTCATTTTTTTATGCATGTTGATGCATATTCATATTTAATATTCATTGCATATCTTATTGTTTATTGCTATGCATGAGTTAAGGGGGAGCTTCCTTGAAGCTTAACTTTTATCCATGCATATATAACTCCATGAGTTTTGTCATCATCAAAAAGGGGGAGATTGTTGGCCCAGAGGCCTTCCACTCTAGTTTTGATGATGATTAACTCATGTAGTTATAGTTTACTAATAATCTTGTGATGTTTAGTTTCAGGTACTTAACCAAGATATTAGTAGGTGATTAGCTTCAACAAAGGTATTTTGGAGCTTTCACATGGTGATTCAAGAGACCGAGCGTCAAAGTTCATATCTAGCACTCATTGGAGTCAAGGTCGGTGGATCACGTTTGGATCGAGTCGACTTGGAGACGGCGCTCTACAAGAAGACTTCGGTACATTATTTAGTTTATAGTTTAGATCTATTATTAAAGATTAGATAGTGTGATAAGCTCAAGTTCATAACACACACACTTGTTTAAGTTTCATGTTTTGGTTTTCCGTTTTCAGTTTAACCGATCTTGGTTTTCATGAATATATAGTATCAAAACAGTTAACATGGTTTAATGTATATTAGATTTGTTCTATATATATCTATACTTCAACTATTTAAACAAACTTAGTTTTATAGTCTATTTCATGAGTTTAAAGTTTTGGTATTTTAACAAAACTTACTTTTGGATTTTAAGTCAAAAACATTGATATATATCTTTATATGTATATTGGATTATATCCATATACTATATGCCTCAAAGTTGTTTCAATATCATGTTTTACATTTGGATGTGTTTTGGAAAAATCGGATTTCTATTTCGAAATCTAAGTTTTGGAAAATATGGTTTTTAGTTTTCGGCAAAATTCTAAGTTACAAAAATAGTTCAAAATGTTTGTAACATGGTTTGATTTTACTCGAACATATTTGTACATCAAAATATTATACTGAAACTATTTTTGTGGATTTTTTAGAGATTTTATGGGATATATTTGATAATTAAAAACCTAGTTCTCAAGTTCTGAATTTAGCTCTGCCAGGCTCTGGCGGTCGACCGGGCCGATCGACCAGAGCCAGAGTCGGTCGACCGGACCGGTCGACCGACGTGCACAAGGACGTGCACGCAGGCCGGCCCCTTGGGCCGGTCGACCGAGCGGTCGACCGACTGAAATCAGCCCACTCTCGGGTTGACCTGGTCGACCGGGCGGTCGACTGGCCAGAGAGCCGTTGCTCTCTGGTTCTGGGCGCGGTCGACCGGGCAGTCGACCGGCAGGCTCAACGGTCAGAAATTTGACCGTTGGCCGATCGACCGGAAGGTCAAAACTGACCTTTCTGCCAGCCAACGGGCAGATTCTCTTGAGGGCTATTTATACCCCTTTCAAGAGTTGGTTTTGAACAAGATTTTGGAGAGCTTACTTTCTGATCTTATTAGTGTTTTTGCAGTAGTTAAAAAGAAGTTTTAGGCTTTAAAGTTTACATTTGATTTGGTGTTTTTTTAGGGTTTGGAAAATTAAAGAAAAGTGATTTTGGGAAAAGTGTTTTTGGTTCAACTTCTTCATCCTTATTTCTAGTTTTTCCCAAGGATTTTCTTTGAGTATTTATTTTCCATTCCTTGGTTTTTCTCACACTTGAGCTTATTATTCTATCCTATCTATAGGATCTTTGTTTTGTGGGAAAAGAATTGGTTTGTCGTCTTTTGATTACCAAGTTGTAAACCCTCCTAATTTGTGATATCCCTCTTGTGTAGGAGTGGTGGCTTTATGCCCTATCCCTCTAGTGAGAGGTTGATTGGTGCTTGGCTTTGTGCCCATCCCTCAAGTGTGAGGTAATTGATTTGTGGTGGCTTTGTGTCTAGTCTCTAAGTGTAGAGGTTGTGTTTGTAATTGAGAGAGGAGTTGTGTACTCCCGGTTGTAATTCCCCAAATCCTCAGTGGAGGTTCCCTGTGTGGGAGTCCTGTGTGGACAAGTTAGTGAAAATCCTTCTGTGTGAAGGCGAGGACGTAGAGCTGGGTGCTCGAACCTCGAAATAAATCTCAGTGTTTGCGTTTGATCCATTGACTCTAACTCTCTCTATTACTTTGAGCATTGCATCATATTGTCATATCATATATATGCTTGTGTTGTTTGTGTGTGCCTCACTTGTGTTTAACTATGAGAGCTTCGTATAGCACCTCAACTCTTATTCAGAGAAATCAAGAGGAGTTAGTCTAGAGCCTTTCACCGGAAATTTGGCTACACTCGTTGGTTACATTAAGTGTGCTGCAATTAAGTTTTTAAATTCCGCATTATTGTTCATTAGATTAGCCGTACACCTATTCACCCCCCTCTAGGTGTACTTACACCTTGGTCCAATAATAGAATGTGACTTGATGAAGTAATGATTTGGGCTAAAAAATGATAGGATCGGGAACTAATATTGACTCGGGGAAATCAAGTTTACGTTCGAGAGTCAGTTTTGGTTCAAGAGTGGAATCTAAATAAAAGAATTTAAGTTCACATTCATGATCTATCAATGAAATCTGACTATCTAAAATAGGTGGTTTAATTTCAAGATTTATGGACATAGGATCAATGTCGGCTCGGTAGTTGGGTCCAAATTAGCTACGGATACCAGGATCAACATAGATTCAAAAATTGAAACTGAATCATAAAGTTGGGGTTCAGGTTCACATTCACAATCAAGTTCAATTTTCTTGAAGTGAAAACTTGCCAATTTATCTAAGGTTTAGGATTGGTCAAGTTCAAGTTGATGTGTTGAAATTGAATCTTGGTCAAAGTCTCCAAGACGCCATGATTCGTGTGTCTCATAAATATGGTTAGAAGTGTTGGGGATGATCGAACATTGACAAGGAAGAGTTTCCTCATTCCTGCAATGGTTCTCTCATTTTCTATTTGCTGCTTCTAACTATTGATAGTGAATTTCATACTCTTCTCATCAATATGGTTAGAAGTGTTAGGGATGGTCGAATATTGATAAGGAAAAATTTCCTCATTCCTACAACGATTCTCCCATTTTCTATTTGCTACCTCTAACCTATTGATAGCGGTTTCATACTCTTGTCTAAGTGAGTAAGTTCTACTTGTTGTGATGGGACTTGACAAATTGAGTATAGATCTTGAAGTTTGAAATTTCGACATGATCGTGAGTCTTTCAGTTTTTTAAGTCATCGCTTGACCTCTTCTAGCACCTTATCAAAGTCAGATTTTTCTTCTATAGAGCGATCTTGACAAGGAGCATATGAAACTAAATGTTGGTAAGGTGGTTGACTATATAATTCGGGGGAGTTGAATCCCCATTGACTCGATGAAGAGTAGAGATGATTATTCTGACTTTGTCGCAATATTGAGATTATGGCATGGGTTTAGTCAGATAAGACCAACCTAACATGCTTGATTGGTTAAAACTTTGTTGGGTAAAGTTATACCATGCTTGGTTGGTATAAGAGGTCGGAGTAAAATATGGATTACTATTAAAGTTGAAAAATTTGTGGTTATAATCCATATAACTCAAGAAATGTCAAAACAAACAAACAAATACACAAACAAAAGAGAAAAAAAATCTAGCTTAAGTTAGGGTAGACCTTAAGCCTAGACGACTCCTGACTGGTTAGACTATCCCCGAGAAGTATATTGCAGAATCTAACCATAAGTTAATCGGCTAGGTAGGTGGAAAGATTGGTGGGAGGTATCCGCGCAAGAGCGACAGGCCTAATTAAGCCAAACTACCAACCTTCGAGGTTTGCCTCTCAATCCCTACCTTAATCATCGATTTGCTAAGAGTTAAATTCTAACAACTTCCTACTTAGATCAATATCCTAGTGAGTCCGAGTTGTTCTTAAGGCCAATGTCTATTTAGATTTTAATTAAGATTTGGCTAGTGAGTGGGGAGATGGTTTGTGGGCTAAGGGAGGGTCATGACTTCCCCACCTTATCTTGTTTATGAATTTGCCCTTAAGTCATTTTAGTGCGACGTGTGCAAGTAAATAGATAAGTAATCACTCAAAGCTATTGTAAATCGTCTAAAAGTGTTTTCTATTCTAGATGCAATGCAAACGTGCCTTATCTCCAATATTCTTCAACAATAATTTAAAATGAAAAATAATTAAACTTAGGTTGCAACGTCTAACCGTGTTTTAAACAATTTCAAACACTGATTACTATTGTGATTAGAAATTAGTATATAGAATAGGATAACATGGAAATATAACAACTACAGAAGCTTTACAAGTATAATTCTATCATCCTGCAAAGAAGTAGGGTGACCAACTCTACTGTATAGCCGCGGAAACGCGGCTTTTTGTAACGCGTCAATCCTGTGGGTACAGAGACATTACCGCGATGTATATACGCAGGTCAGAAATACTCTCATATATACATGCTAAGTATCAATACAAGTAAGAATTAGAGTATGAAGTACGTGGTGCATTATACATTCCAGCATAAGAGTATATTTACAAAGTTATTATAGGATGTGACACAATATTACAAGAATATTACATCACCGATAGGCGCAAATGCGAGAATACAAAGAGATATACAATGATGAATAGTACAAAATGCGCTCACGAGTTACAAAAGGAAAACTTGAGAGACGAGTAGGGGGTCTGAAAGGATAGGGTCCCGGACTGGTCTTCCACTGATCCACTACACTTCTGCTGCGCCACTCTGGTCAACAGGATGTCCATCACGGTCCAAACTCTGAGGTCTAGACATGCAGATCCAAGGGAGTCAGAAACTCCTCAACGAGTGGTGTGATGAATGCCAAGTGGCATGTAGAGACAAGCACATGTATATCGATAAATCCGAATCAAAAGTATGCGTTAAAAACCGTGTCATGAGTATACACACACGAATATGAAAGAGGGATCAAGTAATGAGATGTACAGAAGCAACAAAGCCAGTTGTACAAGCTTAGTAGGTAGATTCATGAGATTGATACCTCGAGGGGATAATCCAAAAAAGAAAACCATCATCTATATACCATATACCTCATATCTTCATCGACTAAGTATGCACAACCTGAGCTATCTATAATAACAGCTAAAGAGAACAATATGAATTATTAGGAAGTAGTGATTATACGGTAGCTAAAGTATCCATATAAACTAAGAATAAGCAAGTCCAAAGGTTAAGTACAGTAGTATAAGTATAATGTCAAGTAAGAGACAGGCTGTATATAATATGTTGACAACAGGAGATCAGAAGAGTAGTACATAAGTGGTAAAATCAGAAATATATAATATAATAATAATAAAATAAAAAATTCAAATTAAAACCTGATGAAAGCAAATACGATAAAACTAGCGGTATAACCCAGATTACGGCTTCATGAGATAAGTAGTCGAAAGAATAATCCAAATAAGGAAAACCTCATCTATATACTGTATATCTCACGTTATTATAATCTGAATATATACAACCCGAATTGCAAAATAACACAATTAATTATTAATTAGTATCTTATTATTATTACTCGTCCGACCTATATATCTAAGTATGTGCACAAGCATACGTTCCATCCTACATACATCCATATATGAGTAAGTCGAGATTGTTATTGGAACTGATGATGAAATAATGGGTTATGTTTACAATGGGTCCCGTACATGCCTAGGACCATGACCTAGGGTGTTTCATTGCTGGTGTACAGAACTGGCCACAAGGCCTACAGGAGGTGGATCTTATATTATGCCTATTTAGAAATGTAATAGGAGGTAGGGAGCCAGCGCTCCCCTCAGAACACCTGAAGGCCCTCAGGTAGATCCGGAAGATTTGCACAATATATCTAATACCACTATAAATATATTCTCCACTTGAAGTCCATCAGTTTCCCCTTACTCGACGTAGGTTGGTCTTTTTATAGTTTATTATTATGAAATTATCATATTATGAGAATAGCAAGGGTAGGACAGGTTCAGGAGTTACAGGAGTACATAAATACTAGAAACACAGGTCACTGTATATATAATACAGGATAGCAGGGTAGAATTCTCAAAATATGATAATAACAAGACAAGCGGTAATATAACAGGTGCTAGGTGATAAGTGATATCAAATAGGTGTCAGGTGATAACAGGCAGGAGTTAGGAGTCAAGTAATAACATGGTGAATATCACTATCATATATCTCAATACATGAAAACAGTACCGATATAAGAGATCTGTACGAATACAAAAAATGGTATCGATACAAAGGATCGTACAAATACAGAAAAATGATACCGATACAGGAAAATGATACCGATACACGGGATCAGTATAAATACATGAAAATAGTACCGATATAAGGGATCAGTATGAATACAAAAAAATTATATAGTTGAAAAACAATATAAGTAATGGTTTCAAACTCTTCACAACCATTAAGGAAAGAATAATAGTTAGATTATCAAGCAGGCAAGCGGGCAGGCAAGTAAGTGAACATCCAAGCGGAGCTAATAAGGGCTGGATCGAAGCTAACATACAACACTAGATGCTATCACGCTTGGCGTGATTACCGCTCGTACACAGCTAAACGCACGTGTCGCAACATGCGTATGAACACCATACTATCACTCACAGCACAGCCGGGCTCACGGGGTAACTACACTCGAAAGGAGTTGGCGGTAAAGTGCTGACGCTAAGTCCGCCTGCCAAGCGTAGCATATAGAAAGTCTAGAGGACTTTAAAAACCTTAGAGAGGTTAAACCCAGAGATTATAGTATAGAACCACTAAGTGGTTAAGCTCGAAGGCTGTATAAATACCTGCACAAAATGTTAGTACCAAACAACAAATAAATATAATATCGTCTATACTATTACAGGCATCAGTTAGAATATAGATACATCACACCGATACTAATACACATGTCCAGAAATACAATACAAAGTCCCAGAAAATATAATAAAATGCCCGTAAAAGTGGGGTATCTAGAAAAGCGAGAACACTCGCCTAATATTACAGAAAATGTAGGGAAATCCCCAAAGTCTGAAAGCTCCAATTTATCAACGCCCGTGCGCGTTCAAATGTTATAACAATATAATATATATATAGAGAGAGGAGAGTGAGAGGAATCGAGAGAGAGAACACAGGGGTCGCATTACATGGAGTGCTGGTACGAGGGAGTGACTTTCATATCTAGCCATGACACGAGAAGAATGCGGACACAGCTAAGAGCTCCGCATCACAGAGACACAAGGATGTGAGAGTCGAGTTTAATAAGAGGAAAAATGAAAGATAGAGAGTGGGAGAGAGAGAAAAAGAAAATTGGAGAGAGAGAGCGTGAGAGAGAAGAGAAAGAGTGAGAAAGATAGAGTTGGCTGGAGGGAGAGAAAGAAGAAAAGAAAAGGGAGAGAAAACAGAAGTAAAGAAAGAAGGAAGAAAGAAAGAAAGAAAAGAAAAGAGAAGAGAAGAGAAGGGAAGAAAGAAGGGAAAAGAGAGAAAGGGGAGAGGGTCGGCCTTGCCTGGCCTGGTGGCGACGTGACCAGGTGGGGTCCGACGACAGAAGGCCAAGGGGGAGAGCATTTGGGTGCAAGTGTAGTGTAATTGGGTGAAAACAGAGTTGATGGAAATGGTGTATCAGAAGCCGAAAAAGGCTAAGATAGAAGAGCTCGACAGTGTAAAGAGTTTGTGATGTTGGTGGTGGATGAAGTGGTGTTAGTGGTGGTGGAGATGGTAGAGAATGTGGTGGTTTATGGGTTTTTTGGTGATGGTGGTGATGGAGTTGTGAAATAAAGGTGGAGATGGTGTTGGGGAGTTTGTTGGAGAGTGAGAAAGGGAGGAGGTGGTGGTCAGAGAGGTGTCACCGACCTAGGTCATCGGTCAAGGGAGGGGACGTGGGGCAGCTGCTGGGTTTGAGGGAGAAAGAAGAGGATGAAGATGAAATGAAAGAGGGATAGAGAGAGAAAGGGTATATATATATACACACACAAAAGAAGTGAGATCCGCATCTCCATAGAAACCAAACCCGCATCTGGTTGGGTTGATTCCAAATGCGAGGGCCAGGTCCATGTCTGGGTGAGAGATGAAGTACATGCATTAAAGGAGAAGAGAGAAAAAGTGGTTGAGATATTTGTTGTGTGGTGGAGGAATTTTTGAGAAAAATTTGAAAGAAAAAAAAAGAAAAGGAAAAGAAGAAGGTAATTATGAGTGGTGGAGATAAATTGGGAAATAGAAAAATGAAATAAAATATCTAGATAAAATCCAGAATCTAAGAAAATACTGAAAACTTCAGAAAAGCCCGAAAAATGAAATAACTCAGAACAATCCCCAAAAATTCTCAAAAATAATAAATATTATTTTAAGACACATGGTGAATAAGATTTTAGAAATTGAATTCTATTTTCAAATTAAAAATCCTGAAATCAATCATCAGCGATACCGGTCGGCGCCAAATCTGGTCAAGTTTTGATAAATTCAGAAAAATCTCCAAAAATATATTAAACTAGAAAATGTGATTCTAAGGGATAATATAAAAGCAGATTTTAGAAATTCACCTCCGTTTGTAAATAAAAAAAGATCTTAGAATCGACCAGCGATATCAGTCAAAACTAATTTTAAAGATTTACAATTTAATTCGAAAAATTTTTAAAAAACATGAAAAATCTAAAATGCTAGAAAATGATGTTTGAAACTGAAATTGATTAAATCTAACTATCAAAAAGGTCAAATCGATCAGAACATTGGGATCGGGTCCCTGGTTCAGACTCAGGTTGATTCTAAATCTAGGAATCTGAATTCAAATACCAAACGATGAAATAAAATGTCATAAAATAAAAATAAATACGAGATAAAATTGAAAGAATACAATTAAAAAAATCAGAACACGTATATGAATACGTATTCCGGGAATGAGGTGTTACACTTTTGCCGCGTTTGCGCAACTTTGTGGTGAAGTTAGGTGCTCTGCCTTCTTTACAGAGTCACAAAGCCTCTGTTTATGTTCTGCAATTGCTAATTTTCTATGATTTTCCCCTACATACAAAAACAGAGAAGAAAGATTAACCAACTAGTAAATAAAAGAAATAGTTCCCTCCCCGGCAATGATTCCAAAATTTGATTGACAAAAATACAGAGTTCAAGGAAAGTATTTATCTGATATGTGATGACTCTAAATTCCTGCAATTTAACCAAGGTAGTAAGGGCCATGCGGGTCGCTCCTCAGGGAGAGATGCGATGCATGCGTTTCAATATCTTTTTAGACACTAAATAGGCTAATGGTTCTTCATTTTAAAAGAAAAAGAATTCTATGTTAAATGTTAGGATAGAAATATGAAGATAAAATTAGGAGATTATGATTTTATTTACTAATCATCTACCACCACTAACTTACTAACTTATTCTAGAATATTCTTCACTTTGGATCATAGAAGTTATACCTAAGAGTCGCATTCAATTCAAGTAAGATACATAAGATAATAAATAAATCCTATTTGAAATAATCACTAACTAAAACCTAACATTAAACTATTAAAGCCTTCTAAGTATAGAATAAGAAGAATAAGAATTCAACATTAAAATATCAAAGCTATCTAAGTATAAGATGAGAAAAACCATTGGGAAGTATTAACATATATAGATTAAATTAGTTGTCATCATGTGCTTTAAAGAACTTTTACTAATCCTAGAGTTAAGTATGCATATGATTCAATCAGTTTATTCTAACATAGAATTAAAAGTAGTGGAGAGATTAATAAGCTATGAAAATATTTAGTTATGCACCATGAAGATTAAAGGAATCATGGTAAAGAATAAAAGTTGCATGATACTAAAGAGAAAGCAAGTAAATAACAAAGAAAAGAAATTTGAAAGAAAAATAGAAAAACCTTATTATTGATGCTGTCACCTTCAATTACAAGGGCTTCCTCCTTCTTTACAAATCAACTTGAACTAAACCCTAAGAATTACAAAAGAAATTTAAAGAAGAAATCTAAAGAAAAATCTTAAGTTATGATCTCAAGAATAGATCTGAGATGCAATCAGGCAGCTCATCACGAGGTGGAGCTTTAAGAAAGAATGCAACGGGACATGAACTGGGTAAAAGTATTACAAGAAAAGAAAACGTGCATTCAGACGAAGCTCGAGATGGCCCAAGCCATGGCGGTAAATTAACCAAAAGGCACAAGGAAGATGGGGCAAGAGTTAAAGGCTTCATGGTACGGTTACAATCAAATAAAGAATCAAGTTAATAATCCAAAATCTAAGATGTTTTTGCAAAAGGCTTGAAAAGCAACTCAAAGTAGAGATTGTTAGGATTTTGTCTTGTTTTCAAGAAGAATGATGGTTCAAGAAGATTCAATCAAATTGTAGAAGAAGAAGAATGAGAAAAGAAGCATATCAAGCAGAAGGCAACAAATAAGTTGACTAATATAATCTACTGACAACTAATGGTGTTCAACAGAAACTCAGACATCTACAGGAGTCAATTAATTGAAGTTATTAGTTGACTCATATATGTATTAATCGACTAATGAAAAGTATAACTCGACTAACCTGGTTGTGCTGAATCTGTTTCTGATTCGAATTTCTATTCGATTGGGTTTTCTTTTCTGGTAGAGTACGAATAGGAATTAATTCTTATTCAGAAGATTTGTTTTGAAAGTTTGAAGAGTTTAAAATTTTCTAGAACAAGGAAAGTTAACATCCGATGGCCAAGATCATCTCATAGTCTGAATAGAATTTGTGTTGTAAAATCCTATGAATAAAGATTGTAACATAGTGCATTGAATCATCTCAAATGAAGAAGATCAGAGAAATCTAAGAAAGAGAGGAAGGTGACGGTGCATAAAGAGAAAGTATACTTTAATAATCTTGGTGTAGATTCGAGGGGAAGGTGAGTACTCCTGTGAGATTAAGAAGAAGGTTAGTCTCTATTATATTAAGTTTATTAATAATACTCTCTCAAGTTCTCCCCATAGATGAAGGCCAAATTTGGGCCGAAATCACATTAAATCCTCGTATTATGATTGTTATTACTCTTTGTCTTGGATTGCTAGTTTGCTCTTCCTATAAAACAAAATATAAGAAGAAGGTAAAAGCTCCCCCTCAAATGATGCTCTATTATTAAGTACAAAACATGAAACATATATGAAGATAAATATCAAAACATGAAAACATATATGAGGTAAACATCAAAACAAACCCATACTTCCATGCTTCTCCCCCTTTTTGTTATACATCAAAAAGGGTAAACAATCATGAAAACTCATCAATCAATAATACAAACATTAGTTCACCACATATAAAAGAAAATCTGTTAAAATCAAGTGATTTAGTAAAAATATCTGCAAGTTGAAACTCAGTAGAAACATAATCAATTTCAATATCACCTTTCTCATAATGATCTCTAAGAAAGTGATATCGAATCTCTATGTGCTTATTCTTATTATGTTGATTTGCATTTTTAGTCATATGAATATTTTAACATGGTCATAATGTAAATTATAATCAAGAAGAGTATATTTCATCCAAAGGATTTGTGCACAACAAGTCCCAACAGTAACATACTCCGCCTCGGCGGCTGAGAGGGCTACAAAATTTTATTTCTTAGAAGACCATAAAACAAGAAAATTTCCTAAAAACTGATATGTTTCACTTATACTCTTCCTATCCACTCTACAACTGATTAGTCACATATATTGCATTTACATTGTCACCTTACCATACTTTTTAGCTAATAAATCCTATTAATAAGTCTTCTTTTTCTTTGTTAAATGCAGGCCCAAGTGCTAAAAGAAAGAAAAGAGAAACAAGCCCAAAAGCCCACCAAATTCTGATTTAATTCAGAATAAATTCGAAATCAAGAAATTAGGGCAAAATCTTGGCATATCAAGAGGTTGAGAAGAATCCTCCCTGAATCAAGCGGTTGAAGCCAAACAATCAAAGGCTGTTTCGTCAATTTTTGGAGCAGAAACAAGAAAACCAGAAGAAGATACGAAAATTCACCAAATCAGGGGAGCCAGCCAACTGGGTGTGGCCACCTGGGCACACCAGGGCCGCAAAAACGCGGCCCAAGCCGCGTTTCCGCGGCCATGTTACATTAGTTGGGGAGCGTTTGCTCCTCCAATCTTCCCGGGATTCCCCCTTTTGGTTTTTCCCTATAAATATCAGTTTCAGCAGAGCAAAATGGAGCGAAGACTAGGATTAGAATTTGTGTTTATTTTCTGAGGATTTAGGCTCTTTGTTGGATAGTGCAAAAGTTGTATTCTTATTTTTTAATTGTAGTCCAGTATCAATACTTGTGAGAGAGAGGAATTGAGTGCTTGTACTTGAAGATTGAAGTGACATCAATACAAGAATCGAGCTGCTTTTTTTTTCCACTCGTATTACGGTATGGCTTGCATTATTTATTTGCTTGCTTTGTTGTTTTCTATGAGTAACTAAAACGATTTTCTGGGCTCACTATTGTAACTCTCTCTAGTTCTTCTTCTCTTCTTATTTTAAAGAAAAAGACCCAATGAATCATTTGCATGCCTTACTTAGAGCCTTTCTTTTGAAAGTGTTCTTGAAGGCACATGAGGATGGGTTTGGATTGTTAAACTTTTACTTCTTTCATGAATGTTTCTTGAACTGTTTTTACTTCATTCTTGCTTCTTCGCGCTTGATGATTTAACATTCGATTCTAAACGATTTTTCAAAAAAAAGAGTGAACTCTTCCAACCATCTTATGTGCTTTACTTCAAACTTTCTAAAAATCAACTTTAAGTTTTGCTTATGATCCAATTGAGGCACTTAGGATTTCAATAGAAGAATAAGCTTTTGAGTAGTGAGATAGTGAGCCCAGATTTTCTTCCTTATTATAATCAACAAGATAATCTTCAAGCTTTTAAATCACCATCTCCAAAGCCTTCTCTAAAAGTTGAAATTTCTCTTTTAATCATCTCCTTCTTTCCATTCTTTTTTCAACTAAAAAAAAAACGAACACAATTCTTTGTTTTTAAACGAATCACCGAAAAGCTTGCATTGCATTCCTCCTCGTGGACACGACTCGTTAGCCACAAGCTACACGGTAAATTCTTAACTCTTTGATTGTTCTTTCATTTTAGCAATCAATTTTTGGCGCCGTTGCTGAGGAGGGAACGGTGTATTTGTTTTTTAACAAGTTTTGTGTGTTGTTTCAGGGACTTGAAGATTCAGATCTAGCATTCAAGGTTTTCAAGAGAAGACTTGCAAATTCTGTGCCCCTACTCTCGAAAGTAGGAAACAGAATTTCAAGAAATTGCGTTGCAAAATTAAAAAATTCATTGGACTACTAAAACTCTTTTTTCCAGGACATATTGCTCGTAAAAAATTAAGTTTTGTATGTTACATTCTTGCTATATCTGTTATCCACCATCCCTGTTTTAATCTAACAGTAATTTGAGTGATTGTTAATTGCTTAAAAAACGTTTAGACTTACATTTTAGGCATTTGTCTAATTACGTTTACTTTACAATTACTGTTGAAGAGAGCTGGAGACAAAGTACGTATGCATAGCATATAGTTTAGGAAACATTCTTGGGTGATATTTTGCTTTTTGAATGTTACTTTTCTATATCTTGCACACTTTGCACAATTAACTCTAAGGGTAAAACCCAATTCAAGATAAGGTGGGAAAGTTATTACCCTTCCTTAGCCCACAAACCATCTCCAAGCACGCATAACCTAAGCCTAAGTAAAATCTAATAGACGTTGGCCTTAGGGACATTTCGAACTCACTAGGAGATTATCTTAAGGGAGAAGGTGTTAGAAATTGACTCCTGCCAAATCAGTGTCTAGGAAGGGGATTGAGGGCCGAAAGCCCGAAAGTTGGTGGTTACTTAATTAAGGAATATCTTTGACGGATAACCTTCCACCAACCTTGCCCTGACCTGGCTGATTAGCTTGTGGTCAAAGTCTACATTATACCTCCTGTGGACAATCAACCAGTTAGGAGTTGTCTAGGTCGAGGTTACCTTAGACTAGACTTGGTTGATTACTCTTGTTGACTGTTGGTAAACTTGTTTGTGATTGTGATTGTGTTTGTGTATGCAAGTGATTGGTAGTCAAAAGTGCATTTTTATCATAACATTTACTATCACATTTTCATATTTATTCATTTAATTCTGCACAATTATTAATAATTTATAATTTATTGTGTGCAGGCCTCGAATTATTATTTTAATAATAAATAAAGCTTAATGAAGCCAAAAGCCCATATTTGAAGCCCAAGAGTCAAAGTGCAAATAGCAGATTGTCAAAGTGCAATTATGCAAGGGCTAAAGTTGCAATTATTAAAGATGAGGGAAGGATAGAATTCTACCCAACCCTAAACTCTTGCAGGATGAGCATAAAAGCCAAAGATAAGAAGGAAATTCGTGGATAAAAGATTTGGGATATTGAGATCAAGGTAACTTGATTTCTAAGTTATCTCGAAAATCCAGAATAAAGAGCCAGGATCACACTTCCAGAAGCAAGCGCCCAGATGGACGGACCAGAAGAAGCCAAGCGCCAAAGCGCGTGGCCAGATTCCCTAGAAATGCCGCAATTCCACGGCAAAATCCCAGTTTTTGCGGCACTTTGATGTTATCTGGATACCAGATTTCGTGGGCGACTTTATCCGGGACTCTTCGACCTTCTGCACCTATAAATACCCCCTGCAGTGCAACGTACAGAGTAGTCCAGAGGCAAGCCAAGGGCCAAAAGCTAGGGTTTTTAGGTTTTAGGTTAGATTTTCTTTCCTCTGTAAATTTTATTTTCTTTTTGTGAAAGCTGAGAGGAGATGATGTATTCATGGAGAAAAGGATCCACTTGTACTGATGGTGACAGCCGGTGTAAGTTGTAATTTTCCACCATTGTTTAATAATCAAATCGAAGCTTGTTTTTGTTCTTTTTATTCTATTCTTGTTTTATTGTGTCTCTATCTTTGTCTATCATTGTTCTTCTATTTTTGTTTTATGACATTGTTTCTTTCTCTAATGTCTTGCCCACCATGAGATCCAACTGCTTCTAGAATACCTAACCGAAGAAGGAACCTTGATGGCCTATGGCGATGAACAGGTCTTCATAGCTTGTTTTTCATTTCATAGAGTAGATTAAGAAGGCGGACGATCCTATAAGCCATGCTTGTACCCCTTCCAAGAAAAGGTAAATCATCGCAACGGTTCAAACGGTAAGCAGACTAAAGAGGTAAGTTTTCTTTTTCTTTTCTTTTCTTTTTGTAGATTAAATCACAACTTCTCCCAATTCTTTATTTGCCGACCCATTGTAAATACCACTTCCTTTCTAACTTAACTAATAAAAATAAAAACTTTAGAGAAACTTGCTTAACGCTTCCATCGCAGTCCCTCCCTGAGGATCACGACCCGCATAGCCCTGCTACCGCGGATTAGAATTGAGAACTTGCACATCATATTCTTAAAACTAAAATATTATATTTTGTGTGCAGGAAATCTCAGTCAACAAATTGTATTTTTACTGTTGAAGAGTGCTGGAGCAAGGTACGTACGCATTGCATGTAGAATAGGACTCATCTCTTGGTTGATTTTCTGCTTTGAGTGATTCTTATCTATTTACCTTGTACACTTGCACTAATTCATCTTAAGGGCATAACCCATTAACAAGATAAGGTGGGGATTTCATCACCCTTCCTTAGCCCAAAAATCATATCCAAAGCACTCACTAACCCAAGCCTAACTTAAAAATTAGTAGACGTTGGCCCTAGGGACATCTCGGACTCAATAGGAGATTATCCTAAGGGAGAACAGTGCTGGAAGTTGACTCTTGTCAAATCAGTGTCTAGGAAAGGGATTGAGGGCCGAAAGCCCGAAGATTGGTGGTTATTTAATTAAGGAACGTCTTTGACGGAAAACCTCCCACCACTCTTGCCCTGACCTGGCTGATTAACTTGTGGTCAAAGTCTGCACCCTACCTCCCGTGGACAGTCTAACCAGTTAGGAGTCGTCTAGGTCATAGGTCTACCCTAACTTAGGTTAGAATTTTTCTTTTTTGTTTGCTTATTTGTTTTTTTTGTTTGTGTTGGTGTGATATGGCATATAGTAATAATTCCAATTTTAATCCATATTACACACCTAACTATTATTCGGATATTACCAACCCGGCATATCATAACTTTGACCAATCTAGTGTGCCGGAATGGTCTTATCCGAATGAATATAGCCCACACCCTCCATCTTATGACTATAATTTCCATAATAATTTCAACTCGTCACAGAGTTTATGGGGTTTCGAGTCCCCCGAGTCTAATTCTCGACCAAATTGTCCTCCATATCCATCTAGTCCACATTCTTCCCAAGATTCATACTCAGATCCACCCATTCAGAATAGAAATCCATCTATCTTGGAAATGATGAGTATGAATGAGTCCAAGCAAAAATCACCATCAATCTTAGACATGATGATGCGTGAGTCCACCGACTCACAACTTCATCACGATTACCCGTCCTATTTTCAAGTCCAATCAGAACATGATGCACCTATCGACTATGAAGGGATGCTTGCCGCCATGAATCAGGCTAGATTAGCCCATGATCATGACCTAGATTTGATGGTTGAATCTTTACGTTCTCACCGTTCGGCCATTTCTGCTTTCATTGACCACTCGATTAGAGCCGACGAACCAAGTTGCTTTGGACAACAAGATTCTAATTCAGTACCATCATGTGAACTTGCCGAAACTTCAAATTCTGATAACTTGGCAAGTTTTTCCTTTCCTGAATTAGAACTTGAACATGAATATGATCATGATCTTCCACTTGATGATTCAATTTTATTTCCTGATCCAATAATGACTCCAGTGTCTCCACCTGATTTCACTTTTCCCGAGTCAACATTGGATCCTATTCCAATTCATTATGAAATTGAATCACCCATTTTAGATGATCATATTGAACTTGACCTAGATTCTCACAATCTCTTTACTTCTGAAACTGATTGTACAATTCTGACGGAAGATGTTGACCTTAGTTTTGAAGAATTGTATGGCGATGAGCTAGAATTCCTTAATATTGGAAGTAAAGAGATATCACTCATATTAGGTCACATTTCATTGTGGGAAGAAGATTGTGGACTTGAGTTTCTATTTCTTGACTTGGACCCACTTCCTGAACTTAGCCCGACTCCTGGCCCTTACTTGATTTGAGCTTCTTCCCTGAGTCGGTATTCGTTCCCGCACTATAATGTCCAAGTCAATAATTCCATCTTTTCATACTCCATTTTGGGACAAGGAGGTTGAGACAATTAACTCTGAAATTTATTATGAAAATTGGAAATTTGATGGGGTGGAAATACTAAAAACTGATTATACATATATTTTAGTGGGTTATGTAAGGAAAGTTTCTGGTGGGTTCCACCAAATTATCTGTTATCTTGATTGGCCGCATTTCGTGGACCAATTAGACCACCTCCGGAACCACCACCCTAAGGTAACTTCCGCCTTCCCTTGTTCTGTTTCATGCATATATGCATTCATTCATACATTGAGGACAATGCATGAGATAAGTGTGGGGGTGGGCTTTACAACATACTAACATAAGTAGACACTAACAAAATTTGCTAATAAAAAAAAATTTTAAAAAAAAAATTATAAAAAGGACAATATTTTGACTTATTTTTTTTTGAAAGAAATCTAAGTTAGTTTTAAGGATTAGGAAAATCATGATTAGGATTTCTAAAAACTTGGTCAAAATAAATAAATTGTTTAAATTTTAGGTATAGGAGAGAAATTGAATAAATAATTAGTCTTGATTTTTACCTTAATGAAATGTGCATACCAAATGCATATCTAGGATTCTAAGACAAAGACCTTGTGCCTAATAAAAAAAAAGAAAAAAAAGAAAAAAATCACCAATTAAGCTGATACATGTGCCTTAAGAAGCATAAGTATTCATGCCTAAAGGTGAGTAAATAAAATAAAGTCCTTAGTTTTGGGGCCTAGTTCACTCGAATTTGAGTCCGCGGGGTGTTTTCTCACCTGGTGCCCTAAAGCCAACCGGTTTGGGAGTCATCGACTTTAAGTTCGTTACATGGGTGGATTAGAAAGCCTAAAGAAATTAAGGAAAAATTACTTATATATGTATTAACACATCTAAGAGTCAATTAGTTAGGTATGAGGGCCTCAAGAAGCCTTGATGCTTACACGAAAGAAAATTAGATGAGTTATACATATTAAAAATAAATAAAAAAATGGAAGAAAAAAAAAATTAAAGAGGCATGAGAGTCCAAGTTAAGGAATTCCTAGCCAAGTTACAAGGATGCATATGATTTTTGGTAACGAAAAAGACTATATTAGAAGTTCAATTTTGACCCTTACCTAAAATGAAAACAATTAACTTTATTAAGACTAAGTTTAAAGAATGAATAAAAATGAGGATCCTAAAACTTATAGACTACTTAGTCTCTTCAATAATAATTCAAATATTTTTCTTTTTATGAATTTTGTGGGTGCAATCCGCTGAAAACCCTCACGAAACAACACTCGTCCTCTAGGGTAACCTAGAGGTTTAACGGCTTGTTGCACGTGCTAAGTGCAACCGTGATTCCTACAAAAGTGAGTTAGGTTAGATTAATTCTTCTTTCTTTTTCTTTTCTTTGTTTTTACTCGAGGACGAGCAAAAAGATAAGTGTGGGGGTGTGATTGGTAGTCAAAAGTGCATTTTTATCATAACATTTACCATCACATTTTCATATTTATTCATTTAATTCTGCACAATTATTAATAATTTATAATTTATTGTGTGCAGGCCTCGAATTATTATTTTAATAATAAATAAAGCTTAATGAAGCCAAAAGCCCATATTTGAAGCCCAAGAGTCAAAGTGCAAATAGCAGATTGTCAAAGTGCAATTATGCAAGGGCTAAAGTTGCAATTATTAAAGATGAGGGAAGGATAGAATTCTACCCAACCCTAAACTCTTGCAGGATGAGCATAAAAGCCAAAGATAAGAAGGAAATTCGTGGATAAAAGATTTGGGATATTTGAGATCAAGGTAACTTGATTTCTAAGTTATCTCGAAAATCCAGAATAAAGAGCCAGGATCACACTTCCAGAAGCAAGCGCCCAGATGGACGGACCAGAAGAAGCCACGCGCCAAAGCGCGTGGCCAGATTCCCTAGAAATACCTCAATTCCACGGCAAAATCCCAGTTTTTGCGGCACTTTGATGTTATCTGGATACCAGATTTCGTGGGCGACTTTATCCGGGACTCTTCGACCTTCTGCACCTATAAATACCCCCTACAGTGCAACGTACAGAGTAGTCCAGAGGCAAGCCAAGGGCCAAAAGCTAGGGTTTTTAGGTTTTAGGTTAGATTTTCTTTCCTCTGTAAATTTTATTTTCTTTTTGTGAAAGCTGAGAGGAGATGATGTATTCATGGAGGAAGGGATCCACTTGTACTGATGGTGACAGCCGGTGTAAGTTGTAATTTTCCACCATTGTTTAATAATCAAATCGAAGCTTGTTTTTGTTCTTTTTATTCTATTCTTGTTTTATTGTGTCTCTATCTTTGTCTATCATTGTTCTTCTATTTTTGTTTTATGACATTGTTTCTTTCTCTAATGTCTTGCCCACCATGAGATCCAACTGCTTCGAGAATACCTAACCGAAGAAGGAACCTTGATGGCCTATGGCGATGAACAGGTCTTCATAACTTGTTTTTCATTTCATAGAGTAGATTAAGAAGGCGGACGATCCTATAAGCCATGCTTGTACCCCTTCCAAGAAAAGGTAAATCATCGCAACGGTTCAAACGGTAAGCAGACTAAAGAGGTAAGTTTTCTTTTTCTTTTCTTTTCTTTTTTGTAGATTAAATCACAACTTCTCCCAATTCTTTATTTGCCGACCCATTGTAAATACCACTTCCTTTCTAACTTAACTAATAAAAATAAAAACTTTAGAGAAACTTGCTTAACGCTTCCATCGCAGTCCCTCCCTGAGGATCACGACCCGCATAGCCCTGCTACCGCGGATTAGAATTGAGAACTTGCACATCATATTCTTAAAACTAAAATATTATATTTTGTGTGCAGGAAATCTCAGTCAACAGCAAGTGTGGTCAAGAGACCCAAATTCATCTTGGTTGACTAGAAACACATCACCACCCAAGTTTGAACCAAGACTAGATCTGGTAATGGCTCAATCAACATCGTTGCAGGATAGGTTCTATCCCATTAGAACCTCACTTCCATCTTGCATTCTACTTCCATCGGTTGGTGAATACAATTTTGAGCTCAAGCCTCAATTCATCAACACACTCCCCAAGTTTCATGGCTTAGAGTCCGAAGTGTTGGCCCAAAGGCCCATCACTCTAGTTTTGATGATGATCAACTCATGTAGTTATGTTTACTAATGATCATGTGTTTAATTAGTGACAGATTCATTATCAAGATCTTAGTAGGTGCATAGCTCAACAAAGGATAAAATATCAAGATTTAGAGCTTGCACGGTGTGATCCAAGGAGCTTTTGGATCAAGCTTGGACCAAGTAAAGAAGATGAGAAGCCTTCAAGGGAAGACTTCAAGAAGATGAAGACTTGTGTCTAGGTATAAGACTTAGTTTTGTTTAGTTAAAAATATAAAGGATAGATAGTTGGTGGATTGCTCAAGTATACCATGCACACACACTCTTGATTTAGAATTATTTTCCTAAAAGATTTTTTTTGGTTTAGAAAAGATTTTTCATTTTTGAAAAATACAAGTTTGGTTTTTGGTGTTTCTCATGTACTTATCTTTTAACCAAAACCAAGTTTAGAGCTTTATGACAAAAATATAGATATTTTTTATGATTGTGTAGTGGATCATATCCATACACACTATGCCTTAAAAGTATATCTTGTTTTTGTATTTGATGAAGATTTGGAAAAACAAAGTTTAGAAAACATGTTTTGGAAAATACAGTTTTATCTTGAGCCAAATATTTTCAAGTTACAAAAATAGTCCAATCTTTTATAACATGCCTGATTTGTGCAAGCATGTTTGTATATCATAGTATATTAGTTAAAACTATTTTTGTAGATTTTTATGTATTTTATGGGATTTTATTTAAGTCAAAAGACCATGTTTTATATCCCAGAAAAACTGTTTTCAGGCTTCAGCTAGTCGACTTGCCTACCTTTATAGTCGACTAGTCCTGAAGTTGGTCGACCGGGACGGTCGACCGACGTGCACAAACGTGCAGCCTGTGTGTACTGGTAGACGGTCGACCGTGCCGGTCGACCGCTCCAGAGAGCAGTGCTCTCTGGAAAGTTCGGTCGACCGCACCGGTCGACCGTGGCTCCAACGGTCAGAAATCCGACCGTTGGCGGTCGACCGGCCCGGTCGACCGGCAGTACTGACAGACCCCAACGGCTATATTTTTCTGGCCTATAAATTTAGGGGTTTGGTCATTGTTTTGAGACAAGATTTTAGGAGAGCTTTGAGCCAGTTTTTCCCAGACTTTTTAAAGGGTTTTCTCCACAAAATAGAGAGCAAATATTTCCTATCTAAAGGAAGTTTTTATAAAGAGTGTTCAAAGAAAGTCTTTGAGTTTTCCTCCACCTTTCACATCCTTGATTTTCTCAACACACACTTGAGCATCCATTGATTATTCATCCTATAGGTGTGTTGTAGTGAGAGCTTTCATTGGTGATCAAAGTGTTGGATCACCAAGATTTCATTCTTGTACTTTGAGGAGACGGGCAAGTGTGCTCGTCGTTGTTTTGAGTCGGGTGCGGACTCGGTTGTTTGAGGTGCGGCCTCGGCGAGCCGGTGGGTTGCGGTGTGTACGGGACTAGGGAGTCCGAGGGGCTTGTAGGTGTTGCGGCACCGAGGAGAGATCCATGGGATCTTACATAGTGGAAATCCTTCGTGTGTCGAAGGCGGGGATGTAGAGCAAGTGTGCTCGAACCTGGAAACATACCTTGTGTTTGCGATTGCCTTTTCTCTCTCTCCTCCCCTTGTTTATATCTTGCATTCAATTATTGTCTATCTTTATATGCTTGATATATTCATTGTGCTAATTGATATACTTGCGTGGGATTGTTGCTAACACTTGTATTCAACCAAGAGAGCCAACGCGGCACCTCAACCCATTCAAGGGGAATCTAGAGGAGTTTGTCCAGAGCCTTCACGGGGAATCGGCAACACTCTTGTGTTATACATAGTGTATAGTGTAAAAGATTTAATTAGGTCATAATTGCTTTTAGCTTCCGCATTATTTGCTTCATTCGGCATTAAGTGACCATTAGATTAGCCTTCACCTATTCACACCCCTCTAGGTGAACCTTCAATTGGATCAGAGCTTGGTACTATGATTTGGGTCAACAACCTAGAGTTAAGATCCTCATTTAGGCTAATCACAAGATTTGTACACACACCATGGACTTCATGTCACCACCCACCTTTGAATCCTTAACATCCAAATTTGGAAGGTTAAGATGTCATTGTACCTCAAGGCCTTAGGCATTCCTGTATATCTTGCACTACTAATAATGCATATTCTTTAGATGGTAAAAATTT